>CAXKVX010001501.1:0-318944 GCA_964058865.1 Eleocharis quinqueflora
GAATGAAATGATCAACATCTTAGACTACAGACAATGCTTGGTTGCGAGAATAGGAAAAATGAGAACCTGAAGAGGTGGTGCACGGCAGGACGAGTAATCGGAAAAAGGAGAGACGATCCTTGCGCGGCAGGGAGAGTCAGAAAAAGGAGACAGTCCTTGCGCAGCCGGGCGAGAAGTTGGAAAAAGGCGAGATGGCCTTTTGCGCGGAGAGTGGCGAGGTCTGGCGCGCGAAAATTTTCTGGTGTGCGAGAGAGAGAGAAAATATTGTTGCCTATTGTCTAAAGAAGATAGAGAAAATACAGAATAGTGATAGTGTATGACAGTGGGCCCCATGACGTGGAGTAAGCTAATCCATCTAAATAGATGAAGTAACTTACTCCAGATTAGTTTAACCCCAACTCCAACTTATTCCATTCATTGTACTTCATGTTTGGTGGACTAAATGTGGAATAAGAGATTTAATCCATCTACTAATCCACAACCAAACATCACCTTAATGATTCCCTTTTATTATTAATTATTTAATATTTACTGATTAAACGAGTTACAAATTTGGAATGCTTTATACCACAACTCTCGTATATTCAAATATACTTTCGATATAGTTTGATCCATTCCAAATATTTTAAATTTCTAATAATTCGATTATCAACAATATTTTAAATTATAAACATTATAAATTTAAGAAAATAATTATTATTTTGACCATTTGGTTATAAAAAATAAAACAAAAATATTAGGAAAAAACTTAGGTACATCAAGATGGGTGCTCCGTAGGTACTCCACTCAATCTCTACCATTTGATTGGAATCTATGGTGCTAATCTCAATGCAATCAAATGGTAGAGATTGAATGAAGTATCTAGGGAGCACCTATCTTGGTGTACCTAAGTTTTTCCCAAAATATTATTCTTATGCTTCATATTTTGTTACTCGTACAAAATTTATGATTTAAGTCAGAGATCAATACTTTTTATACCGAGTACTTAACACATTATTTTTTTACATAATAACAAAATCAAGTTAAATATTTTGACGAACAAGCAAAATGAAAAAAACGTTATAATTTTCAATCTTAACAATATTAAATACTTGTTATTTAAATACTTCGAAAAAAATACTGTAAGAAAGTTGTTCTTCGCCTTTGTTAAGCGATAAAACAAAATGTAAAGACTTACATGGTATAAATTTTCCATTGCCGGGATTTGAACCCGGGTCGCCTGGGTGAAAGCCAGGTATCCTAACCGGACTAGACGACAATGGATTTGTGATCTGAATCAACTAATATAATAATTAGCATGTTATTACAAGTTGGCTCACAGTTTTGGTTTGGACTCCTGAACACTCAGTATTTTAAATTGCAAATTTGTAATTGAAACAAAATGCTTCTCTATTGTTTCTTTAGAAGGCTGCGTACGATCTACAGTCACGGGTACGCATTAGTATTTTACGGCTAAAAGAACTTGATAAAATAAAATAGAAAAATACTTCAGTTGGAATTTGTATTCCTGAAATTACAATAGTTGTTCGCCTTTTGATTCTCAACGCTGCTACAATATTTTTGATCAGTCCGCACAGTAATTGCTACAGCTCTGCTACAGTGCTCATTCAGTAAAACTGTTCGTTTTTTTTCTGAAAATTTCTGACTATTATAAAAAATACATATTTCCTCGATTGACGGGTTGAGTGGCTATAGTAGAAAGGATAATTACGTCTTATCTTCAACATCATACTTTTGAATGCTTTCATTATATGCGACAAATGAATCCTCTGTGGTCAAAGTTTTGTAGATCCTATTTGTCACAGGTGTAGGTGGATCAGAGCATTTTTATTTCTGAAATTTTTAGAGTTTTTAATCTGATGTAATAATTTCTAAATGAATTTTAGAGATGTAGATGAGTTTTTTATTTAGCAACTATGCTTTAGAGTTTATAAATTCTGACGTGACTCAATCATTAGCTAAAATTAATCGGTTTTCAATAATGTTGATAACATTTACTGACGTGGTAATTTAGAAACTCTAAATTTTCAATTTTAGAGATGGAGGATTTAGAAAGTAAAAAAAAATTAAATTTTTAAAAGTGATATGACAATAATTTAGAAACTCTAAGAGTTTCAGAAATAGAAGTATTCTCGAAAGTCAACATAGAAAAGGTAAAAAGGCAAACTCAAAATCGTATCCGATGCAGCAGGATCACGTACTTTTAATATGAACAGTTAAATTTTGAATGGACGGTGTGATTTAAAATCATATATTAAATACTGCTCATGCACTTCAAATTTGAACGATTTGTTTTAAGTTGTACGGTCTAAATTGAAAGAGCAGGATCTTGCTAAAAAAGAGGAGCTGATTCGGATCCACCAAAGCGCATTCCTCGAACTATTTTACTCATACAATATATGTTTATTTTATTTATTTTCTGAGGACAAGATAGAGGTCAACACCTCAAATTTCATCAAATCACACATATAATGAAGAAAACAAAAATTAGAACAAAGGCCTGTGCGATTAGCCTACAATATATATTTAATTCTAGATTTGAAAGACTAACTAAAATGCACATGCATTTACTTCATTACATTATTCAATTCAAAGAATGGAAGCACGAGCTAATTATTTATCAAAGAATGGAGGCAGTCCTGCTAAGTAGTAAAGCATTAAAAATATACGGATGTGATTTTGAGTGAGGTTACATTATTTCAAAAAGCATCAAACAAGCGATATTTCGATTTTATATTTTTCATTTAAAGTTCAAACGACAAATTCAAACAATTAAACTTGATTTTTATATTGATGTCTCGTTGTTTTGTGAACGCATCGTGCCCGCATATATTCTGCTCTTGCCACTTTTACCAACTTTCAGATGGAACCATTTTCTATAACACAACAAATAGCATCAACCAAAATTCTTCTGTTAATTACCACAAAAAGATTGCATTTCCTTCCTTTTCTTTTTGTAAAACTCACAAAGTAAATTAGTTAGGTGTCTACAAAAGAGTTTAATTACTACCACAGTATGTTAGTTATATGAGTTCACATGTTTAGTTGTATACCTTGCCTGTTAACAAACACGACAATAATACACTATCAACCAACCCCTCTCTTCTTCTTTTTTTTTTTTTGATATAATGCACACTTCTTTGACTTGTTGGTAACCATTTTATCCAGTACACTGTTTAAGCGCCACATGCAACAGTCGATATGAAGCAAAGAAAGGAAAACAGGCCACCTTGACTATACAAAATTGCACATGCATGCTAGTCTAGTAGTCTTAACCTTAATTTTAGCAATAACCAGCCAATGTTTACATAGGTTAATTTTAGAACATATCCAAAAAAGGTTTGAGAAAAAAGCTACTGACTGGTCATCAACCATTCTAAGAGCTACATATGTCTCATCTTATTTTGAATTCTGATATGATATCTTCTCTTGAAACAAGAAAGAACTTATTTTCAGATTGACATTGGCTTTGCAATTAACAATGCCAGCCGGAGGTTTTACAGGATTTACTGCGGGGCATAACTATCCAGGAGAAATAACATGGTCTGTAATAATTGCATGTTTTGTGGCCTCATCTGGTGGGCTCATTTTCGGATACGACATCGGCATCTCTGGTTAGCATTCTTTATTTTTCATATATACTTGTCGATCTTTTTAAAAATACTTGTCGTCAATCTTTTTAAAACAAATAAACTTCATAAAAGTTCAATGTCCAAAATCTAACTTAAAGACGTGTTATCCATAGCAGAACCAGTAATTGGATTTAGTTTCTCAGTATGGTATTTCTTCATAAGAAATAAAGTCATACATTGTGCAACTTTTATTAAGTTGTTTCGGTATCAGTAACTAAAAAGGATGAATTATAACATTATTTAGGGTGACAAGAAAAGGAAGAATAAAACAAAAGATGCAGAAAACTGATGAATCAAGATGCCTTTTCATGTTATATACTGTAACTTGTAAATTTGACTGCTCAATCTTTATTTTCGTGAAAAATTCAGGAGGTGTCACCTCGATGGATTCTTTCTTAAAAAAATTATTCCCATCAGTACATTACCTGGAGGAGAACACTGCAACGACGAGCCAGTGTTGTAAATTTGACAGTCAACTCCTCACGCTGTTTACATCTTCCCTGTACCTAGCAGCATTGTTCGCTTCCTTCGGGGCAGCAACAGTCACTAGGAAATATGGAAGAAAATGTTCTATGTTTGTCGGTGGGATCACCTTTCTAGTAGGATCTGTAGTTAATGGCGTCGCTGTTGGTGTTGTCATGCTCATTTTTGGCCGTGCTCTTCTGGGTGTCGGTGTTGGTTTCTGCAATCAGGTTATAGTTGATAAAAATGCACTGAATTGATTCTAATTTTTGTTCCATCAGACTCCTGTGAAATAATCACCTATTTAAACTTAAAAGGATTCTGCAGGACATAATGTTAATTAAGAAAGGTAATTTTATTATAACAGAGAAACATAAAACAATGTATATCAAAAGTTCTTTTTCTAAACTTGCATGTTATTATGTTTTTGGTTTGCAGTCAGTTCCGCTCTATCTATCAGAGATGGCACCAGCGAAGCACCGAGGTACACTGAACATAGCCTTACAGCTCATGGTCACACTGGGCATTCTTATTGCAAACCTCAAAAATTATGGAACTGCTCAGACTCCCGGAGGATGGGGTTGGTGTGTGAGCTTAGGACTTGTTGCTGTTCCTGCCGCCATAATCACCATTGGATCCGTTCTCCTTCCCGACACCCCGAATTCATTAGTTGAGCGGGGAAAGAACGAACAGGCGAAGAGAATCCTATTGAAAATAAGAGGAGTTCTTGATGTGCATGCCGAGTTTGAAGAAATTGTAGCGGCATGTGATGAAGCGAGCTTAATTGAGCGGCCTTGGAGCAACATTTTGAAGAAAAAATACGGGCCACAGCTCACAATCTCTACCCTAATTCCGTTATTTCAGCAGCTAACTGGGATTAATGTCATCATGTTCTATGCTCCAGTGCTATTTAAGACCATCGGATTCGGTAGTAATGCATCCCTTTTGTCAGCAGTAATTACTGGCCTCATAAATGTCGGTGCAACTGTGGTCTCTATAGTGCTGGTCGACCATGCCGGATGGAGAGCCCTTTTTCTAGAGGGTGGCATGCAAATGTTCGTTTGTCAGGTACAAAACAAAAGCTAGTTTGGTAGAATAGCTATGCTTCCATAAGAAATAAATTGTCTGTGTCGATGTCACAAAAAATTAACCGGAGCTTTGCATCGTGTGTAGATTTCAGTTGGTGTCTTGATATATCTGCAATTTGGAGTTTCTGAGGTCGGTACCACATACAAGAGCATGGCAGCTCTTCTCCTGGTCTTCATATGCTCCTATGTGGCGGCCTTCGCATGGTCATGGGGCCCACTCGGATGGTTAGTGCCAAGTGAGATATTCCCACTCGAGATACGCTCGGCTGGGCAGAGCATCACAGTGTCAATGAACATTCTTTTTCACATTTATAATAGGCCAGGCATTCCTTTCCATGCTCTGCCACATGAAGTTCGGCCTGTTCTTCTTCTTCGGTGGTTGGGTGACCATTATGACTCTTTTCGTTGCGTTTTTTGTGCCGGAGACCAAAAATGTGCCAATTGAGGAGATGGTGCTCGTTTGGAGTAGCCATTGGTTCTGGGGTAGGTACATGTCTGACGAAGACATCAATGGTGGACATCAATACAGTATTAGCGGCGTATAGTAATAGCCGAAACAGAATTATACTTGTAGTTTAGAAAGCACAGGAAAGAAGACTGGTTAGTTTAGAATCTTTAGATTCTTTTTTATTTATCTTTTTGTTTATTTATTTAGCTACAAGTTCAGTTTCTTGTGGTTCATATTTTGGAAATTAATAACTTGATATATCTGAGTTTCTTTTTTATACTTGCAATCATTTGGATTCTTGGTAGAAATATATTTAGTGAGAGGTTTTGTAGTAATTTCTAACCAAAATGGTGGCGCCGTGTCATCATCAGATCATCAAGTATTTGCCAGATGTGTGCCACATGATTTGAAATATAGTTTAGCTTTGTCTTAAGACAATTTTGTTCAAATTATTGTACAATTTTGAGGTAAATATGTAACCAGAATAACCAATATATTCTGGGCTGTTTAGTAACAAAAAGAAGAAAATAACAGAGCAAACCTGTCACAGATTTGCAATTTTTAATCTTTTGGTGCTGTTTGGTGGCAAAACGATAGAAGGAAATTTTTTTTAGAGAAGTGAAGACAGATCAATTTGTTTTTTATTTAGTCGGCACTATAAACTTGCAGTATTCATATCAGGTGCTCTATTTGGAATAATGGAAAAGTTCGTGTAATTCTAATTGGTTCAACACAATAGCGTAATATTTTAAGCAAATATCCTCTTTTGATCAGTTATTAATATCTATATAGAATTTATTGAGACAAATGTGCTAGAGAATCGTACTTTCGTTTAGCGAATCCCATCGCGAATTGAAGTATTATATATCTATCACATTAACAAAACATCATATAAGATATTGAAAAGTACCATGTAACATATACTCGATCGATATTTAATGGAATGCGAATATAATTCAGGAGACAACCACGAGCATGTAGTCATAAAGCAGATAATCATACTAAATCTCAAGAAGAAAAAATCATCATACTAACATGAATAAATTTCCATCGAAAAAGAAATCATGAACACAAATTGAACCATGCATAAAAGAATAAACCCCCCCCCCCCCCCCCCCCCCCCCCAATCCAGCTTTCTTTCTATTCTGTTAAAAGCTTACGTTAGTATAACCGCATAGCTATATTCCCGCAGAAGAAAAAACTAAAAAAAATATTCTTAAATATCCGTAGGTTTGCGCAAAGAAAGATCTAATATATTCATGTAGATCCAAAAATGATTTCAAGTAGCTATGAACAAAGATGCATTAGATGCAGCTAGAATCACGACCAAAAATGCAACGGCGCATCCAGTCTGATACAACCAGCATCCTAGTGCGCCAAGTCACTTGTTTGCTGGAACAATAACAAAAGGTAATGTTTAGTACTAATAGTTCTAAAATGACGGAGAAAATAATATATGGTCAAAAATTATAAATAAAAATGAAGTAATACCTTGCATATACTGAATACCAGAGCCACTGGGAACTACGGCCAATACTGATCCAATCCCATGGCAGTTCTGCTGCAGTCTGTTCACCTCCTAAAGGTGCAAACTTACCAAAATGCTGATACCTATACCAAATTAATTCAAAAAAAATCAGACAGTTATTGTAAAAGTGAGAGTGATAACGATATTGATATTAAAAATGATAGTAATAAATATGACACCTAATAATTTAAAAAGGGGAATGACCAGATAAACAGAGTAATGACTTAAAAGGTCGTTGCATAATACAAATACTAACTAAAAAATATTGGATTTTCAACCAGTTTCAGGTACCAGAAAGGTCTAGTTTGGTATGAAACTAGGAGCAACATATGTTCGATTATTAACAAATTCATTAAGAATATACAACTATACTTGACCAAGTATGTTTTGTCATGAAAACAAAAAAGGGTAAAACATCAAATTCATAGTACCAAACATATAATAAATATATAACATGTCATATACCGGAAAGGGCGGAAGCGATGGCGGCCTGGCTCACGGATGCGGACTGGTCCCTCAGGATGCTCTTGAGCATCCTTCATTTTGTTAAAGCACTGTGCCAAGTACTTTCCTTGCTGTGCAGCCACCTGATTCAAGAACATATTCATCGATTAAATTAAACATGTCTATTGTCATATTTTAATAACTTCATAATTTCACTCCATTTCGGTACCATGATCATACATTCATACACTTAGGTTTTCAATTTGGTAAGACAGCACAGCTTAATGCACATGGCCAATATAAATGCCCAGCTTAATGCTCTCCTCCCTCCCCCAAGAAAAGAAAATAAATAACTAAACAAGAAAAAACAGAAACACGCTTAATGCTCTCCTCCCTCCCCCTAGACAGATTTATACTTTCTTTTCTAATTTCAGAAACACGCTTTTCATCAGCAATTGTATCAATGACTTGATTACATGTGAAAGAGAAGTTTCAATCAACAACTGGTATTAAAAAAAACAGAAATTGGGCACAAATAGTGGCCTGTTTAGATGTACCTGGGCCGTGGCAGGAAGGAACTTCACTTGGGAATCGACATTAGCGAGAGCCTTCTTGAACTCTTCTATGTTCAGCTCAATTGACTCCTTGTTCTCATCTCCTTGTGCAGCAGCAATCAAGGCCCTGATGTCACTCATTTGTTTGCTCTTCATGTAAAGCTCCACTTGTGGATACCTAGTTTTAACCCAAAGAATAAAGAACAAATTACAAGAAAATAAACCAAAGACAGTGACAGGCGAATCTCATGTTTAGGTAATGGATATAGGTAACTTATATTGCAGTACCTTTCACATATGTCGTCAAGCACATCTTGTATCTCTTTGATGGTTAGTGTTCCAGAATTGTCTTTATCTGCTACCTTAAATATTGCTGAAACATCTTCCTGTAAACAAAAAAGCAAGGGAAGGCCATAGCCTCTTTCAAATTGGATTGTGCTAAGGGAAAATAAAAGAAATGCACGACATTTTTCAAACAAAAGTCCCTTATTTATCAATGCTTAGAAATTCAGATGTCTTTATTTAGTTAGTTATACCATGACTTTACGTTGATTTATGGTGGCACAATCACCAACTGCATAAACATCATCACACTCGGGAATCCTCAGCCACTCGTCAGTAGCCAACACACGTCTATTCCCCTGTACATGCGCACACATATAAACTTAAAGTAAGTTACTAAGTAGATAATAAATAAAAATATAATACAACACCAACAACAACAACAACAACAACAACAACAACAAAGCCTTTATTTCCAAATAAATTGGGAGTAGGTTAGAAATGAAACCCAATGTGAAATGAAAAATCAATATAAATAATAATAATATAATAAATAGTAAAATAGTAGTAAAAACGAAAGTATAATAATAATAATAATAATAATAATAATAATAATACACTATTCTATCAATCATAAGTTTATACTAGCAGTCTACGTCGTTAATCTTAGATTAAAATCGTACAACTATAACACTACTTCTAAAATTTAGTTTGTCACGATTCTAATACGTGGATCGCTGACTTCCATGCACTCCTATCTGGTGGCAACTCTTTGCAGACATTTCATGTCTTTAAGTCCTTTTTTACAGCCTCATCCCATGTCAATTTCGATCGACCCCTATATTTTCTCGTGTTTTCGATGCGGCTTAAAACTCCACTACGTACCGATGCATTAGAAGGCCTCCGCTGGATATGCTCATACCATCTCAAACGATGTTGAACAAGTTTCTCTTCAAGTGGTGCAACCCTGACCTTGTCACGTATATCGTCATTTTTAATGTGATCTCTTCTTGTATACCCATATCCACCGTAACATACGCATCTCCGTCATACTCATCTTTTGTATGTGTTGCTAACGTTTTTTAATGTTGTCTTACTTGGCCAGGGCCTAGGGGTATTGTGATTAGTGTTTTATCAAAAGTTTTGCATTTACTTTAATCTTCCTAAATTCAATCGAAGCTTCTTTTTGTCAAAATCAATCTGGTACCATAAGCCAATGAAAACAAATCACTTCAAAACAAAAAGATCAACCTGGCCAATTTGTTTCATAAATTCAGATATGAAGGGTCGAGTTCCAATTCCAGTGGACCATACAGCCATGCCATATGGAAGTTGCACCTCCCCAACTGCTGATTTCTGCATTTTGATTGAATCCGGCCCAACTGCTACCACCTTATAACCAGTTTTCACATCTATACCATCTCTCTGGAACTTTTTCTCTGCAAACTCAGTTATTCTCTTGTCAAACCTACACAAACAATATGGACAAACTTGTTCTTACAAATGATCTTGCTTTTAAGTGCTTTACATTCAATCTACACGCTCACTTAAATGAAAAAAATTTACACAGCACAAGAGAAGAAACGGTATGCACTGCAAATAGATGAGAAGGAACAGGTCAATTTTGTTCAAGTCAGTTTAAGATCCAAAGAAATTCTGCTAATGACACAGATTCCAGATCTTTTCTAATTTTGCTTCAGATCTCAGAACATGGGCAATGCCTTGTCAGGTCTTACGTACCTTCGAGGTCAGATACAAATTGAATTTGTTTTCCGGCTGATTCAGGTTCTGGTTAATAGCAACTGGGTTACCCGTTACACAGGTCTGGTCAAAGTTGGTGGTTCGATTCACGTTTAGGTCAACTTTCCAAATTATTTGGGTCGGGTCACGTCAGGCTGACTTTAAATTATATATAAGACTATAGAATCAGATTTTGCCCATTACATGAAGCTAATAGGTCAGAACTTACATGGTCAAAATATGTTCACCCGCCTCAATAAGCGAAATGTTGACCAAATCTTTAATGGCCGGGTACAGTCTGGAGAGATCCTCTGATACAAAGTCATGCAACTCAGCAGCAAACTCAACCCCTGTGGGCCCACCCCCGACTACCACAAAATGAAGTTTATTTTTCCTGTCCTCCTCAGTCATGTTTGGGAGGCTTGCCTGTTCGAAGCAATCCATAACACTCCTCCTTATTCTCTGTGCATCTTCCACCTCCTGTGTAACATTTGGGTTCCATGTAACATTTATCAAATTTTCTAACTCAGAAAATAAATTCATACTTCACCTTGGTCATAGTCAATGCGGAAGTTACATACCGAACTTGACAATTACTACAACACAATATGCTCATTCATGACTCACGAAGAGGACATAAAACAAATTTACTGACCCATATCTTCAACAACAACAACAAAGCCTTTAGTCCCATATCTTATATAACTTTTAAGACATCAGTTCCAAAGGAAACTAGCATTAGCTACCCACAACTGCAGTTTTAAATGTAAAAATATCATTTGGTCAGACCAATAATGTCTTTCTTCACACCACTCACTTTTAGCTGAAACTTGTTGAATATCTTACAGCTGAAGATCCTAGCACAAAAAACTGCACAATTGCAAATTTTGACTTTTGCAAGGACATATGTAGCAAAACAAACAATAACCAAAGATATATTAAAGTACCTTGAGAAAGTGGCAATTCTCAGCAACTCCTGGTGTATTAAAAGTATTAGATTTTGCACCAACAGCTACAACCAGATAGTCATAATCAACCAAAAACTCGCCGGTTCCATCCAAGTTGGTACCACTGTTGGAACGACAGTGTATCTTTTTATTTTTTGGGTCTATCTTGAAGCATTCTGCCTCCCAGAACTTTATGCACCCTTTTTTCTGTGAATAATAATATTATAATTAGAAACCAAATGTGCTTTCTTATTGCAAATTTTATTTAGATGACACTAAAACTGAATAGGCATTGCCCGATTGGTCTACAATTAGGTTAATGGTGGCTCAATCAGATGCAATTTGTAAAGTTACACAATTTAGGAGTAGATCAATGATATACTGTTACTCTACAGGCATCGACTATGACTGTTATCACACATTAGTACAGGACAACTACGAAATTGTCATTCAAACCAGGTTATGGTACCAGTATGGCCAACGAACAGCAGCTGATGAGGTATATCAAAACACTGACCATGACTAGCACCTGGAAAAACATTGTAGTTATACAATTGCAACCAATTCCACCTCGGATTATGTCATGTACTACTAAGTTGAGCATCCATCATCACAACTGTTTTATACCACTACTAGTATGGTAATATAAATTAGTCTCTTCTATGGTACCTTCTCCACAATCCTTCTGATTGGTTCAACGATACTTCTTGGCTCGACTGTTCCACAAGTGACACTCGGAAGCAGGGGTGTAAATGCAAAATAGTTACGTGGAGATATGATCTGCACATCGTACTGTGAGCTATCAAGGTTTCTCAGAAAGGTTGTACCAGCCCAACCTGTACCAAGTACAACGACCTTCTTTTTTGGTTTAGGATTGTCATCAGCTGGCTTCGAATCTGCATAAGCAACCAAGCCGGCCCCACCGCTGGAACAGATTCAACCAGAAGCTAGCTCAGCAAAATTAGATAAACTGTAAAAGAATCTCTAGGAATTCATATTTGTACTCCAGAAAAGTAGGACAATCTAGAACAGAAAAAGTCAATGTTGACAAAGACAATATGAAAAGTAACTTGAAGTGGGGCATGATGCTAGGTTTCCCTGGGTTTTATGTACAAAATAACCTCCCTGAAGCTACCTAATTTTATTGAGCAATATACATATTTGACATGCTCTTCAATTGTTATATAGTTTCTTCAAAATTAACCAGAATTATAATTCAAAGAAAACGTCTAGCTTAGCAGAACCTTTTGATCACGATTAGTTAGTAAAATAGACCAATTCAAGGGAATATATTCTCATGTTCCATAGAACGCCTTGATATGTCAAATCAAATTCTATGGAAGGAAGCTGCCATAAAATCCAGACGGCTCATTTTAGTATGAATGGTTGAGCTTGCACTCTAGGTGGATGTTTAATATTTTTTCTGGGGTCCCAGTTGCCATAGAGACAATGGCAGGTTTCTGGGGGGCATCCTGGCCTAAAATAATTCGACGGAAATTTCATATATATTCCTCAAAAATAACAGAAATATGTATTTCTTCCTCTAAATTCTAATACTACATTTTCTCCTTTAAATTTCAAAAACTCACAAATTGATCCATTTTATTATCTTTAATATTAAAACTTATTTTAAATGTGTTAAATATCACTTTTGTCCTTGATTAAAACCACAAAAATATGTGATTTGTTTAAGAAAACTTTCAATATTATATTTGATTAGTTTCTGATCTGCAAATTGTTCATTTTGTACTCCTCACATATATACGATGATATTTAGGTATCCTCTTGTCTATGCATGAGAAGAAATAAATAATTAGCTTGCTCTGCAAATGGATCAGTTATAAGTAAACAGTTTTATTAAACAATCTACATTTTTTATGCTTTTAGATAAGGATAAAACATATATTTTACACATTTAAAATGAACTTTAATATTAAAGATAATAAAGTGGGTAAATATGTGTGAAATTTTAGAGGAGAAATACATAATATCAAATTTTGGAGGGAAAATACATAATTACATAATTTTTGAGATTTTTTAGGAGTATACGTGAAATTTCACCAATAATTAAATAGAGACGTTCATTACTACAATTTTTTTAGAAGAAAGTGCCAAAATATAATTGAAAAACATATTGAAATAACGCGCGAGCTGTAAGGCCAGGATATGGGACACGAGGTTATTCCCATTTTTATAGGAACGTAAATTGGAACTCAAAGGTTTTTTAAGTGGCAGAAAAAACATTATTTTGAAGTAGAAAATAATTAATTGTTTCTGGAAAAGTATGACCAGAATTCAGGGGTGGATTTAGTAAGGCTCAATGGAAAGTCGCTTTCTGAATTCTTTTTAAATATATCATACAATTTGTCAATTTTTTCGAAAAAAATATTTATAATTTGAATTTTCTAAATGTGTCTTATTTCGTTCCTTGAAAAAATATTATTTCTGATCCGTTCCTCCGAGAATTATAAGAGTGCTTCTCTCTGAGAACTATTTATTGAAATAAAAATGTCAAAACGTTGGTACTTGCACTATTCTAAAAGCCAAAATTTGAACCATGTCGTTTTGGTTTTTCGGAAATCAGAAGAAACCTAACTAATAACCAACAAACTACGAACTCGCTTTTTTTACAACTAAAAAATTTAAATTGAAACATAATATCTTAGATCTGACAATGTAAGCAGTTCTGTAAAAACCGTTTACACTACCCTTGTAATTGTACCTTTTAACACCACAATTTGATGAGATTTGAATACTAAAACAAAATTCCCTTTCAAAGATTAAACAAAACGCGAGCAAAGAAACCAAAGTGTAGGTCTTAATCGTACGACAATTGATTCGAGATAAATGCCTGCGACATTTTTTTCGAGATAAATACTTGCGACATAAACGAATTATGGAGAGAGAGAGAGAAACCTGACAGCGGAGAGAACAACGATGTACTTAGGGATGGAGGAGCGGTGGTTCAAGATGAAAGCTGAGAATTTCATGGTGATCTAGAGAGAGAAGAGAGAAGAGAGAAGAGAGACGAGCTGTCGTGCTCTTTCTAGACTGCTTGGTTGGCGTCCTTATTTCTCGGGCAAAACATTATGCATTGACACCCTTTATATAATTGGTTTTATAGCTCTACAGAAATTTATTCGAATCCTTCTTATTTGACAATTGACGTGCAACATTGCCACGTGGGAGATGAATATCAGAAAAATTGAAACGCTGGACACACCCTTTGTAATTTGTATAATTAAATTGTTTAGATGGTGTGAATTTTGGAGCATCTGGAATTTACAAATTTTTAAGAAAGTTTATTATTGGACCAATATATTATGACTTCTCAATACTAATAATCAAGTTTGTATTTGATTGCTACATGAGACAAATTTTATAAAAAAAATCTCTATTTCAAATGAGATTTCTTGCATACATATCTGCAAATAATGCTAAAGAAATTCTTTTATAAAATATATTTTATATATTTATATAATTCGTCATTTTTTAAAATATGTTTATAATTAAATTTTTTTAAATGTGCCTCATTTTGTCTCTCTTGAAAAAAATATAGATATTTTCTCTCTCTTACGGAAATTCTGAATCTGCCATTGCAGGTGATCAAATATTTCAAATGATAATCAGAATTTTATACAACTAAATAATTCAGTTAAAATTGAGTTAAGCATTTAGATATATGTTTGTTCCATATATTCTTAAATTAGGCAAAACTTAAATACATATTTTAGTTATGTTTAAGTTTTCAACATTTACTGCAATTTAAATGTTGTTATAAATCTCGTATGTTTGAAATTGGACAAATATTTGAAATTGGGCAATTTTTATATGTAATAAATAATACATAAAATTCGCGTGAAATAAATTTTCAATTTTCTCAAAAAAAAGTTTGTTAATTTTAGGTATTGATTTTATTAATATTTTTTAGAATAATTGCCACACTCATATTTATCAAGTGTTATGTATTATTCTTATTAATAATCTTGTATGATATTTTTTATATATAATAGTTTTCTGTCAGCATGAAATTAAATGAATATGTTTAAATTAGAAATATGACCACCATACTAAAAACACGTACTAGAACAGCGACCATCCATTCCCAAACAATAGCTATTAAAGAACATTTTTTTATTAAAAAAACAATATATTACATGCTTTGATAAGTATCAGATTCCTAGTATGAATTGTGCTCTGCCACCATATTTTAATTTGAGAAGAATATTAAGTCAATAATATATTAGCATTTGGTGGCTCTAGCTTTCCAACCAATCACATCAATGGACAAGAATATTAGTTAATTCAAATTACAACAACAAACCTAATTGAGGTATTACAAATGTGCTGAATATATACAAAATGGTAGGAATACTGGCGGAATCAACTTCAAATATTCGTATGAAATAACATTCAAATGAAATAACAATTGAATGATTCACATAAATATAAAATTTACGGTTATATCTTTAAAATTATAAAATTCATGATAATATAGTTAAAATTACATAAATCATTCGATTTTTATTTTCATGCAGTTCATTAGTATTTTTATTTTTATTTGAATTTGACCCTTCCTCCCAAGAAAAATGGGAGCAATAACGCGTTACTAACAAACAAAGATCTTCAGTATCTCAATCGGCGTGGTTCTATTTGTAGCTATTGTTAAAAAAATAGTAAATAGGAAAAATATTATGTATCGAAACTCAACTATTTTTGTATAAAATATTAAATAATAACAAATATATAATTCGAGGCAATTTCGGTTTCAAATTATAACAAGAGAAATAGTCGTTACTAAAGAAGTATATATTTGATTATTCGATGAATAAATCGAAAATAACTACTAAGAAAACAACTAGCAGAAAACAAAAAAAAAATGATCTAAATAACTTGGAATAAATCTCGAATAGATCAATCAGGACAGATCGGAATCACAATCTGAATCTGTCGCAAATTCATTTCCTTCTCGGTTTGCATCAGGCTCTCGAGATTGCTGAAAGCTTGACCTCAAGCTTGCATTCTCACCATAGTACTTGTGAAGATGTGACACATTAAAAACATTTGAGATGTGCGCGTCCTCAGGTAGCTTGACCCTGTAGGCATTTTTACCAAACTTCTCGAGAATCGGATAAGGTCCAAACTTGCAACGTGTGAGCTTTTGTAGTCACCCTTCGGGTAGAGATCCTTGCTCAAATAGACCCATACGAATTCTTCAATATTAAAATTTACTTGCTCGCGCCTTTTATCTGTGTGAACCTTGTACTTCACATATGTTGCTATAAGGTTCTATTGTACTTGTGAATTTCTTGTATGTTACGAACATGTGTTACCGCATCCTTTGGGGTCTTGCTCAGGCCTTCGATTGGTAACAAGTCGAGAGGGCCTCGGAAAATCTATATGTTCACATAGAAAGGAGCAAATCGGGTGGAATTATCGATTGGACAGTTGTACTGGAACTCGATCTTCGGCAAGAGAGTGTCTTGTTGGGTTACGAACAGTTCAAACCTGTTAATTGGCCTAAGCTGCAGAAAGACCGTAAAACAAAAATTTTACTTCTAACTTAAGTTAATGATTAAACAAGGTATGTCAGATAAACTACCGAGGGTGTCCACCTCCTGTTTATCTTTGGCATCAAAACCCGATTTAATCCTTATACAGATCCGCTCCATAATTGATTTCTAAAACTTTAATCTACTTACAAATTAAATAGATCAATATAACATTTATACCTTTATCCAAATTCGAATTGGATTGCAGCAGACTCGAAAAACCGAATCTAAGAAGCTCCTCTCTTCGGAGTATCAGACGTCTGATACCTCTATTGGTGATCCACCAGGACGACCAGAGAGTGGTTTATTTCTTCTGCCAGAATATCGTAAACCGCGAATTCTGCAAAACTGCTATTCACCAAGATAAGGACTAAATAAATATCTTTACGACTCACAGTTATTCAAATATGAAATACCGCTCCTTTCGCAAAAATACTATTTTCCGAATTCCGTAAATAACTATAACCGAGATAGAGAGAAAATATATTTATCGATTCAATCCTGAGTTAACAGATATGATACTATTTTTTATGTGATTTTATCTCTCTTCATGCCCCTCTATTTATAAGAAAATAAGGAGGTTGATCGATTACCGAAATACCCCTGAAATGGCAAAATGACCATTTTGCCCCTAAGAGGCCGGCAAGAACAAAAATATCCAAAAATTTATTTGTCAAAATATTTATTAATGCACAAATTTATTTTTCTATATTAGAACCTGCAAGTCTCTATATAAGAATATTTAAGTCTTTATATTATAACAAGCAAGTCTTTATATCAAAAACTGCAAGTCTCAATATTGGAACCTAGAAGTATCACTATTGGAACCTGCAAGTCTCTATATTAGAACAAACAAGTCTCTATATCAGAACAAACAAGTCTCTATATTGAAACCGACAAGTCTCTATATTAGAACATGCAAGTCTTTATATTAGAATTGCAACAATTTTACAGCAAAGTTAGAATTTTGCAGCAAAATTGAAAAATTGCAGCAAATTATAATATAAATACTTGGATCGTAGCGGGGGTTGTTAGCGTCAACTATCGAGCGGGACGCTAATTAGCATAATTTTTTTTGTTGTGTAGCGGGAAACGGTTAAGGGGGTAAATTTTCTATTGGTAAAGGGTAAATTTTTTGGAGGTCACTAAACTGTGTATAAAATCTGTTTTTTGTCATTGAACTTTGAATTATCTATTTTTAGTCACTGAATTTGATATATCTTCAAATTAGTCACTCTCTAGGTTGGTTCATAAAATTTTGGAGTGAGACTATGATACTTCATAAAGCACCACTAAAATAATACTTCGCCTTCACATTCAATTTCAAATTTCAAATAACTGATCCAAATATTTGAACTTGATCTTCATATTAATTTTTTTAGATCAAATTCTATATTTTAGATTTTTTTACTATTTTTAGAGAGGTGAAAAGTTGATTGATCTAACAATTTTCGAACCATTTTAAAAAAAAAATTCTGAACCATCCAATATGAGTAATTTTTTACATATCCAAAAATAGTAAAAAAATAAAAATACATAAAATTCGGACACAAAGAAGATTTTAATATGAAGTTCAAGTTCAACGATTTGAATATGTCGTTTGAACTTGAGAATTGGAAATACAGAGGTGAACTACTGCATAGTTGATGCTTTGTGGAATACCACAACATCATTGATAATTTTATACATCATTTACTCTATGATAACAAATACGAAATACATGTTTCTTATATTCTTATATATACCACTACACCAAAAATGGGCTTTATTCTCGATTTTTTTGCCTTTATCACCGATTTTTTCTTCCGGCGTAGAAGATGGGGTACTAAAAGTATTAGCAATCGATGATAAAAGTGACTTGTATCACCGTTTTTTTAACCGGTGATAAATGCCACTTTTATCACCGGTTGCTAGTAAAAAATCGGTGATAAAAGTCAAATAAAAAAGTAAAAAAAAAGTTGTATGTTCTGCAACCTGACAGCTAGTTGCAGAATGTATAACTTTTGGCAGCTGTCAAATCGACAAATCGTAGATAATTCAGATTTCAAATTTCAAATTTAAATTTCGAAATTTAATTTAAAATAAGAAACAGAAAATTAGAAGTAATAAAAAAAAATAATAAAAAATAGAAGACAAATATAATAAAAGTAAAGTAAGAAAACAAAAAAAAAAGAAATAAATAAATAAAAGAAGAACAAGAACAAAAATAGAAAAAATAAATAAATAAAAGAACAAAAAATAAGTAAAATAGAACAAGAATAGAGAGAAGAGAAGAGTCAGCGTCGTTTGTATCTGATATTAAGAGAATAAAAATGGCGAAAGAGATAGTAACGAACAAGAACAACAATGGTGAATATGGAGTTGAGGAAGGAGATAGTAGAGAGATATGGGAGATAGAGAGGTATATATAGAGAAATATGAAAGATAGGAGGGAGAGACAAAAAAAATGAGCTGGAGCACAGCGCGGGTTTTCTAAATTTAAATTTTTATCACCGGTTGTTTGTTAATATTCGGTGATAAAACTTTTATCACCTGTTATTAACAAACGACCGGCAATAAAGATTTTATCACCGATTTTTACTTAACAACCGGTGATAAAAGAACCTTTTATCACCGTTTTTTATTAAAAAACCGGCGTTAATACTTTTATCACCGTTTGTCACTATGATTCGGTGATAATTAAGCGGCACTAAAACTTTTTTGTGTTGTAGTGTATACTCCTCACTCAGTTAATTAAAAAGAAAAAAATTGTTCACGTTTGTCTTTCATAATATGATACAAATAAGATACACATAAAAAGTTATAAACATTTATAGGATAATCTTGTTCAAACCAACTTTCCAACTATATTTTAGTCTATATTCTAGAATCTAGCTAGAACATTTTAACAATTGCAGAGGTGCAAAAGATGTTGCACCGTTCTATACTTCTAGTTCTAAAATATTTTGAAGCGGGTCCTACCACGTGTGAAACAAAAAGATCCAGGTATTATTGATCAAATATTTGGAATCGCCAGGTCGGGTTGGCTGACTGTCAGGTTGTTCAAATGTTCTATCCTTCAGTTTCAACGAGGCACCGACGATCGAAGAGTCGTGCTAGGCGGCTAATAATATATATATGGCTCAGATCATATAATTGAGATTTTGGGTTTTGAATCATTTGATTCCATGTGACTATGGTCACCAGCAGTGCATTTTTATTGCGGTTACAGCATAATAATTCTGTCTACTAACTATTTCGAGATCTCGTATTATTTCGGAATATACGGATTCCAAAAGACGAGCGCGCTCTCAAGTTGGGAATATACCTTTTGTTATTTTGAATTCGGAATCATGAATAATTCTGTTTTTGGGCTTAAGTAATTTGATTAATGCTTAATAGCACGTGTTAAATTGACCTGCGACATTATACGTGGATTTTTTATGACTGCAACAGATCGATCTAGTATGTTTATTTTAATATAACGGTCTATATGGAAAAATAATATTGTATTACAACAAATGAAATATTGAACCTAAAATAGAATAAATATCCGTGTGTGTCCGAGTAGGACACGACTGAATTTGGATCATTGATTAAAATATATTATAAATATTGGTTGTTGGTTTTTCTGTAGAGATTAAATATGGCGAGTTATTTTGTATATTTTGTATAGAGAGAGATTTTATGAGGTTTTTGCAACTAACAACATAATTATTATATATTATCTGTCGTATTGTTCTATTTGTATAAATTGTGTATCTTTATTATTATATTTAATGCATTATTAATTATGTTATTTTTATTGATTGTATGAATATCAAAATGCACTCATTAAATGTATGAATATCAAGATGTATATACTTTCATACTATGTACGTATAAAATATTTCATATTATATATACACTAGAAATTGCATCGCGACGTACCGCATTTTTTTAAGAAGAAACATTTTGTATTAAAAAATAAATAGTGCAATTATACTACAAATAATATTTATAGTATTGATATATAGATACAACACATGTATACAATTCATATAACTCACATGTATATAATTCATATAATTATTTTCGTATCACATGTATATAATTCATATATTTCTCATAAAATAATTCATAAAATTTTATGTATATAAAATTATATAAAAATAATTTATAAAATTTTATGTATATATTAGCAGTTCTAATTAGATTGAGCGAAGCTCAAATTTCTGGTTTGGTATTAATTTATTGCAACAAAACATAATAGAACACACGTATAGGAACTTGATAATCCAAAGTCCGAACTGAAAAAAGACCAAGCGCAATATCACTATAGCCTTTTCCTAACATTTTTAACAGAGAGCTGCTAAAAGTCTCCCCTTAACCGTCCTCCTTACACGTTCCCCACTACAAGACAAAAGTCTTCTAAACAACCACTCTAACTAACTACTATTAGCAAAGCTAACTTTCATTCTTGAGAATGAAAATTAACGCTGCACGTCCAAGTCTTTATATAAATCAAACGAAGTCTTAATAGTTGCACATCCAAATCTTTATATTACATAAAAAAATGTGTATTTTAATTCAATTTTGCTACAATTTCACTGCAAATTGTTGCATTTTGCTCCAATTTGACTGTGATTTGTTGCAAATTAACACTTTGTGCATCCAATTCTTTATATAAATCATATGAAGTTTTCATAGTTGCGTGTTCAAGTCTTTATATAAATCATACAAAATCTTAATAGTCGCGCGTCCAAACATAAAAACTTCATATTTTAATTCAATTTTGTTGCAATTTTTCTGCAATTTTGCAGCAGTTATAAAAATAAAGACTTGCTTGTTATAATATAAAGACTTGATTATTACAAAATAGAGACTTGATGGTTCTAATATAAAGACTTGAATATTCCAAATTTGTTGTAGTTCTGCTACATTTATAAAATACAAGTAAGCGTGCATGTGCACAAAAACGAAATCATGTTATGTAACTGAACATATAGAAAAATGAAGAAAATTTATTTCTTTCAATAAACGCTACCTCAAAGTACTAGATTAATTGTGAAGAATGATGGCTCTAAGGAGCCAACAGAGATCTCTTCTCTTCCTATCTTCATAAAAAAAATAGATAGAAAGAAATCATAATTTTATTGGATCAATCATGTCATGTACCAATTGGGAGGTAAGATGTATAATTGAAAGGTGGGAGGTGGGCACAAGTGTGGAGAGGGAGAGATAACCCTCAATTGGAAGGTAATGTGCTATGAATTAATTAGTCAATTAAAATAAGGAAAGAAAAAGTGCATATTAGCCTGGAGAGAAGAATGATGTTCTGTGGCATATTAATATGCACGATTTTGGTGTTGATAATCAAAATTTCAGCGCGTCAATCCTAGCCGTTTATGGATATGGACATGCGAATCTACGATTATTATTCAATCAAAAATTTGATAATTAAATATTGATTGTTGCAGGATCATTACAACATAGGTGAATAATATATAGCAGAGATAAAGATTTGCCTGTTGAAATATAGAGATTTGCTTGTCCTAATATAAAGATTTACAGGTTCCAATTTTGCAACAATTTTTCTGCATTTTAAATATAAAGATCTGCCTGATGTAATATAAAGACTTGATTGTCACAATATAAAGACTTGTTTGTCCTAATACAAATACTTGTAGGTTCCAATTTTGCTACATTTTCAAATGTAAAGATTTGTATGTTGTAATATAAAGACTTGATTGCCACAATATAAAGACTTGCTTGTTCTAATATAAAGACTTGCAGAACCACACCAATACTCAATTATAATAAGAAATAAGAAGTGAATGCAAATAATTACTACTTTTGCTAGGTGCCTGATGTCACTTTTACAAGCAAAACAATTATATAGGAACAATGAAAAACTTAAACATGACGCTAATTTTTTTTTATAAGATACTACACAATAACAAGGACTTCGATCCTTTTAACCTATGACATATATAGAGGAAACAAGCATAATCAAATAAACAAATATAAAATGAATACAATTCTCATATATGTCATGGTCGTCAAGGCAGTCACTATCTCGGGTCCCCTGCTCACATGTATCTATGTGTATGTCACCAAACCTGATGCTACATACTTGATAATGTAGAATGGTAGATTTACGACAAAAGTCACAATTTATACTCAGGTATTTGAAAGTAACCATACCAATCATGAACTAGAAAATTTTGTTCAGAATTAGAATACTCTACCTACATATCGTTTCTCATAACAAATCGAAAGACAAGTACATCCATGTGTCAAATACCACAACAGATAAAATACATGCAATTTATAATATGTTGTTGCTCTCAGTTTTCAAGGTTGTTACTGAAATATTGTCTTACAGTATAAACAAATAGGACCTTCGGATTTAAGATCAGAAAAGTCACTTACTATCTCAAAGCATCTAATTCTGAACTCAGCTTCACTCAGCTCTCATCACTCGACTGATCCCTTACTTGTCAATATCTCAATATCAGGATCTGAGAACTGATTTCGTCTCATCACTTCTCCCGATCCCTTTCTTGTCACTATCTTAGCTTCTGAACTCGTCTCATTACTCAGCTTCAACACATCAGTTCTTTCTTGTCAGTATATCAGTATCATATGTGAGAACTGATCTCATCTGTTAATGTGACCTGATCTCGTCTCAGCCGTATATCGTTGCACAACGATCTGATCGCCTTTATCTTATCAGTATCGAGCTCGTTGCTTCCACCTTCTCAACACATCAACACACATTAGTCCAAGAAGTTGAGCTAACATCAGCATCGAATCTCATCACATCGATCTGATCGTCGTCGAGCTCCTCTGCCATCAACAAATCATCACTTGTCACATCTGAGAAGTGGAGATCTCAGCACACCGACCTGATCGCCATCTGATGAACAACATCGATCTAAGGAGAGACGGGAAGACAAAGATGCGGTGGAGCACTCTGATGCATGGTTCGGTGCGAGATCGTGGCGAATCACCATGGGTAAAATGATTTAGAACCAAATCGTAACTTTGGAAGAGACGATAAAGGTCAGAGATAATGTCGGTTAGATGAGATATGAATCATTTCAATTAATCAATAAAAGGGAAAGAATTGGAAAGGAATCTGAATTTCTTTTTGTCGTGTAGCGGGGGGTGTGAGAGGGTGACAGAAATCAGGAGGACAATAGATTTACTCTTTTTAATATTGTAATTTGTCTTTTCTCAATGTAATGAGTGGGATGAGGGTTTTAAAGATATTAATAATTATGTTTCAATTGCCATAATTGTGGCTTGAACTCAAGACCTCTCTCATAGAAGTTTAATGTCTTAACCAACTGCACTAAACATTGATAGCAACTTGAGTTGTTACTATTGTAGACACTACCGCCTCTTATTTTGTCTTTCCAATTTGAGGATCAATATTTTGTAGTAAATTCGTATTTATAAAAAAATTAAATAAAGAATAATTGATCTCAAAGGAAGTGCTTAATTAATAATCACATTCATCATTTATATATGTCTACATTCCTTCAGATATCGAGTTACTAGCTTTAGATTGATTTTTCATGCTTGCAGTTTGTTGATCAGGTTAGTGTTTTCATTTTTTTTTTCTATTTTTGAATTATTTGTTTTCTTATGTATGTACAGATTATATTTGATTGATTGCGAAGGTCTGCAAAAATTCCTGATTGATTGCACGGTCAATTTGTCAGGTCTTAATTGATTATTCCGTATTTTTTTAAATCAGGTCAGTGGATTCATTGCTCCATCCAGTGAACCAATTTCACCGTTCCTGGTGAATTCACATCCGATAGAGTACTCCGTAATACGAAATAGTCATCCAATGATTCAAATTACATCGAGATTTGTGCGTGCGAATCTCAATGTAATGTAAATCATTGAATGACTATTCCGTATTACGAAATACCCCACCGAATATGAATTCATTTCTGGTCAGAGAAGCGGTTTCATCCAGTTCATTTTGAAGAAGTTGATTTTCTATTATTTGGTTACACTGTCAATAATGTCATGACTTCATTATAATTTATATAAGTGACACATGCCTACAATATTTTCATTAGAATTGAGTTATATACCTCAACAAAAAAATTAATGATGTTAGGACATAGGTCTTTCTATCAAATAATATTTATACTTTCCTAATCCCACTTTTACGTCGCACCAAACGACGGTCAATTGTAGATCAGGGTCGAACCACAGAGACGGAGATTCACTCTAAACCGGACTCAGTTCACTTTCAATTCTAGGGTATGTCTTTTTGGTATTTTGTATAAAAGAGGGGGGGGGGTTTGTAAAGTTTTGATTAAGCTAAACAGTTATCACTAACAGACAGTAAGCAATAAAGAAAAGCAAGTAAACAAGTGTTGTAATCAATCAATAATAAGATCCTAGAGTTTTGGGAAATTGTTTGTCTCTGGATGGTCTCTTGCGGCCCGCAAGCTCTCACTTGCGGCCCGCAAGAAACAGTCGCCCCTGGAAGTTACTTGCGACCCGCAAGCTCTCACTTGCGGCCCGCAAGCAACTGTCACAGAGAAGGGTTTTCAGTCGTAATTGGTTCTTAACTATCGGTTCGTGGTTCCATTCACCTCAACTCTCGTTTGTTGGTAATTGTACACTTGCTGACAGTTGTAAACCTCTAGGATAATCTCTTATACCTAACTTTATTTGGATTCTTTCTATAGGTTTGTTTAATCTCTCGATTTAACACGAAATGTCCCTCTCGGGTATTTTCGGATTCTAAATCAACCAAAGCAGTTCCTAATCAGTTGCAAATCATTTGATACTCATGCCACACTGGATTTGGCCTTATCCACGGGCTTACCAAGTAATAAACAAGTTTCAATAGGAAAAGATGAGAATAAAATCAATCCAATATAAAAATCACGACTAAACATCATTTATAATCAACATTCATGACAAACAATCCATTCCCTAACCCTAAGATACAGTTCACTACTCACACATGGCAGCAAACAACAAGAAAAGAAGATAAAAGAATGAGTTCATGGTGAAAAGAACCAAAAACCCAAAATCAGCAGATCTGCCCTTGCAGGTGGTCTTCACGTCGCGATATCTCTCGAAATCCGTGAAGGGAGGCACCGAGCAATGGTCAGGTCTTCTTCTCCTGTGTCAGGTCTAGACGGCGGAACCCCCCAAAACCTAGAAAATGCTGCTATATATAGCTCAAAACGCGAGGTGAACAGGCCCTGGAGCGGCCGGAATTTCCATATCAGGCCTTGCGGGTCGCAAGTGAAGGCTTGCGGCCCGCAAGCAATGCGCAGAGAGGTGAACGTCTCAAATCGAAGCTCCTGATGAGCCCGTGATGGCTCCAAGTGCTCCATATGCTCCATATACCTGAAATAAGACCAAAGAAGAGCAGTAAACAAGAACAAGGTAGAGAACAAGCTAAAATGCAAGTAAAATAGTGATTTTAGGGTGAATATGAGTACAAGTCAAGGCAAATATATGCATATGAATGCAACGCATCAATTAACAATTGAATGAATCCAGAATACATGTTTTTTAAGTGTTCATCATCTCTTATTTTCAAATTTTCAAATTCGATTTCAAGACTTATTGTTTTGATTTTCTAAAAGGTGTCATTATATGACTGTTTAACTCAATTCAAATTAATGAATTCTAAAGTGAGCATAAGACTTTGATACCACTTGTTGAAAATGGTACTAGGCATAATTTGTATAGCTGAAAAAATTCAATCAACCACAATTCAATTTCAATAAATATAGCTATCTAGAAAACAAGCAATTGAATTGTGTAAAGAATAACAAGAAAGAGAATAAAGAGAGTGAGACCATTCTCAAAAAAAGAGAATAAATAGAGTGAGAGAGAGATGGAAAGAAAGAGAGAAAGTGACACTCGATGTAACGTGGTTCAGACCAAGAAGGACGCCTACATCCACAGACTCTCCAATTTCACACCCGGACAGCAAAGATCACTAAAAAAGAGAGTTTATACAACTTTGAAAGTCCCTTACGACATATGAGCAACCCTTGAGCCAAATGATCTAAGAAGGGATAAAATAATGAGGTAGATTCCGACATTATCTATCCGCAAGATTTCGACACTTGAAATCAATCACTCAAGTCAAACAATCACCAAAGAAAGAAGAGGAAGATCCGACACTATCTCTTCACGAGATCTCGACAACTTGGAATCAAACTACTCAACTAAACGATCCTCCATGGACCAACAACAATGGAGATATTTGTAGCACTCTCTTGAAATGATCTTGGTCTTCGAAATTATGTATCTAGGTTCAAAAGATTTTGGAAATAGATAATTAGAGAATCATTGAGGTCTCTTGAAGAAAACCAAATGATCTAGAGCAATCAAAGGAATTAGTCAGTTTGAGCTCTTCCTAAACCCCCTAGGAAGCTAGAGGAGTGCTTGGGAGTGTTTTAGAGTAATTGGAAATAATCTCATTCTTTGGAAGTGGAAGAACCACCTTTAAATAACCTCTAGTCACCAAAATCAATTTTATGCGCATCATATCGATATATTTATATGTCTACTCGATATATTAATGTCCCAATCGATATCATATGCGTCCATGACGGTCCTCTCAGTCAAAATATGATTTCACAGCAATTTTATATCGATATATCGATATATCAATTATATATATCAATATATCGTTTTGCCAATCATATCCACAAAGCTCGCAAGACGTTGGTGTGGCGTTCTCAACAGCCTTAACTTGCTTGCTCTGTTGCTGCTAAATCGTCCATTGTAGAGCGTCTAACTCTAACCTAGTCAAAAGTGTCGTGAATTGAATTGGTCAAGTTCTATCATATCGTCATTATTTGTGGGTGCGCCATGATCCGTCCATTGTTTCTAGCATGCGAGTCGTTCAAAGAGTCGCAGCTCTTATTCGGGTTCCAACTGCATGAAATTCCCCCTGGCTACTGAGTTGACGAGCTTGCGGTTGTTGTGGGCAAACATTGGTTAAAGCCATTGACGATCATTCAGGCATGTTGTGATGTGGACATGAGTTCAACAATTTCCTATACTTTCCTACACTTTGTACAAAGACTCGTCTACCCCTTGCCTAAATACTATAAATTTTGCCCTAATATTTGTTGTTCTTTTATGAGAGAATTTTTTTTCTTAAAAGAAAAGATTAGAGAGAAGCCCATGTACCAACTAAGTCCTTAGGAAGAGAATTTAACCATCTTTTTGCAATGTCCTTGATTGTGAAAGGGATAAGAGAAAACATGATGTAGTCATCAATCACTACCTTTGGGCAAACTGCTCCTAAGCATTGCAAAAAAGTCTGGATGTGATCGTGCAGGTCTTCATGCTCAAGTCCATAGTAGATGTTGTTTTGGAGAATAATGCTGCTACTAGAACCGTAATTAGGTGGATCGCCCGTTAGAGGCGAAAGTATGATCGGTTCTTTAGCATCATATGTGTGCGGCGCTGCAAAACCCATGAGTGTTCTTGGTATGAATCAATCACCATTGTTCACGGCCATGTTTCCTTCGTTGCCAACATTGCCAACCTCGCGAACTGGGTCCACTCTAGGTCCCTCTGTACTCATGGTGATCTCTACATCAATCGCTGACTTTTGAAAGTCGTCTATGTTGATCAAAGAGTCTAGTGTCTTTGGATTGACAACTCGGCTTCTTAATCAGTAATCTATAATAGGTGAAAGTTTACCCAGTTTAGATCCTGAAACAGATAAGAAAAAGAAAAGAAAAAGTAAATGTTCGAAAACAAAAAAAACGAAGTCTAGAAATTATGCTACCGTCTTTGGTAACGGCATAAAAAAACTTGATGTATGTAGTATGCACAAGATTATGCCTTAGTAATAAAATTTATAAAACCCTACATAGTACTCGGTTCTGGTTGCAAGTGCACAACCTTCGTATAGTTAAGACTTAATGGTGTCCATTTGCAGGGACGGTGGAATCACCAACTCAATCTACTTTCAGTTCTATATTTGTAACAAAAGATTTCAGAGGGGTTTGTTTGAATATGTTGGTCACAAGCAATTGTGAAAATAAATAGAAAGCAAGTAATTATTTTTGGTTGGTTTTGGATTATAAAAATGCAGGATTTCTAGGTTCAGATCATTTTCCACTTGATCTCAGGTTCGTTCGACCTCTCGCATACGGTTCGCACGCACTCTGACATGTCACAGATAAAGACAAGGGTCATTCTCTTCGCTGATTGCACGAATCCTAACTAAACAGTACCTAAACAGCACGCCGCAATTATGACTTATTGGTTTGATTGTTTAGTGATGCTCAATTCAAGATTCCAAAGTATTCATAAATCTAAAATATCGCATTTTGGTTCAGATCCCTAAGTTTGTATATTATTTTCCTATAGGTACGTTCGGTCTCTCAACTAGAGTGAAGCCCAGTTTTTCGATTGCGACTAGATCTAACCCTCTCGAGTTTTAGATCTACCTATTGTACTTAAAAAGACGTTGATAAACTACACAAGTATTGACGACTACACTGGACTTGGTCGGACCTACGAATCTACTCAATCAATAATCAATCAAGCAATAGAAATACTACTCAACATAGCAAAACACAACTATAGAACGAGAAAACTTCTAGTAGGCAATTGTAAAATTTAGTTTAGACATAATCATCTCCTATGAACTAAAAAACTTAGTCAGACATAACTAAGCAAAAGAAAGCAAGTAAGATAAAGAAAGCGAGTACAAAAGACATAGTATCAAAAGTACCAAAAGCCACAAAGATATGATCAATCAAGCAAACTCTCAAGATAAATCGCTATGCCAGTCTCTCGATCTAGTCCTTGACTCCTTTCGTGTGTCGCGACTCCTCAATCTCTTGATTCGCCTCGAAAAAATGGTGGAAAAACGCATGAAGAAGATACTTCAACACTACCCTAGATGTCACCTGCTTAGATCTGCGCAGAGATGTCCTAATTCCTTTGTGGAGGCGGCTTAAATACTAGGAGAGGCAAAATCGCCAGATGTTCTGCTCTTTGGATTAGGAGCGTACGGGTCGTATGCAGATTCATACGGGTCGTACGCCATGAAATATGATGGCACCTAGTTGTCTGAGATTCTTGCATGGATCCTATGATCATCCAGATGTGAAAAGTGTGTTGAAGTCTCTAATTTTCCACTCCTTTGTGCAATTTTTTTTCTGAAACATTAAAACTAGTCAAGGCAGAATCAAATCTTACAAAAGGTGCAAGAAATACAAGATAAACATGAGTTAAAAGTTTAGTCTTGATTTTAGGCACAAACTAGAGTCAAAATACATAAATGAAATATCGACGTCACTTGTGTAATATTAATATTAATATTTTCTTAATTTCGGAAATTTAAAGCCAACACAATCGTTTCAAACCAAATTAAAATTATTTAAGCCGTAAACAAATGCAGTAAAAATATTTTGAAAAAATATTTAAAAACACCAATGGGAAATAGTGTGAAGATGTCAGTTTGTATCTATACGTATACATTGATTGTCTAATTTAAAAACAAATAAATGAATTGCAAACACTTTTCAATAGAGGAAACAAAAGAAACTCATATCATCTGATCATACTATAAATGAAGTCTATCGCTAGTTGTTTATTTCAATGTAATAATATATTGGTAAACTGGTGTTATAAGAGCTTCTTAGCGTAGAATAAAATAAATCAATTTTTTTAGGAGATTACAAGCACTTGTCGACTTTTGTGTGTGTGTGTGTGTGTTTTGTTATCATCGACTTTATTATCAAGTGTTTAACTCAAATGTCTCCGAGTTTAAGAATGGAAAGGGGATATAAAGTGTACAAAGCAAGAAATCGTTTGGTACTATAGCGACAATTTTGATTATTGTACTCATCAAATAATAATTATTAATATTATTTTAATAATAGAGGAGGAATCAAATGACAACAACTTTGGTGACACCAACTATAACAACAACCATTTTTTATATTTTCAAAGTCCAAATTATTGATCCAAATCGTTGAATATGATCTCCACAATAAAATATGCTTGCAGATCAAATTTTACATTTTTTTAATTTGTTTACTATTTATTAAAACGGGTGCAAAAATACGTCAAAGTTACAACTACTGAATTTTACACCCATCTTAATAAATAGTAAAAAAATTCAAAAAAAATATAAAATTTGATCTGCAAGAGTATTTTATTATGGAGATCATGTTCAACGATTTGAATAAAAAATTTGGACTTTAAAAATAAAAAAATAATTGTTGTTATAGTTGGTGTCACCAAAATTATTGTCATCCGATCCCTTCACTTAATAATAAAGATAATATATTAATATTAATAATAATAATAATAAATTGTATATAATATATATAAATATTATTAATTATATATATAATACAACATAATCAAATAATAATGATAATTATAGTAATAATAATAAAAATTAACATTAATTATTAATATTATTTTAATAATAATAAGTATATATAATATATTAAATTATTAATTACATTGTAAATTTAGTTGCTTAGTCATACAAAATAGTATATTCCGATATTTCATCTATATGATGATATATCGAAATAGCCTCTTTTACCACTATTTATCCTTTCAAAACGCGTTTGACAAAATCATATTATTGAAATAAATCTCTGTTATGATATTCCTTCCAAAATTATTGTTACCAAACGGACCCTTAGGACATGCAATATGTGCAACAGAGTTACTAATTCAATAGAAATGTAAACAAATTGGGGGAAAGACGAGCGTCAACATCATATAGGCCGATTTACGAATTGAATTTTACAAATATAAAAATTCAGAAATGAGATTTGAATCCCGTAAATTTACAATATTTATGTATGAATCGGGATTGTAGAAATCAAATCATTCTATTTGGATAATAACTTCTGATGAACTTTCATGTTAGATTTTCTATACTTGAAAATTATATTTTTATTGACTTCACAAATGTATTATATATTCGTCTTAAATATAAACTTCTCACATTTATCCTCGTAATAATAATACATCATATTACAACATAAAACACACTAAACCTCTTAATATCAAGATTATATAACTTCTTGCAAAATTGTAATCATCAAAATCTTTCTAAAATTAAAAACACCAACTCTCTCTCCCTTTATTGTTCTTTTTTTAGTTCTTTCCCCATTCTCACTCTTAAATAACAGTGTTAACACATAATAACACAAAACTCTCTGATTCTTTCTGAAATTTCATGTTAGTCCTTCACTAAATGTAAATCTTTTCGGAGCTTCTTCATTTATGTCCATGGTTACCTTACCCACCACCGCAACTCAGCAAGCATCTCTCTATTAGTGGGGCCTAGTTGTAAGCCCTTCCATTAGCACGAAATAATAAGTTGGCCGAGTATTATTGTTAATGAAAGAACGACTATGTATGCAACATTTGAGAAAGTTTCCCCATTCTTACAAACCCAACCTTATGACACAACTTTTTGTCCAGCAGTGGCCGGTAACAAGAAACCAGGGAAGAGCTCCATGAAGAATGCATGATTGAATTAACTTCTACGCATATAAACTAAATTTGTGAAGATCATAAACTTAACTTACTAAGCTTAATAAAGTTACATATTCCTCCAAAACCACCAAAAATAAGCCGCTCAATAGTACATTTATGTACAATTTGGGTGGGCTTTCTAATAAATATGTACCTTTCATAAGAAGAAAGCTCTTCTCGATTCAAATGCGAAATTTACGTGGTGGCTGATTTTCCCGAAGTTTCACCCGCTTTCCATTCGAAATACTAACTATCAAAGAACCCAGTATTTCACATGTATTGTTGAATCCCATGAGCTTTACGTTATACTTCCTGTACAATAGTTCAAGTCTGCTTTTGTCATCTTCACTCACCATTTGCATCTCCTGGACTTGTTCTCTTGAGACAGTTGCATATAAATACAATTGGTCATCTACCGAGTTGCCCTTCCCATTTCCACTAACCTGAAAATAGTAAGGAAGTAAACCACTAAGTTAAGCTTTGTTTGGGTACCATTCTGAATTTCTGGCTAAAGAAAAGCTGCACAAATTTCCCACTTGCGAAAAGAGGGCCTTCTCAACAACTCTCATGTAGTCAATTAACAACTAAGTTTAAACTTGACATTTCATAGGCACTATAACATGAAATAAGGATTGTGCAAGCCTTTAATTGATAACAAAAAAAGGACAGCCACTGACAAACAGAAGAGAGATGAGAAACTCTGAAAGTCTGAATACAGAAAAAAAAAACGACAATAATAATTCAATGTTTCTAACAGAAGGACCTCGGTTAGATAAGCTGCTGGTACAAATTAAAATTCGGAGGCCCATGTTTTCTATCGAGAACAAAATTACAGAACTGGAATATCAGGCTATCACAGTTTTCTTTGTTAGAAAGAAAGAAAGTAGCCACAATTGTTAACAAATTTAAGAAAAATGTAATTTAGTTAACATTACCGGCTTCCGAAATGAGACCCTCATGAGACCCATGGCCTTGGAGTCCTCAGATCCTTCTTCCGGAAACACAAAAGCGAAGCTGCCGAATGCCAAATCAGGTTCCTTGTACAGATCCACCAATGCATCCCCTGAGGCTGAGCTCTTTGCCGATGACCTCTTCAGATCAGTATCACTCACCATGAGATCTTCTGTGGCACGAACAATCCGTGCTGCCTCATGCAGACCACTCATGAAAGCACCATGCATAGTTGCTGGGTATTGCCTGCTTGTAGCTTCACCAGCAAAGAATAGGCGACCAGACAGGCTCTCAGAAAGGATGTCATAGTCAGTCCCAGTTGACCCAACTTGTACATGAGAGTATGACCCATATGAAAACGGATCAGCCCCCCATCTAGTGCAGATGGATTGTATTGGGTCAGGTACAATAACGCCCTTTTTGCTGTATATGCCTTGAACGAAAAAAGAATCATACTAATATACAAGAGGTCTAAATGTCTAATAACATGGCCCATAGATGATTATTTGGATAAAAGAGAGCCAAATGCTAATATAGTTCCATAGCGGATTTTGTTTCAGCCAGAAATCTAGAACAGGGGTTACATCAGATTGAAGAAAAAGAAAGATAATGAATAGGGATCACATGCTTCTTGTTAAGAAACAAATAAGAAGAAGAATGTGGGGATTGGTTGATGGAACAAGGGAAGTTGACAGGCTGAGACTAAACTGTTCTACCAAATCTGTATCAAGTAGAATACTTGCTGAACTCAAAATATTCCTACTTCTATTCTTGGTACCTTGTACCATGTCAAAAGTTTATTAAGTTAAAACTTATTCGAGTAAAGCTAGCGTGTTCTTAAGCTCACTAAGGGGGTTGGTGAGCTTAACTGAAAAATATATTAAATCGTCCTCAAACGACAAATTTGTACTGTTGAAACTCATCTGCATCACACTTGATGCATTTACATATCAAATTTATGAGTTCTCATATTTATTTGATACAAAGTTAAGCAGTCAAAAGTTTAAAGGTTGATAAATTATTTTCGTGCATTCATTTTTGTTATCTTTTGACCACCTGACCTTATATTATACGAATTTGAAATTTTATAAAATTGATATGTAAATGCATTACACATTATGTAGATCGGTTTTAACGGTACGGATTTGTCATTTGTGATCGATTTAATCAATTTTTCAGTCAAGCTCGCCAACCTCCTTGGCGAGCTTAACAACATGCTAGCTTTACTGAACTTATTAAATTGCTCAATTTCATTGAGTTACCTCTTAGTATGCGGAGCACACGGTTCAATGAGTCAACCGGATCTACCAGCTCAAATTCCTGTGCTGCCTCTCCTGCCACCAGAGCAATAAGTACGGCACCACCAGCCACAGTGTGGTACCCATAGAACAGAAAGAACTCGCCTCTCTTTCTCCTCTCCTCATTGACACAACCAAAAGTATCCAAATCTTCCCCCCAAAACACACATGGAAAAACCATTGCCACCTTGTTCAACAAGCCAAACCCTAATCTCTCAATTGCCTGCCTTTTCCATTCAGGCAACTCAGGCTCAAACTTGATGGAATTCCTCTTTAGCACACCAAGCGGCACAGTACACAGAGCCACGTCTGCTTCAAATACCTGTCCAGTTGAGGCAACCACACGTACACCGTCCCCTCCGTAGTCTATGAGTGTAACAGTTTTTTCATACAAAACTGGTATGCCCTCACACAAAGCATCAATCAACCGGCCGTTGCCACCTGCCAAAAGGCAGTGGTCTCCACCCATCTCATATGGATCATCTTGGTCCCAGTGGGCAAGTGACAAATCTGATAAGCAGCCTGCATTTGCATACTCTAAATTTGCCATATGCCAATTTAACAGAAGGGCCTGTATTGGACTCCGTGCAGCACCATATAATTTCCTAAGCCGCTGCAGTGCTGAACCCAAAGAAATTGAATCACAAAGATCCTTCTCCTGGCTAAGGAACTCTCTCAACCTTGCTTGATGCTCCAGTAAATTGTTGAAGATTGAGTCGGCCTCCGCATCAGCAGCTGCATCAACCTCTGTGCCGTCAGGCATGTAAAGGGGACAACGGTCTCGCACCTTGTGCAGTGGGGTCCCCAGCTGTCTGGCCAGGACTCCAAGAGGGTTTGCATGAATTCCGGTGATCACACTTCCACCAAGCTCTAGGGACTTCCCAGAGGTACAGTAGGTGAAGACGCGGCCACCAGGGCGGGCCCGTCCTTCGAGGACTAGAACCTAATTAGTTGCAAATCTACAAATCAGTGTTCTGCAAAAAATTTCGTCGGAACACATTACTTAACAACTAAACATGTGTATTGCTGACGGCAATCCTTGAGTTCAGATCCCACCAGAAATAATTTTTGTTGCTTAATCTTCTTCCATTGTATATAACAAGCCTTACCTAGAAAGACCATATCTAAGAAGCAAATAATAATCAAGTATGACACAACCATTTCATCAAGTATCAACTGTATCACCTGGTTTCCAGAATTTTGGAGTTTCCATTTTGGTCCCTGGAGCTATAAAATATCATATAATACTCATAGTGTGTAACAAACCTTGTAGCCAAAATTAAGAAGTTGTCGGGCTGCAGCCAGACCTGCCAAGCCAGCACCTATAACTAGAACTGAGGCCTTGGGCGAAGATGGGCTTGGGGTGGGATCAGGGGTGATTTGGAAGGTGGGGGACACACCAAAGTTTATATAGCCTTCTTGAGAAAGGAAATCATACGCGGCTGAGACCAGCTTGTCATACTTGCTTGCCACGGTGGCCTGGAGATAATACATGACATACCATATCAGTATTTTTGTTCCTCATTTTTTGTGTCCAATCCTAAACCTTAAACCCTACACTCTATAAATAATGTTGACCTTTTAATTCTTGTCATGTATCATAACTAGAATGATGTGCCAAATGAAAGTCATCTGCTTCTTACCTTAACAAACATGATGTGCCAATTGCACCAATTTATACCAGTACCAACTTAGTTTAAATAATCGGTCTTCTTTAGTTGTTTCTCATCTAGAATTTCATAAATCCTATGTTACAGTTGAATTCTTAATCACAAAACTCATCACCCAACGGTATCAAAAGGTAACGATAAACCAAAATAACAACAACAAAAAGGCAGTCACCTTAATATGCGATTTTGACAACCAAGACCTGACATCAAGCCTCCACGTCGCAAGTATGTGATTTCTAATAACAATATAGTCGTTCCTCTGCTCAGGTGTGTCAAGCGGTACAGAGAGAGTCGATCTCTCGAGTTCAAGAACCGTATCAATTGGGAATCCGAGAGAAAAAGCGATCATGGCCTCTGTATTGGTCTCCTTTTGACGCGCCGCTTCGGTGTTGAGCTGGCGCCTTCTAGAGGACTGTGGAGACGGGGCGATGTGGTCCCGAAGTGTCAGGTCGACTAGCGACTCGTCGTAGGAAATGGAGGCAGCGGCGCGTCGTCGCGGGCGACTGCGTATGGATGGAGACGGCGAGGGGTTTAATGGGTCCATATTGTCAGAGAGAGAGAGAGTTTCGAGGGGAGGGAGCGGGAGCGGGGGAATTAATCACTGGCCGTGAGTGTGCAAGTGGTGAGATTAGAAAGTACAGTAGCATTGATTATCGAGCGTCATTGTGTTTTTCTGTAGCGCACTTGCACACACATCCGTTTTTTTTATTGTCTTTATGCTTACTTGCGATATACACTCATAAATAAATAAAAAATAAATTTAAAACTCCTTAAAAATTAATTTATGTTGAAACTTGAATTTTAGATTTTTTTTTATAAATTTTTTTGTGTCTTATCATTATAGTAGATAAAATTTTAACAACACACGTTTTGGTTGGAAGATTTTCATAAATAGTTACAATATACGTAAGTTTAACATATATACCATCAAATATTATTTACAAATTTCACCAATAACTAAGGATGCAAACGCAAGTACTACTTTCATCTCTAAATATTTTTAGGAGCGTAATTAAAACTTGTGCCTCTAAACTTCTCCAGTCAATGATGGTGAAACTCCAATGTGCTGTAAGGTCCACGCAACTACAGGTATGAAGAGACCCTTCGATAGATTGGAACATGAAAAGTGGTCGGCCCGTGTAAAAATTATTTTGAAAACTCTAAAAAGGTGTCTGGAAGTGATAAAAAGAATTGAAAATTTTAGGCACGCAAATATTACTTGCATGCTTGATCTATTGAAAATTTCTGAAAATCTTTAACAGTTTTGTTAAATTTTTTATTTTTGGCAGTTTGGTTTCAACAGAAAATTTTCATAAAAGATCTAAAAATGAGCTGCATTATATGTAATAGTTCGGCATTCCTGATAAATTTTACAAATGATCGGAAGCGCTATCAACAATACGCTTATAAATTTCTTCGATTATTTTTATTATTTTTCTTTTGTCTACTTTTCTGTTTTAGAAAAGTAGAAACTAAGAACGTGATTAACAATAGTGCTCAAAATGAATTTCAACTACGACTTCTCTGAAAGTTTCAGAATTATTTCAACTTCTTAGGACGCGACTAACAATATCGTTTCTATTTTCCACATCGAAGTGGGACCCATACAAAGAAGAAAACAGAAGAAAATGATAAAATATTGGATGAAATTTAGGGGCTCTACTGTTAAAAGCGCTTCCGACCATTTGTAACATTTATTTGTGTCTTAGACTATTATATTTAATCTAGAAGAATTTCATAATGAACCAAAATTTGGTCGAATAAAAGTAATAGCCTAAGACTCCTAAAAATGCTACAAATGGTCGGAGGCGTTATTAACAGTAGCGCCCCTAAATTTCATCTAATATTTTATTATTTTCTTCTATTTTCTTATTTATATGGGTCTCATTTCGATGCAGAAAATGGAGCCGCTATTATTAGTTGTGCCACTGAGAAGTTGAAATAATTTTTAAACTTTGAGAAAAATCATAGTTGAAAATCATTTAGAGACGCTATTGTTAATTGCGTTCTTATTTTCTAAAACTTCGGAAAAAAAAGTAGAACAAGAAAATTAATAGAATAATTGAATGGATATAGAGGCGCTATTGTTAATAACGCCTCCGATCATTTGTAAAAAAATTTCAGAAATGCAGAACTATTATTTTTAATCTGATCTATTATTGAGCCCTTTATGATATTTTTCTGAATTCTTCCGTTTCAACGGTATGTTTTCTACTCTTTTTCATAATTAACCGGATGTCTCCATTTTCCCAAAATGTCCAAATGACTCGCTTGAAACCTATGTTGCACGAGTGCGGGTGCGAGTGTCGTTCTGATACGATACGGGTGTGGCGATACGACAATTTAAAAAAATCCTAGATACGGATACAGCTATATATATATATTAAATTTTAATTAAAAAATAGTTTAATACATTAAAAAGCATATATAAGTAGATGTATATAACAAAAATTATTATTATACACAAGAGAGAACATTACTGAGTGGTAAGGTGCTTTGATGAGAAGTGATTTCAACATTATGATAACGTGATAAATAAAAAATACACTCTGATTATCATGCGAAGTATTCGACGAGAATCGTATCGAATACGAGTGCAGTAAGTATTCGATACAAATGTGATAAAAATTTTGAAATATCCGAATAACATAACTTGAAACCAACAAAAATAAATTGAATAAAATATAGAATAGACCGGAACGATATCCAGACCGGTGACTGTATACTTTGTCTCGTTTGAACCGTTGCGTTCAGTTCCTCCAATTCGGAACTTTTACAGTGTTAAACGCCAGTCCCCAATTGATCTCCATATCTCGACAAATCAAAGACCGGCGATCTGCTGCTGGCGTTCCGCTTTCGATTTGCTTCCTACGTTGCTCTCTCTTCTGCGCTCCCCTAGCGTCTAGCGAGAAGCACGAAACTCACAAGCACCTCTATTCTATTATCCACGAGGTATAGCCACTCTCTAGCACAAATTATATGTCTGTATTTGCAACAATGGCGAGTTGTGTACGCTAATACTCTTATCGGAAACCGGTACCTGGTCTTTCCTTGTTTGAGTTGTGTGACTCTCACCGCATACGGCTCGCATAAAGATGAATGACTAGTGGGGCCCACCTTTGCTCTTGGAAAGTCCAGTACTGATTGATATCTGATTATTTTCAATTTGTCTTACCTAGGATCCAACCAGTGCATAAACTAGCCTAACTAGTCTGATTGTCCGAATTTAATGCTGATATGTTAAATAATCCTTCCACTTCTTCCTTCATATATTTTACCCTCAATTAAAATGCTCCATTTTTCTTATTTAATTTAGTTAAAGTTAATCACTACACGGCTTCCTGTTGTCAAAATTTTGTACTGCAAAGGTTTTTTGCGATCCTTATTCCCATTCTGACTGGCTTTAAAAGAAAAAAAGCTGCATCCTACTCCCTTCATTAGTCTAATAATAGATTACACAGGTGTTTGGCAAGTGGAGTGCCAGTGACTTAAGTGCTTTTAAGGCGTTTTAATGCACCAAATACTAATGTGCTTTGTAATAAAGTAAAATTGAAGCATTCTATAGGTGTAAAGTTAAATCATCAAATACGTAATTTTTGACAATCCTCAATACTTTACTTTTTAACATAAATGAGGACAATTTGGTCTTGTATTTGATACAACTTCATCACCACTAACACCAAATGCTTTAGGGTGATCTGACATTTACTTCACTTTAATTTTACTTGACAAGGTTTTTATATCCAAATGTGATCAAGTTATGTGAATTTTTGTTTTTGTTCTTTTTTGTTTGAAGTAGAATTTGTGTGATCAAGTTTGTCCGAATTTTTCATGTTAAAGTCCCAATTAACATGAACATGCACCATGACGTGGTATCTAGATTTGAAACTAAATTTCCTGGTTGAAGTCTAAAAAGAATCATGTGGTTATTTTACCGGTATGTGTTATTGTATTGAGATATACAGTCTGGTTCACATTTGGTGCCAGTACTGGTACAGCTTGTGTTGTACAGCTGGTCGATCATGTTACTGGTTCTCTATAAATACGTCCCTGGGGCCAATTTAACCTGTTTGTATTGCCCAGCATCTCAGAAATTCTGCCTCCGAGTCTTGCTATTTCCTTCGGTATGGGTTGGTATTGGTTCCTGTCAACCCTAATACACTCTTAATTTCTGTACATATTTATTCGTTTATCCCACTTTTTTGTTTTCCTTTCAACTGGTTGTTAGGTATGGAGCAACCTCAGGAGATGGAACTCGCAAGTCCCTCTGAACAAACAAAGGAGCTGCTAAAGAAAACTGTAAGCTGACAGTCTTCCTCCTTTTTTTCATTGCATATATATTGGACAGAATAAAATCAGTCATCTATGATCCCATAGATATAATCTCCGTTTATTTCTTATGTGTGATCCTATTATTTATAACAGTATAAGAATATGATGCAATACTTTTCTTAATTTTTTTCTTATTATTTATCTATTTATCTTTCTTGTTTCCAGGTTTCATCTGAAAGTATCCCAAAAATTGCAAAAATCCAGCTAGTAAGCAGTCATCCAGAAGTGTACGAACCATGTGATGACTCATTTCTCCTAGTTGATGCACTCCTGGCTGACCAGTCAAATATCATTAGTCAAAAGTCAAAACCCTAAATTGTGTCTAGAGATCGGCAGTGGCTCGGGCTATGTGGTCACATCCCTAGCCTTAATTCTTAGCCAACATATTTCCTCAACCCAATTCTTTGCAACTGACATAAACCTTGATGCAACTCAAACCACGCTCCGGACCTTGGCCAACCATGGTGTACATTGTGAAGTGGTCGCGACTGACATTGCCTCTTGTCTTCAAAAACGTCTACGGAAAAGCATTGATGTGCTGGTGGTCAATCCACCATACGTGCCAACACCTGAGGATGAAGTTGGTGCAGTTGGTGTTGTGTCGTCTTGGGCTGGTGGGTTTAAGGGTAGAATGGTCATAGATAGAATCTTAGATGTGGTAGATGAGTTATTATCAACTAACGGGTTAGCTTTCATGGTCGCACTGAGTGAAAATGACCCTAGTGAGATTTGTCAGGTTATGAGAGAAAAAGGGTTTGGGTCAAGGATTGCTTTGCAAAGATCAACCGAGGAGGAGAGTTTATGTGTGATAAAATTTTGGAGAGAGAAAGAGACTAGTGAGATGGACAGGGAAAGAGCTGATAATGGGTCAAGTTTGAATGGTTGGTTGAGTACAGTCCCTTTTGTTAATTCACTGCGGAAGAAGGGGAATGGAAGTAGTAATAATTAGCCCTTTTTCCAAAGGGTTAAAGGTTTATTCACAGAACATTGCATATTTACCTATGTGCCCCCTTCAAAATGATGAATTAAGCATTATAACATTGCATATTTCTATTTTTAAATTTATTATTTATGAACATTTTTATATAGCCTACGTAGTGTTTTACATAAGTGGGAGGATTGTGATAGATTTGACGAGTCAACAAAAAAAAATTGTTATTCTCGTGAAAGTGTAATTGGGTTTCATTTTGTTTATTCCAATTTATTTTTTACTAAAAGATTTGTTTATTAACATTTTTAAGGAATTCAGTGTTAAATTAAGAGCATGAAACCTGACTCTGGTGAGAGATCAATGCTGTAAATGACATTTTGTGTCCTGTATTCTCAATACATACATACTTGTGTTCTGTTGGTGATGGACCCTGGCCAGAGCGATGGCCAATGGTTGTCAGTCTCTCGGCACAAACTATTTGTTTGGCATGGTGTCAGGTCATGAATTAATACAAAGTTAAATTTAAGAATTCTTGAAAAAAAGCACCGAAACTTTATATTGGCTCACAGGATGTTGCTGAAATGGCTGATCTTGGAACGGTCGCAGCTCACTCAGTCCAAGCCTGGCCACTACTGGCCGCTGGCATTCCTGAGCATACTAAGAAATTTCTAATGAGATAACTCGATACCCGTCAAGATCCCGATAAGCCTTCTTGTGTACTGCTAAGAACTCCGACTTGCTACTTACAATTTGTGCTCAACATCTTTGCTTCTAGCTGCAATTATGAACAGGTTCTGGAGTAACAGCCCAAGTGCTTTCTGCATCATCATGTGAAAGTTGATGCAACCAAATTTCAGTAATACATTTCTGCATCACTCCCGGCACACATCAAGGCAGCTAAGGTATCCTTAAAATATTAAAACACCACCGAAGATACATTTTTCCTTCCGCTACTTGGCCACAAAGACTACCAGGATCAACAAACCTGTGAACCAAACAGTGACAGCGAGTGTCGCACCTCTGTAACTTTGAGTGTGTGGCACTGCTACCTGAGGACACTGCACACCTATTCTGGCATTTGTCTGTTCACAAGACTACTACTCGACAACTCAATATTATTATTGAACAAACTGAGGCTTACCAAGGTTTGTCTCCTGCCAGCCGGTATTCAAGCTGAAGGAGTAACAACTCCAGTCGGGATTTAGAGGAAGCGAATATCAGAAAGAACAAAATGCCAGAATATTCACTGGCACAAAAGACAGGAGGTGGTGCTGAAGGACCGTGAGCTTTGTGGAAGAATATGTAACCTTAGCCTTCTCTTTACGATTTGTCAATTACTGAAGGGCTCATGGGGGTACCGCGTTAAGATTTTTCTTCTCTGTTTATTTTATTTTTTAGAATCTCACATCATTTTTTAACTAATATCAAGCTTAGTACGATGTCCGCTTGCTATATTAAAAAAAAATCAAACAGTTTGTTGATATACATTTGTTATATTCTACTCTGTAAATACTCCACATAGAAGTCAAATGAGCTGCACCTAAATGCGCTAACTGCAATATATACATATGGACATATATCAGATCTTGAATTTATTGCATTATCTATATATATAATTGCTAAAACAAAAGTTAATAGTACTTCAACACATTGAACCCTGATGAATTTTATTCAATTCCAAACAAGCATTACATGTTCGATACCTTTTATCCTCTGGTTTCTAACACCTGAATAGACAAATAGAATCATAACATGAATGTAATCAACTAGCTGACAAGATCTCTTATAAAACCAACATCTTGAAAATTCTTCAAGTTCAAGCACACATGCGAGTACTCTCTCTGACTGAACAATTAATTTTCTGAAATTCATCTAAACATAACATATGACACTGTATAAAAAATTACCAATTCTTTTTCTAGATTAATTGCATTCTATCATGAATAAATGGATATTTATTATTTAAAGCCCTGAATATAAAACACTGTATATGCAAGTTCAAACTATTTAGAAATGAAGGGTCCTTGCGAGATAAAACCAGATCGACAGATGGGGCAATTAGCATTCCTCAACAACCAATAATCTATACATGTTTTGTGAAAGTAATGTCCACAGCTAGGCGAAATTTTGCATTTCTCTCCATCCTTGAAATTATCCAAGCACACAACACAATCTTTCGCTATTCCGCCGTTTGTCTTCTTTAAATTCATAACTCGGTATTTTCTCCAGCTCTTCTATTGACAAGCCATGACTACTGTAACAGTTGCACCTCGCCAATCTTGAATCAAATCTGGACCTTTCATTGAACAGTCTGATCAGAACAATAGCATGGAGTGACAGTAAAATGATGAATGAAAGGAGAAATGTTGAAATGGAAATGACAAGTGATGCAAATAGCGTTTGCCGCACTAGTTCTAACATTGCTGAGTTCATGTGTGAGCGTATGTGTTTGTGAGGGGGAGGGGGAAGAGATCTTTCTGATGAAGTACATGTGATGATAGATCAGGTATGTACATAGATACATATATATATACTAGTAATCGTACCATGCCAAGCAACGAAATACATTATAAACGAAAAAGAATCATTTAAATTGCGTCTTGATCAAATACTATTCTTGCGTGTTTCACATTTTTGTGAATTATTCGACGCATATTCAAAATTATGTGTTTTTGTCAATTAGTATTAAAAATAAATGCTTGAAGAAGTGCTTTTACAATTTTTCGCGTGTATTTATCTTTCAACTACATAACAATATAATATATACATGCACTGCACAACAATTTCATTTAGACGATGATTCTCTAGGTATCACCGATGTGTTGTCAGCATAAATATAAGAAAGAAACTGATCCAGACAGCTTACAAAATAACATACAAGTAAAATCCCAAAAAAAAATCAAATAAAGTGTCACAATCACATGAGCTTAATTATTTAGTTTGCTTTAAAGATATTAACAAAAGAAAAACTAAAGATAAAAATGCTAGAAGCACATCTGCTAAGAAATGGAACTTAACATAAGAAAGAGAGCATATTACACTTTACCAATATTAGCCATCTTGTAGAACCTCCTGGTACACTAAATTTGGACGTGTAAACTACTTGTTGCGTTACTTTACTAACAGGTTTAATCAAAACATTTGTATTCCTACGGGATGTCCCTCTTGATTTGTCATGCGTTGTGTGTAATACGTCATTCGTCATGCGTCATGGGTCGTCATGATTCATGCGTCATGCATTATGTAAGATCGATGTGTCATGTGTCATGCGTCATGCGTCATTCGGCTTGCGTCATGCGTCATGCGGCATGCGGCATGCGTCATGCTTCTAGGTTCATGCGTCATTCGTCGTACGTCATGCGACTTGCATAATGAGCAATATGGCATGCGCCATGCGTAATGCGACATGCATCATGCGTCATGCAACATGAGTGATTTGTCATGTGTTGTGTGTAATACGTCATGTGTCATCATGCGTCAAGCGTCATGCGTCAAGCATCATGCGTGATGCGGTATGCGTCATGGGTCATCATGCTTCTTGATTCATGCGTCATCTGTCGTACGTCGTCAGTCGCCATTGGTCATGCCGCATGACGTCATGCGTCATGGGGCACGCGTCATGCAACATGCGTCACGCGGCACGTGTCATGCGGCATGCGTCATGCGTCTTGCATCATGTGTCATCTGTCATCATGGGTTATGTGACATGGGTCATGCGTCATGCGACATGCGTCATGCGGCATGCATCAAGCGTCATGCGTCCCGCGTCATGCGGCATGCGGCATGCGGCATGCATCATGCGGTATGCGGCATGCGGCATGCGTCATGCGTCATGCGTCATATGTTGTGTGTCATGCGGCATGCATCATGCGACATGCGTCACAACAGTTTAGCTCAGGGAAGCGCACAGACGTAGATACCTGATAATTAATACTGGGTACTTAGCCAAATTTGAGAAGGTAAAAACATATTTTCTGGTTGCTAAATTTGCATCAGATTATTTCCTATTTCTTTGAGCGGATTTTTCGGAATTTGATCTCGCTTGATAAGGTTGTTGAAGCTCTCTCTAACGATTGCTTACGCCTTTTATGTGTCACTGCGGTTTAGCCTGGGTGAACGCACAAACATAGCTACCTAATACATGATACTGGGTACATAGCCAAATTTGAGAAGGTAAACACATATATTTTCTAGTTGCATCAGATTATTTTCGAATCTGTCCTATTGCTTCTACTCGGCTGTTGAGTCAACGTAACGGCGCCATGGAGGTTTTTTTTTTCAAGACAGCAATAGAGAAGAGAGTAAAATACCTGAAATTGAATGAAAGAATTAACACACTCAATCTAGAGATTCAAACAAATATTTAAAAAATTTGGATAGTAATCCAGATAGGGTTTTAAAAAAATCCGGGCGGGTCTACCCGCCCGTGCCCGACCCGTACCCGACCCGTGCCCGGATCCGCCCGGATCCGCGGATCCCGGATCCACGGATCTATCACGGGTCAGGTTGGCCCCTAATCCTCCAAATCCATCTAAACCCGTGCCCGACCCGTCCCAAGACCCGTCCGTGTCCGACCTGTGGACCCGTGGACCCAACCCGTGGATCCGACCCGTAGATTCGTGCAAAAATTCAAAAAAATTCAAAAAAATACAAAAAAATTCAAAAAAATTCAAAAAAAAATCAGAAAAATTCGAAATATATATATATTAAAATAATGTGCAGTTTTAAATTCAAAAATTCGAAAAAAATTCAAAAAAATAAAAAAAAATTCGAAAAAAATTCAAAATTTTGGACGGATCCGACCCGACCTGCCCGGACCCTACCCGCCCGGGTTTATCACGGGTCGGGTTGGGGGTTTTGGGTTCGGATCCGTGCATACTTGCCCCGTCGTACCCGTGGATCCGTGGATCCGTGGATCCGGACGGGTCGGATCCACGGGTACCCGACCCGCCCCGTTTTGAGAAACCTAAATCCAGATTTATACATACATTGCATAATTTCCAATGCTATATTTAAAAAATCATCAGCAAAATAAAAAGTATTACTTATGCAATTCGTATAGTAATATTTCGTAAAATGTACGTTATAAAAAAACAGACAAAAACAACTTAGTTTAAATTCTCCTAACTATGATATAGGTCCCATAAAAATTAGTTCTTGTATCATGTGTAGGTCCCATAAAATTTATAAGATAATAGTTTTGAGAAAATACATCAATCTCAAATATCAATTATATATTGAAAAATATATGTAAATGCAAATCTTTGAACTTCAAATTAAATGCATGAAAAAATAATTAACAAAACAAAATTACAAAGCAGGATTGAATATTGCACCTTTTCATTAATTTCATGATTTGAAGTCTAACCAAAATATAAATATATATATATATATATATATATATATATATTTACAAATTAACTAACTCGTCAATTTCTTGTAATTGTAAATTGTTGGCAGAAATATTGGTCAGTAGTATGATTCTATAATTTTTTTACTTTGTCATAGTCAAAGTTATGTGACATTTAACCAATTTTTTAGTTAAAAAATAATGAATAGTTTAAAATATTTGATACATTAGTATGGTAATGCGACTATGAAATGCGTGCTTGAAAATTAGTTTGTACAGGAAATATTAATAGTTTAAAATATTTTGGCACAACTTTCAATTTGCTTCCCAAGCTAATAAAATGCAATGCCACAGAAGATTTCAATATGTAAATAATTAGCCTTATAATACTTAGCATATATAATTTGTTAAAATGACATTATTGTCCTTATAGAATCAAGCATTGTGTATCAGTATTCTCTGGTTTGAAGGGTATTTTAGTCCATAAAAAAGTAAGACTATGACCAAATGGAGAACTCCATTTCTTAGGTGCTTTATAAGATAGTATAGATACTAATTTATAAGACCATATATAGTTTATCGTAAGGTTCTGAAACTCGGTTCGGAATCGGATGAATCAGTCGGAATAGAAAGAATCGGCTCGGTAACTCAAAAAGCCTCGTTTTGTAGACAAAAAAAATACAAAAAATTGATAAAAAAATAATTTGTAATAAAAATATATTAATTAAGACAATATTATACTCATAGAATTTATTAATTATATAATGTATTACAAACATTACAAATAAAATACACTTTTATTGCCAGAAGCTATGTCGAGCTGACTGGATCATCTCATCGTCCTCTGTATTAACCTTGCAAATGTGTTATATATGTGACATTATATCATACATTGAAAACATTTGTTCAATATTGATACGCTCTTGAAGATTATTTCAACACAAGTGCAATGAAAAATATTCAATGAAAGTCAGAAAATAAAAAAAAAACCAGAAAACAACTTAATTGAAATCTCTGTTGTTAAGAACTATTTATCATATATTAATGTGCTTGCCATTTTAGAATATGGGATGTGTACAAGAGATCTAATCAAACCAATCAACCTTCCTAAAAATGCAAAACCAATCAACATAATCAATTAAGGGTAAGATACAAAAAGAGTAAAAACAAAAAATATAAAATGTAGAGGAGTCATCTGTAAAACTCGGTTGACTCGGCCAGAAATCGGCTGACTCAGCACTATTCATCTAAGTAATCGATTAAAACTCGCACATGCCTGAGCATTAGATAAAACTCGATTTGAACCCCGCCGATTCCGAGTTGACTCGACCGATTCAAATCGAAATCGACCGAGTTTCAAAACCATACTTTATCGAACCATTGACACTATCAAGGATGGGTAGCACGTCAATTCAAATCATTCATTGCTAAATGATGTAATAATAAAGAAAATAAAAAAAGACTTTCAGACTTTTTGCTAAAAGGAAAATGCTTTGTCATAAGCAATTTAATATCGCTATTTGATACATAGTTATTATGCATTTACGTACTTTGTTATGTATGGCATTCTAGTTTGATTGCATGTTATTTTTATTTTGAAAAAAAATATCATACATATTAAGCGCTTTATTATGTATGTTAATTGCTTAATATGCATAACAAAGCATTTAACATGCATAAGAATTTTTTTAGAATCAAATAACATGCAATCCAACTACAATGACATGAATAACAAATCTCTTAACATATATAACAATCATGTATCAAATAGTGAAATTGAATTGAGTATATGTCTATCACCTTCCTTGTTAAAATTAAGTTCTTAAATTTTTCATTTGCATTGACTTAGTTCTTAAATTTCAAAGAGAAATTATAAAAAATATTTAAACTTTGTTAAAAAATAATTAGTTCATGAACTCTCATTGAAGGGCAAAAGCAATTTCTAAACTAAATTGATAGTGAAATTAAATAGATAGAGTTTAGAAAATGCAAACGAAGCAATCCAAGAGACACGAGGATTTTAACGGAGTTCGGATATTGATGATCCTAATCTCCGAGACTCTCGATCTCCCGACAGGTAACAATGTCGAGCTGATTCACTAGACAACACAAGTGAATTACAACTTTGGAATTGGCCTTGCTTACACACAATGATGAAGTGCCAACCCTACTCACACAATGTCGAATTTGGTCTCGCTTACACACACCGGTGGAGTACTAAGCCAACAAAAACAAAAGAACAAGTAGTTGAACGGGATAGATGATAAGATAATAAAACACTCAATACAATCTCTCAAGGAGTTTAGAATAATCAAGAACAATGAGATTGAGTATTTGAGCTAAGGTTTGGCTGTGTTTCAAGCTCAACAATGGTGAAACAAAAGATTTTGCAATGTAGGAATGTTATTCAAGAAAGGGGTGAAGGGTCCCCTTTTATAAAGAGCTTGAAATACTTGCATTCTTGGTTGAATTCTTTAAAACGTTATATAATTCTCCAAAACGTTATATAACATTTTGCTCCTGAATTTGACTGTTGGAGCTGTCAGAATTCGATCGTTAAAACTCACTTTTATCTCCTAAAATGTTATACAATGTTTTGGAACGTTACACAACATTTCTGCCCAGATTTTGACCGTTGGAATTGTCAAAAATTCGACCATTATGTTGAATTTATTTCTTACAAAGTTATATAATGTTTTAGAGCGTTATATAACGTTTTGGATCATTTCTGTAAATTCTCTGAAATTTTTGGTAATTTCGTTGTGTAACTTATTGTACAATGTTATATAACATTTCTGAACGTTATATAATGGTTTGTCAATGTTTTCTGTTATTGGATGGTTTTGGCCCAATCTCATTAATTCAAAATTATTTTAAGCTCAAAGAGAATCAACCTAACATCTATAAGTATTGAGATATTCATGCTTGATTGTCTTGAGCTTCAAACGGTCATAACTTTTGACTCTTAACTCTGATTTCGGCATTTTTCTCCTGATACTGGGCTCGCTCGTACTAGATCACTTTTAGGCTCATCGGAGATCGTTTGAAGCCTCAAAACTCCTCTTGAAGATTTTATGCAAAAGTTCTCAAAAGACAGAGCTTTGTAAAATTCAAGTTCGTTTTGCAAATCAACAAATACAAGACTCTAGTATAGGACAAAAAAAGATTCTCTCGATCCTACTTCGATCCCGCTCGATTCCATCTCGATCCCGCTCGTCCCGCTTCGTCTCTCTCGATTCTTATTTGGTCTCTCATCTCTCTTGCTTCTCCTTTTCTCTCTATTTCAACAATTAAGCTCGGCACCTCGTTGTAGGTATCTGCATTATATAAAGACTTGTTCGTAGGTCTCAGCACCTTTCTCCATTTCGAGTATAGAGACTCGTTCGTCTTTATGAATAATTGCCTTTATGAAATTATAAGAGCAAGTCTCTATATTATAACAAACAAGTTTTATATTGGAACAATAATGTCTCTATATTATAACAATCAAGTTTTTGTACTCGAACATGCAAGTCTTTATATTATAACAAATAAGTCTCTATATTGAAACCTGCAAATCTTTAAATTAGAACAAGTAAGTGTCTTTATTAGGACATGCAAGTCTTTATATTAGAATAAGAATGTCTACATATTATAACAAGAAAGTCTTTATATTTGAAATTGCAAGCCTCTATATTAGAACTTCAAGTCTCAGTATTGAAACATGTGAGTCTCTATATTAGAACATACAAGTCTTTATATTAGAATCTCCAAGTCTTCATATTATAACAAGTATGTATTTATATTGGAACATGCAAGTCAAATATTTGGAACCTACAAGTATCAATATTGAAAGTTTCAAGTCTCTATATTAAAAACTGCAAGTCTTTATATTAGAGCAAAAATTGCAGTAATTTTACAGCAAAATTAGAATATTGCAGCAAAATAGAAAAATTACAGCAAAATTGAAAAGACTTGCAGCAAAAATATAATATAAAGACTTGCAGGATTAAAATAACGACTTGCAGGGGGAGCGAAAAGCTAGCGAAACAGAGCGGAGTGGATGAGCGAGTGAAGCGATAAATATTTTTTTGTCCTGTAGCGAGAGACAGTTAAAGAGGATAGTTAAGTGGACTGTTAGTAATTTCTTTTTATATAATTGATCTCATTACTCTCAGCTAGCTTTTATCACTTTTAAGATATCTCTTATAAAATTTGAACTTGCGCTTATTCACAGAGGCGAGATTCAACACCATCTGTGCTCACTACTACAGTTTTGACCTTTAAAAGCGGACCAAACAAGTCTTTAAAATCGGACATGGCCCCACTGTAAAAGCGAGGGCTGTTAAAAGCCTAAAGGCTCTGCTGTTAGAAGTTTGACCTTTAAAAACGAACCTGCTGGCTCTGGTCCGCTGTTAAAAACTGCTTTTACACCGGACGCTGTTCTCTTTGCTCCGCCGTTAAAAATTGCTTTTACACCGGACCCTCCCATGTCGATCCGCTAGACATGTGGTTCAAAAATAATAATTAATGATTAATGATTTCCATCAGAAAAGACTTGTATAGCCTTAATCAGGTCCAAAATCAATTATGAAAGTTGCTGTTTAACACCTAATTGAAAGTAACAGAGAGCCTTATAATTGTACTTGCATGGAAATGGAAAGTCTTCTAAATTAGACGGGCTGCCCTACATTTTGGCCTCTGGCACAGATTTAGTTTGTCAGTTTGCTTCCAGATTTGTGCTAATTCAGTAATTCTAATCTCAAAAAGTGTCGACAGTTCAACAGCTGAAAAATGTGCCTCTTGTAGACCCCATCTGACCTACCGAAACTGGTCTAATGATTTTCTGGTTTTTGGATTGAAGTTCTTTTTCCTTTCTATCTTTTTTTAAAAAAAAAAAAGGAAAACAATATCAATTTTTACATACTCGGAAAGAATGTAAAGTGAAAAACGTGCATTGGAAGTTTTAAAAAAATTGAAGGATATGATTGTTGATTAAAGAGAGGTAAGAGATTCAACATACGGAAAGATAATTTAAATATTTTCTGATTATGTGTATAAATTTAAAATTTTCATAAAATAAGAGTATAGATACATTCACATACAATCTTCACGTACATAAAATTATGGTTTGCATAGAAAGCCTAAGAACCTACCGGTTTTATAAACACTAGGTAGTATAGAAATTGACTATTGAATTATAGTGGCGGCATTCTCCTGTTTTTATGAGGGATTTTGTGAAACACAATTCAGATAAAAATATTTTAAAGAGATTTTGTGAATCTCAACGGGGTTATTTGACCCCATTTTGGCTCTAGTAGCCCAGCCACTCAATACAATAGTTTAGTTCTTTCATTTTCTTATTTAAATATTGAATGAGACTAATTGACTTCGTTCTCTCTTAGAAGTATTTATATTTATCGAGTGTACTGATAAGACATAAGATTTTTATGGAAAGGTGTGAAATTCAAGTGAGAGATTTTTCAAGTTTATTTTCTGATTTCTTTATAAGTGTGTGTTGAAAGTCTACGAACAATGAATAAAAAAATTATATTTAAAAATGCTATAAATTTTCTCACTAAACTATTATCTTTCATTTTTCATACTTCATTCCTATAAGGAACGGTTACAACCCCGCCACAAATTCAATAAAAATACTAGTCGGAACTAAAAATATCAAGTATTTTTATTTTGTGGAAGTGTATTGAACTCTCCTAATTTAACAACTTCTATGAAATTGAGGAAATCACTGGCTCTGCACCTCCACAGATAAAGGATTGGGCTTCTTTCAGGGAGATCTTCAAAGCCTGGCACTTGCTCAAATCAGAAGTTTTTCAAGGCTGATGCTCCTACAATCAGAGAGATAACCCTGGCATCAAAGTTGCTCATTACCTAGCAAACAAAGGAAAGCAGGAGGATTGGTTCTTTAAGGAGAATTTATTTCCAACTTTATGGGATTTTAGAAAATGCCTCTTTTAGGATGAGAATTGTAATGGTGACAGCCTAAGGGCTTTGTAAAACCAAAACAAGAATTTAACAATAATCAAACGTGATGTTCAATACGAAGGGTCACTGACACCGCCACCATCGTTAAAGTTGCGAGTTCATGCTTCAAGAAATGGTGAGAAGAGAAAATTGACATTTTAAGAAAATTGTATGTCAGGTGATATAATTAATGATAACCTACAATAAAGAAGAAGAAGAAGAAGAAAAAAATAACTTCAATTCTCTAGTAACATGAACATGCATCTTGACGATCCTTGTTCTGTCTCTGTTTCTATACTTTGAAATCGGCATCATCAGTATTCAGTTGCGTGCCTATATTTTCACTCACAACTTAATATTCTAATCAAGTAAAAATTGTATGATTTGATGATATCATAGTTTGTTAACGTTTGTAAAGCAGCATTTATGTGCATAATACTTCTAAATTCTTTATACCTCTGAGTCTGACCGATGTTTTGAACAATGTGGAGTTTCATAAATTTTCTGTTTTCTTATCAATTATCATCTCTTCTTTGGATCAAGAAAGAAGGCCCATTATTTCATTTTCCTTTGGATCAAGAAAGAAGGCCCAGTCTTACGGATTGTAATTATAAAACCTTTGGCCCACTTATTTACATTAAATAAATACTTACTCAATTAGGCTATTTTGTGATCATTTTCGGCTATAGTGCCATCCCTAGCAACAAACCTCAAAAGGCAAATTAATTAATCCTTCTTTGAAAAAAATATTAATAAAATATTATTCAAAATCGTTACTATATTTCAACAAACTTTGATGCAAACATTATCATTTATATGGCGAGAAATTTGTCACAATTACATTTCAAATTTATTGATGTTAAATTTAATACCTTTTGACGTTAAATAGCACTCAAAGCTTTATAAAATTTGATTCACAATTAGTGTAAGCTCGGCCACCCGTTGGTAGCTAGTTTCAACTTTTACAATATTTTGGTTTAATTTGAAAATATTATTCAAAATTAACATTCTTGCAGCACAATAATCAAGTGCGAATAAGCAAGCAGAAATTGCAGATTTTATTTTCTTGCAAAAAAAAGCATACATAATGAAGATCAAAACAAGCTAATTTTCAAAAATATTTTTAAACGTCCCATAAATCTTAAAGCCAGTATTTAATCTGTTAAACAATAAAAAATCAACAGTTTATATTCGTCCTGAACGGACCACATTTATTCACGTGCCAAAACAAATCATAAATAAGGATTAAGGAAAATGGAAACAAGCCAAAAGTTGAACACGCTTATCTATAGTGACTTTGAATGATTTTTTCAATGTAGCATTTTTTTTATTATTTTCGGATTTTTTTTTGCCGTCTTTTCTGTAGCAATTTTTTATAAAAAAAATATTTCGATTTTTTTTTGTCATTATTTATTTTTAGTTTTTCGCCCGGAGTGTGAGAGCGACGTCTAGTTTTGAAAAATATTTAGAATTTCCTGTAATTCTCAAAAGTTAGGGTTTAATATGTAAAAAACACTGGACCAAAAAAAGGTGGAGTAGAAATCCTGGAAACAATCGCAAAACCGCAAATGCCGATACAGAAAATTATTTACATGAAATAAAAGCAAAACTAAAAAGAAAAAAACAAAACAAAAATAAGACGCAAAAGCCGATCTCTCCTTTCTCACTGTTTCTCTCTCTCTCTCTCTCTCTCCAGTAAACATCTATCCTCTCTCTACATATCTAGGGTTTTCGAGCTGAAAGTCGGGTTTGTCAAATGGAGTCGGTCTCTAGATCAAGCGAAGACGAGGACGAATTCGTGCGCAGACAAGGCTCGTCTCTTCAAGGTCCCTCTCTCTAACGCTGTTCTTTTATTTTTATCTTTTGTTTTTGCTACTCAATTTGGTCCTTAATTTTCCTACTGATGGGGCTATTCGAAAAGGTGAAATTCGGGCCGTAACTGGTAGTCTGGTACTTAATGATGCTGGGTTCTCGTTAGACCTACTAGATCAATTAATGGAATTTAACATGTTATTCTCTTTTATGTTTCTGAGTTGTAAAATCGAATTAGAATTGAAGTTACCAACAAAATACATACTTAGGATCAGCTTGCGCCCCAGGGGGAGGAGGTTTTGGTTGTATTTTTTTATTTTTGTTTCCATCTGTCTTTTGTTGTGGGCCGAAACTCTGTTACAAAATCTCATTTGAAAACTTGCCTCATTTCTGAAACTCAATTATATGTTTGTTGTTTTGCAACTATATCGCCGTTATGTTTTAATCTTTTTCCAATACCAAAATTATAATTATTTAAAGCACGGCTTTCTTTCGGAGAGTGAAATCAAGAAAAATTATTTTGTTCTTCTTGTTTCTCCTCGCTTGCCTAGTCAACTTCCCAGTAATTTCAATACACCAATGGTTTTCCTAACATTATTAATTAAGATTCTGCAGTAAATTTAGCAAGCCGCTAAATTATTTAAATTATTCTGAAGTTTTAGTGTTTTCTGAAGATACTGAAACAGCTAGTTAAAAGTATGTTTTGGTGAAGTTTAGTAGATCTTCTAGTGTTCTCGAAATATTTTTCTAAAGCATATGATTATCGATTTAATTCAGTACATTTATGACCAAATTTCAAACGTGGCACCTTTACTCACCTCTTAGTGGATGAATCAGTCCTTGATTGGGAATCATGTTTGATGTTTCCCATCGATCCACTTTTCCTCAATTAACTCAGCAGAGTGCAATTGCACCTCAATACCAACTTAGGTGCAATTTTTATGTTATCACAGTGTATAAGAAGGGCAAACTACTTTGTTTTCCGTTGGTTGAATAGCCTGCAAATGGAGTCTTCAGGCTTTACTGAGGACGGATGAAGTTTAAAACTGCACATCCTTTGGATGCTAACACAGAATATTAGCTGGCCAAAACTTGTCTTCTATTGGTTCAATGGGCTATGTATTCAGTATTCAAATGTTCTGAGGATGACAAGATACTTCTAGGTTTTACATTATTGCATATGGACTTCTCCCTAATAACTGAGAAATTGAAAAGCATATAAGTTTATCCTAATGATTGACAAGAATATTGAGGCAACAAGTTATTGCTCTCTTGGTCAATTAGACCATTTTTAATCTTTTACTGCTCTTTTTACTGAGGACTTACCTTTCAGTTTTTTAACAACTATCTTGGGTTTATTGTGAAATTCTAATTAATAAATGAAATTTTATGAGATCTAGCAGCCAGGGATGGTAAGAATGGTGATAACAGGCTGGGGACACCAACCACCCCCCGATCTAAGCATTCTGCCACTGAACAACGCCGTAGGTGCAAAATCAATGAAAGGTAAGTCAATTTAATACATATTTTTCTTTTTGTTATCTTTTATAATTTAGACCTAATTGTTATTGTATACTGTTTTGTTGCAACTATGACGTGCTTTTTTGAGGTGATCTTCATGTGACACCTTGCCACAAGTTGATGATTTTTAAGCATACCACTTTGGTATCACTGTAGTAATGAGAACCATAACATCATAGTTTTTCCATGTGGTTCTGACAAAACCGAAAAAGGAGAAATGTATACGTAAAACTTTTTTTTTATTATGGCAGATTTCAGATACTCAGAGACCTCATACCGCATAGTGACCAGAAGAGAGACCGTGCTACCTTTCTTCTTGAGGTAATTGCTTTTCCACCTGAAGACCAAACTCAAACAAATGTTCAAAAGTTCTTTAATTTTAATATTTGCTTTGTTCCTTATTTTATTTCTAATTTCAATCTAGATCAGGGTAACACTAGTTTTGTTAATTAATTCATAGATTGTGCACCTGTATGCAATAGGTCTCATATATTGGTAACCAGTGCATCAATTACATGAAGTGTCTTATGAACTTATGAACAAATGTTTTGTTTATAAAAAACAAAGAGGGGTATTATGGGATTTGCTGATAACTGGTATGTAGATGGTTCGTGATGGTTTTTTGTTTGTCTATACCAAATTTATGTTTGTTAAAAATATCCTGGCTTCAAAAGTTTGACAACTCTATGCCTACTTTCTAAACACGCGTTCAATATTTTTTTACTGAACTATGCATTTGGACAACTAAAAAAAGGCTAATTTTTTTTAAGTTCTGAACAAAGCAGAAACACAGGCAACTGAACCTATGCATTCAGAAAACATGTGTTTAGCTGCTTGCAATTTTCTCTATGCTTTGTTCTATACTTAGATATTTTTTTTGTTTCAATGTTTTTTAAATGTTCTTAGTGTATTAGTTCAATGAGTTCCGGCTTCATGCATGTGAATTTTTTAAATTTATCTGCCAGAGGTATTACTTTAGTAAACAGAGGTATATACTTTAGTAAACACTGGTAAGGATAGAGCTAAAGTGAGTCTGCTAATGACTTAGGCAGTATGATCTTTTTATTTTTATTTTTCTGTGCTATTATAAGCCCGGAAAGGAGGAGGGTTGTGATAAGCTTGGAGAGCCAATCTTATGGAGATGAACTGATATGGGCTTCATTTCTAGCCTAACCCAACTTTTTTGGGACAAAAGACTTTGTTGTTGTTGTATTAGTTCAATATGATTGTGAATGCATGTATTTGGAAAGTAGGCATAGAGTCGCCAAACATTTGAAAAGGGATATTTTTGTGAAACATTTAAAAATAGGATAGGCAAAAATAATTTGTTTGTAAACTTGGTGCTTATTCGTTTGTGTTATTTCCATAATCTAGTTCCTTCATCTTTGATCCTTGTATAGTTTTGAAGTTTTAATAGTTCAACTTTTCTTTAACATTGAAATTTGTTGATATTATCATATTCTTATCAGTATGTTCAGGTGAAGTGCATTATATATAATAACTTTTTGTGCATTATTTAGGTTACCGAGTATGTAAAATTTCTTCAAGAGAAGGTGCAAAAGTACGAGTCAACGTATCCCGAATGGAATCCTGACAATACGAAGCTCATGCCATGGGTAGACTTCTCCCTTTGAGATGCATAAAATCCAATTTTAACAGGCTTCTCTTGCAAAACCCGTCTGCCTTCATTTCCCGAAAACACCTTTTGTTTTGGTATTTGCAAAGTCACCTTATGGAACGGGTCATGCAAGGAATTTCCTAATATTCTCTCTAATATTTAGTTAGACAATCTTCTGATCCATTACTAAAACAACATTTATTTGAACTTTCGGCGCTGAAGGATCTTAATTAGGCTAAATGCAAGATGTATGAACAAATGAGTACCAGAAATAAGAATCCCGTTGAACACATGACTTGTTTTTATTACATGTAGAACATACTTGCTGAAATTTTACGTCATTTACATTCAACTCATGAAAACAGAGCAGCAACCGGGTCTCAACTGAGGGAATGTCAGACATGTCGCAAGTGGTGAGGAATGGCAATGCTTCTGGGTACACCTTCTCAGGGAAGTTTATCGACAACAGTTCCCTGCCTGTTACACCAAATGCTATCCTATCAAATTCGCATGATTTGGTGGAACCTGACTTATCGACAGGTGAAGTTCATTCTTATTTACCCAACATCATGTTCATTCCTGCATAACCAGCAATAGTATACATGCACAACTTCCTCGTTTGCTCTGTGTGTGTGTGTGTGTGTGTAAAAGTGGGAGAAGGGAGGGTCTATGCAATGTTTTAAATTTGCGGTTTTGACCATGCATGCGAAAGGGCACTGCATAATGCATATGCGGAATTCAGTCGCATATGTGGGTTTTAATGTGAATTTGTCTGTGGTTTAATTAAATATTTTTGTAATAAATAATATATATGTAAGCGAGAATATATGTAGTAAGCATCGTAAATGAACTTGAATTCATGCATGGCTCAGTGGTTGAGCACTCGGACCTATTGACACAGTTCAGGAGTTTGTTTCCCACTTATGGAATTTTAGTTGTAAGGAGTTTTTCACACAATAGTTGCATGTGGATTTTATGTGGTCTGTATATGCGGCCCTCATACAAACCAATATGACGTGCATATGGACAAACCATATGGAGAGGACCGCATGAGATTCCCAGATCGGATTTGCAATCCCATATGCATATCAAGGGGTGTAAACGAGCCGAGCTCGAGCGAGCTGGGGCGAACTCGAACTCGGCTCGTTACTATAAGTGGTCACGAGCTGAAACTCTCAACTTGAGCTGGCTCGTTTGTAGCTTGTTTGCAAGAAAAAAATGACAAAATAATTAAAAAAATAATAAAATTATAAAATCGTGAAAATTCTCTATGGTAAAGATCTATTTAGAGATGGTGGTAACCAATTCGACGGTCCAGATTAACTCGTTAAGGTCTCGATACTTACACGAGTCGAGCTTGACACAGCTCGAGATCGGCTCGTTTACTAACGAGCTGGCTCGGTTCGTTAACACTCGAGCTGTTAACGAACGAGTTGTTAGTGAGCCGAACACGAGCGAGTCACGAGTATTTTGTGCATCCCTACATATGCGGTCGCATTTAATACACCAGGTCTATGTGATATTTTCTATGTTTGAAAGGTTGTGTATGATTCTTGTTGTTTTTTAGGAGTGTAAGTTGTCTAAGTTGTTGCATCAGTCAATCTGTTTTGTTCACACCCAATTTGTCCTGAAAGTTGAAGCTAAACAATCCTTTTGGAGAGTAGTTTCAGTTCTTGAAGAAAATGAAAGATTATGGGAGATTTTTTATTTTCATGTGTACAGTTTATTTCTTCTTTCCGAGGTTGTACAAGCTATATGTAGCTTCCGATTTAGAAGTTTGGTTCCTTCTCTCATTGACATAACTTGTTTGGATATGGTATTGAACTGTAGACACAATGATGATATTTCTAATTCATCTGAAGTGTTTGTATTTTCTGACCTTTTTCTTCAGAAAACATAACCATGGTTACTCAGCAGCAGCCCACTTGGCAGAGAGGGGTGGGCCCCTCAGATTGCACTGTTAATACTAATGTGCTGTCTGAGCAGGATGAACTGGCCATTGATGAGGGGACAATTACTGTCTCTAGTATATACTCCCAGAAGTTAGTCTCATTTTAGCTACATACCTATTTTTATACTCCCATTAACTAGATACACATCTTTGATATATACTCTCACTAGTTTGCTGGAATATCTAGAACCAATCAAAACCCAAAAAATGTGATGCCAACCATGGTTACATCAAGTTCATAATTTCTAAGCCAGTAACAGAGTGGTGCATTAGTATCTGATAGGAATTTTGTTTAGTAACTGTATGATTAATATTGTTGGTAATAGTTGTGGTGCTAGCTTTCTGGTCAACTGTGAAGTGGCCATATATTGACGTATGTACTTACAATCGCAGTTTATTTGGGGCACTAACAAGCGCAATGGAGAGCTCTGGTATTGACCTTTCTCAAGCTAGTGTAACAGTTCAGGTCAACCTTGGAAAGCGTGCATCTTCTAGAACTCCAATTGTTTCGAATTCTAAGGTGATATAACATCTTATTCATGGCTCATTAGAACTTAAATTTTGATGTTCCATTTATTCTACACGAAAATGTCATGCATATTCCTTCAAGATGAAGACTATATCAATATCCTGGAGTCTAGAAAGTACCACTATCCTTTCTCTCTCTTAGAAGACACGAAAATTACCGCACCATCTTACCATAAATATAGACAGGGTGGAAGTAATGATAAATGGTTCAGGTATTGGGGCAATTTTATGTTTCAATAGGGTATTTGATAAAATTTTCTGTTATGGTGGGCGGGATATCCGTGATGCTTTATTTCAGGCTATTCATACCTTTAGGTTTTTTGCTGAGTTAACTTGAAATTAGTACTGTATCCATCATGTATCCACTTTTTTCCATTAAAGTACTTCAACCTGTCACTGGGATTGCCTGTGCTGGGTTCTTGGCATTTGGGATGTTGTTCTGTCTAGTTTCAAGTCAAACTAGAATCAGACAGAAAAAGGAAGTCTGATATGCAAACCTGTAAACCAACAAACAAAAAAAGGAAGTCTGATATGCAAACCTGTAAACCAACAAACAAAAAAGGAATGCAAACCTGCAAACCAACAGGAGGACCAAAACACACTGCTATGGCTACAACCAATATACAGAATAACCTCTAGTTGACATGTCATATCATTGTTTATTGTATATGTTATGGCTGAATCCCAGAAGTATCTGCCTAACATGGATAGGATTTTAATTTCTAGATTATAATTTAGACAAACAGTCAACTTCCTAGTATATATATATATGAGCAAGGCTAAAATAATATGCATAGCACACCCCATTTCGTACTATACGGCTATGTATATTTAATTTGATCTATAAATTGATATTTAAGTTGCTCAATAAATTCTTCATATAAATCTTGTAGAAAATCAAATTTCGTGATTTTTAGAGCTTTTTTGCTATTTTTTAAATATTTTTTAAAAACAGCTCAGAAATGACACTTTTGTAGTATTAAATCTGGGTTGTTTTTAAAAAAATTTAAAAAATAGCAAGAAAGCTCTAAAAATTATGAAATTTGACTTCCTACAATATTTTAATATGAAGAATTTATTGAGCAACTTAAATCTCAATTTATTGAGCTATTTATATATGCATAGGACGGAAGGGGGTGTTTTATGCATATTTTTTTAGCCTTGCTCTATATATATATAGAGAGAGAGAGATAGGCTAGGGTGTTCCATGGAGCACCAAACTCCTAATGCTCCACACCGTATCTCTAATTTAAAAGTTCCAACGACCGATCTGAACCGTTGAACATGATCTACATATTGAAATCTATTTGGAAATTGAATTTTACGTTTTTTGAATTTTTTTTGCTATTTTTTAGAGAGGTAGGAAAATTACAATTTTTGTTGGTCCAGAAACCTGATTAGCAATTTTTCTACCTCTTTAAAAAAATAGCAAAAAAAAATCAAAAAAATGTAAAATTCAGTCTCCAAGTAGATTTCAATATGTAGATCATGTTCAACGGTTCGGATCGGTCGTTGAAAATTTTAAATTGGATATAACAGATGTGGAGCACGAGCAATTTGGTGCTCCATGGAGCACCCTAGCCTTTCTCTCTCTCTCTCTCTCTCTCTATATATATATATATATATATGAATACTCTATTTGCCATCTTATGCGGATAGATTACGTTTATGCTGCTTTATATGCCTAATCTGTAGTTCTGTACAGAAAAGAGTTCAGTATGTTTGGCATTCTTGAGCTGCTTCTAATCAGATATTTTAAAAATTTTGTTTACTTCCATATTATGATGGTATATTGAGGAAAGTAGGCTATGGACTTGTGTATTATGGTATTTACCAGAACTTTTCAAATAGGATCTTAATGGTCTGGCCCATGGGAATCCAGTGATGGACACCTCCACTGATCAGGTTTCCAAGAGGAATAAGTTGAATAAATGCTGACTAGCTAGTTCAACATTGGATGGTCATTCCAAGCCTCTTCTGGGTCAGAGTCTCTCTCTCTCTCTCTCTCTCTAAATTCTGACCAGTGTAAATTGGTGTGGCGGTTAGGTAATGGCGAAGTGTTATAGATGTTGTAGTGTTATTGAGGTTGTAGCTCACTAAGAGTTCTTCTATTTTATTTTCTTTTGTTAGTAAAGGCTCATTGACATGCCTATTTTCCCAACAATATTGAAGAATTATCAACAGGTGCTGCTGGTAGTGGGCAACCTGTCAGTGGTCAGCATTTCAATAATTCTGTACTGTTGCCTTTCTGATGCTTTAGCTGGACTTGGTTATATATGGGAATAGTTGGTTTCGGGGGATCTGTACAATCATATTGTTTAAGTTTAACAATGGATGCTAACTAAAGCCACTAAAAAATGAATCCATATTTCTTGAAATGGTCAGTTATTTTCAAAATAGAAATGAACAGTTTTTGTGTGTTGGTACTGTAGCAGTTACTGTGCGGGCAGGGTAATGATGTTGTAGCAAAGGTGAGAATTTAGAGGGACTTGCTGTCCATTTCTTTTGAGTATTCTAGAGGATGTGGATTCGTAAAAAATCGCTTAGATTTTGACCACAACACGAGTTGACCCTTTTTTTCGTTGGAGAAAGTACAAGGCGAACTCTTCGAATGTATGTAATTTACTATTTTTTCAAGTGAAAAAGTGTCGACCTTGTATTGTTCAAAATCTCAGTGACTTACCCCCTTGTTTAAATGGCACTATTTGTTATTTACGGAATTACTAGCATAAGGTTTTGTTATGGAAATTGCTTGACATTAAAAATTGCAATTGGAATGTAGGAAACAACAAAGTCTACTATTGAGAATTTGAAAGAGAGATAACTTGATGAGTATTATTTAGATAACCGATATTGATACAAGTAATTTTCTGAATAATGCGTGTTGCAAAATATAATTGCGGAATTCACTGGTGAGAAGTTGCCAACAACGCACTGGAAAATATTACTAGTTTGACTCGTTAGAGTATATTCAAGAGATATTTGTATAGAGATGAACTCTGCCTATTCGTCGTCGTTATGTAGTAAAAGCGTTTGTGCTATATGTCAAATATCGAGCCTAGAAAAATCCCTTTTCATCGTCATTTAAGGGGAACGGACCCGATTCTTCTGCCGCACAGCATCGACGGACTGTTCAGATTTACTGCGCTGTCAGTTATGGACGTTTCAGATTTGATTCAGAGGGTCTGATATTATAAAATTTAGCTTGTACAAATCTTGATGCAAATTAAAGACTGAGATTTACTGCGCAGCACGCACAGTGACGGTGTCATGCGGTAGAAGATCTCGTTCTTACATGAAAGAAATCAGAGACAGTTTCATTACGTGTTGTCGTTACATGAAAGAAATTCAGAATGATTCGAAGGATAGTGTGTTAGAACAACGGATAACGAAGTATGCAATGCGCGTTGGTTCTTACAGAATTACGCATATACTTCCACAACAATTGAAATTCATCCGCTCACGCGCGGAATGCAAAATCAAATCTACGCTGTTGTTTTATAGGAGAGTTTCCGAAACTGAGTTGGCACAAAAGTTTGGCAAAATAGACGGGTTAAATATGCGCAACGAAATTCTGCGTGACGCAAAATTTGAGCCTTCCTAAGAGGCAAACGTAATTTATTCTCTGCAAACATGGCGCAATTATAGTTGGAACGTACCGAAATTTCGGAACAGTCTTTCCTCAATTTTGTATGTATATAACTTAATAGGAATGAGATTCAATATCGTGCATCCAAGTACTGGATGCTGGATGCAAGGCTGACCATGCGATTCGTATTGCACTATTTTGAAATTCATGCTTCCAAATTTCAGTGTTTTGAAATTCGTGCTTCCAAATTTCAGTGTTTTGAAATTCGTGCTTTCAAATTTCAACTTCATTGCAGTTTATCTGGATGGATCATCCATTGAGTTGCACATTATTAGGACACGGATCAAACCTATAGCAGCTGAAATATCCAATACACCATAACATATCAAGCAAGTAAAATACAGAATTTCGAAACAAATTACAAAGAAAAACAAAAGCCTTATTGCAGCCTTGGAGCTGTATTTTGTGTAATTCTCACTAAGTCAAGCTACCTTACGTCCAACTAAAATTTTAACAATTATTCTACAGATTTTATCTATATTTGATTATTTTCATACGGTTTTGTACTACTCTTACTACTGCTGCTGCTGTAAAAATCATAAAAATAGAACTCTCTCTTCTTTTTCTTTTATTCTGAATTATACGGCTATACCTCTGCATCAAAGAACTATCCCCACCAGCCAACTATAATGAAAAATACCAACTCGCCACCGTTATACTGATAAGCCATGAACTTGGCACTTGTAGATCAAATACATGGTTTCACAAATTGATGCAAGTTGGGCTAACACTTTCCGGCGACGTGGTGTGCATCCACTTGTGGGTGAGGCAGTGAGCAGTCCTAGATGTGCTGCATTGATAAACTAAATTAATTTAAATTCAATACAAACAATTAATTTAACCAAATATATTAATCAACAAATTGCTTACTTTGTAGGTGCTAATTTGGCAAAATAATTATCCATATACTTCCAATCACCAGCTTTTAAAAGAATTAACACCAACACTCTATACTATCCAAAAATTGCCAAGTATATCACACGTGGCTACAAAATCATATGGATTTAATAAATTGTTTGCTGATATTAGCAACATTACTTCAGTTCATACCACTAATGGAAGGTCTCAACGGATTCTGTGGATTCAGTTGAGAAACTTGATTCGTATAAAAATAGAAAAATCCAGGATCTCAATTTAATCAAGTAAAATAGTTGAAGAGTTAAACCAGACTTCCCACTCTATCAATAACTACTGCAACAGTGAATCCCTAGAGGAGTAAGATTACAAAGAATGCTGTCAGCTATCAGCCTATCACCACCAAATTGGATGTGTAGAAAAATCTACATATTTAGAAATATTTTGTCTCAAGCAAGATAACTTGGCATCAGAATAAATTCACTACAATATTTATATTTCTTCCCAGACCGACCTATTAAAAATGCTTAACAAATCTTTCTTGTTTTGCATGCATTAAATTACATGGATGATTAAGTTAAAGGGTTAAACCTGGCATGCATTAAATTCCATCTTTTCTATCCACATCTCTCTTTTTTTTAATTTGCACAAGTTTAAACCCAAATGCTCTTTTTTCATATTATATTGGATCATGCCTCTATAAGTATTGCATTAGATTTATAATGGAAAAATATTAAGGAAAAACCCCAGAATTATCTAATGTTTGGAAGCTCTTCTCTCTTTTCTTCATTTTGATAGATGCCCTCGTTTGCTTTGCATCAAAGAAGACAATAATTCGAAATAAAGAAATGAGAAGTATCTTCAGCAACGTTCTCGGATTCTTGCTGTGAAGGGTTTTTCATGTTTTGTGGGGACATGCATGATTTTTCCTATTTGCAAAGGTGAGCACAATGATTTAGTTGTTGGAATCACACACACACACAACAACAACAACAACAAGACCTTTAGTCCCAAACAAGTTGGGCTATGCTAGAATGAAACACAACCGGAAGTCTATTGGGTTTCATTTCCATGAGAATGGCTAGAATTTTACGTTGGCTCGCCAAGCCTATCACAATCCCCTCCTTTCCGGGCTTGGGACTGGCTATGTTGAAAACAATAGTGGCGGAGTTGAATCACACACACACAATATCTGAAAAACCAAACAAACCAAACCTCTATCCGTGCTTTCTGGAAACAATTTCAGAACGTAACTGAAGCCTTAGCTCTTGTGCTCTTTTCTGCTCCTCTCGTGACAAGCCCATCTGACCCCTGCATTTTATTAATTGACATTTAGTAATTTCAGATGAACTTTACACCTATACACAATTATCATTTCAGAGTCTATGTAAGTGTCCTTGAAGTTTCCAATCTGCTCACTACTTTAAAAATAAATTAGTAGATGTTGACTTCTGTGCAAACTAATAAAAGGTTTTTTCCCAGTGAAGAGAAGGAACATTCATGGAGGGGTGGTTCCTTAATTGATTTAGGTGTTCGAAAGGAAAGGCATTTGGTACAGCTTAAAAAAATGTTAGCTCTTGAAAAAGATTTTCTCAACTAACTTCACAGTTTTCAGGTCTCAGGTTTTTTCCTTGTTTTGTGGGCGCATGCATTGAAAATGTTAGCCCTTTTTCCCATCAGTTCCCAGGTCTTTTTTGTCCTTGAAAAAATGTTAACCCTTGAAAAGGATTTAGTTTAACTACCTCCACAGTTTTTCAACAATCTTGCCTCCCCTGACATGTTGCTCTAACAAAACAGGTACATCATCGGGGGATACATACCCATACCTTAAACAAGACAACAAAAAAAACTTGAGTTGTTGTTTTATGGGTAAAAACTAAAAACAAAATCAGTAGCAAAATGCCATAAATAGAAATATTTATTCAATGCCCGGAGATGATTTGTTCAATGCCATAAATAGAAATATTACCTTTTGGTACATATGTAAAAATTGAGGAAGCTTTGGCCATGTCCATTTAAAAAAAAAAAAGCCAAATGTTGTTACAGATCATAACCGGTGCTAGTGAGACATGCAGAGGGCAATACCAAACCTAAACCCTTTTCTCCCTGCTTCTGTTCCTTTATTTTGAGATGTTGGTTGCTTTGTGTATGATTGGTATAATACTAATGTCATTACCCGAGAATACAGTAATACTACCAGACCATTTTTTGCTCTTCTACAATGAAAAGGACCCATGGGATATGCAAAGACAGTACACTTTTAAGTCTTATCTTTCTTCAAAATTGATATGTGCAAAATGAAAACAGCGGGTCAACAGTTAATTTAGCATAACTTGCTCTCTCTTACCAATGACCAGTCGACTCTCTATTAAAACTGGAGTCATATATAATAACATTGCCTGCATATTTATGGCCACCAGTATGTGAGCATGGGCTTACATAGACTTTTCCCTCTAGACCAAGTGTAGCTATATCATCTTGGAATTTGTTTACTAGAACAGGCCCGCAAGAGCCGCACCTTCGGTCACGGGTTCCATGAGAACAAACAAATATGTAAGACCCATACAGGATTTCCATAGAACTGGATTGCCACTTGGCCTCTTTCACAAGCACCTCTTCCACAAAATCATCAACTTGAAGGTTTGATAAAATCCTTTTTAGCAAGAGAGAGAGATATATAAGTTACCATACATGTAGTTACAGTACACACTGGTGGGGTGGTACCAGACCCGTCAGGCATTATACTATGTTGCTAGGGGTGCAAACGGATTGAACACATATCAGATAATGGTCAAACCATATTCATATCCATTTTTATTTTTCGGATACATCATACATATATGGATCGGATATTAAACAAATGCAAATAAAATTTGGATACTGCAATAAAACTAGCACTAATTCATATAAGACATGATATTAATAAATTAGGTTATGTAAGATTTTTGAAATTCACTCAATTTCAGTTTCTAAGTCTTTAACAAATCTATGTATATTTAATAATAAAAATTGAACAAAGCGCAAGTATATATTAAAGTGGTCCAGCAGTATGTCTCCTTTACAAATAACAGATTTCCTAGGTTCAAACCACAAATGAAGCAAATTCTTGTATATTTTGTATAAAACAGAAATTTGAATTTAAAAAAGATGCAGATGCGGATAAATATCTGAATTTGTATCCACTTTCAGAAACTAAAACTGTATTTTACAGTCAGATACAGGGCACTGGAGCAGTGGAGCAGTGGAGCAGTGAGGTCACTTCTACAGATGCATTTTAATTTTAATCAAATTACCATTTTTAGCTCGGACTTACATACTTAAACTCAATTATTCCCAAGTAACACTGACTAATCAATAATTCAATAATCTAGAAAGAAATGAAAGACTTTGAGATCAATTGGAACCTTGATTAGTACCTATATCTGATCATGTCAGGAAAAATCAAAATATCACCGCTTGATGTTGGTGAAGCAATAGCTGCCCCTCCATGTATGGTTAACCGAGTCTGGAAAAGATTGTGAACTAATTACTATCTTTAATAAACTAAAATGCATGTGATTCAAAAACAAATGCACAGTGGAATATTCTGAGAAAGTTAAATAAACAAAATCTATGAATCAATTTATGCACAAATCTCCAGCAAAAACAAACCAAACCAAACCTTTTTCTTCATTTCCGCTTTGCGAGCCTTGATCGCCAAGGAAAGATTCCTGGGCAATCCCTCCGCAGCCTCCACGTCATAATGCCACACCGCAGGCGATCCATAGTGGAGGAACACGTGACGATCGTAGGGTTGCACTGTCCCCACCAAACTCTCTCGCCCGAACTCCGGTCGACTGAACCCTGTCTCCGCCGCCGTGGAGGAGGTGCAGAGGCGGCGCCGTGAGAGGTGTAGTAGGACCCGTTTCATCTCTAGTCGCTTATTAGACTCTGGTCAAAAAGGAGAAATAGAGATCGAAATAGGAGGAATTTGGTTACACCGGACCAGTCAGAAATTATGTTCGGACTTCAAAGATTGACCAAGGAGTTCAATGAGTTCTTTGTATGATTTAATGATTGTATCCTTTGCAGAGCTTTTTATTCTGCAACTGCGAAGTTTTGATCTGAACCATCCGATCAAATTTCACTGTTCTGATTTAATAATATCAAACTTTTTTTTTAAAAATATATCAATATCAGTATCAGTCAGCCGTAAAATTAAATCCACGATGCGGTCAGTTTTTTTAATAATAAAAATTATACTAATTAATAACATTGAAATCGAAAGATTACTTCGAATCTTTGAAAAATAGAAAATGACGACGTTGCCAATATCGTTCATTACACCACTGACCATTTCAATGAAATCAGCATTTTTCATTGAACGGTGTTGCCAACACGTTCAATTGATAGAAATGCAGATGGACGGTGTTGGAAACACTGTCCAATTGATTTCAATCTCAAATAAAAACTTTCGATCTCTATCACTTTCAAAATGAATTGAACGATGTTATGAATACCATCATTTTCAATTGGACGGTGTTCACAACACCGTCTTTTTCTATTTTTCAATTGGAGGTCCGAAGTTCAATGGCATCAAATGCTATTTTCGATTGTACAAAATTTTGTTTCGAAACCATGTGGTAGGTTCCCACTTGTTTCCAGTAAATAACCGGAATTGTTTTCGGTGAATACTTTTAGCCGGAGGAAGGTCCATTTCGATTTGGATCATCAAATTTACTATACACGAACCAGATTTATAATTTTATATAAAATATAATTTTTGCACTTTAAATTTAAGTCATTTCTTTTAACATTGACGATCTGAATCGAAAAAAACAGAATCATGTCTTTTTGCTAAAAAGAGTAATTGATACGAATTCTAAATAAACAATAGAGTAATTGAAACAAAAGCACAATGGAATACCATACGATTTAACATAGATCGAGTCGTGACTTCAATTTTAGAGTCTTTTGTAACATTATCTAGAGGATGAAAATTAACCTCCCTAAGCACTTCAGGTGCTTGATATTCAGTTCGACTTGGTGAGACATAATTCCTTTGAATTTCCTCATTTAGTATGTTTCGATTGTCTTTATTGTCTTCTAATTCTCTTGAAGGTTTTTCATTCAATGCATTCAACTCCTCCTCAATTCTTTCAACATGTGTATCTTCAACATCTTCTTCATTGAGTATTATCCTTCCTTGTAATTTCTCATATGTTGCACCTTCTTGTGTTAGTAACACCATCTTCATGTGAGTATATACCTACAACATCCTTATCATTTTTGTCCATATTAATAATATTTTCATCAAATTTGACATGAATGAACTCAACAATAGTTTTTTAATGTAGTATATACTCTATAAGCTCTACTTATGGATGAGTATCCTACAAAGATTTCTTCTAAAGATCTTGAATCAAACTTACCCAAACTCAAATATTGATCAAGTACAAAATACTTTGATCCAAATATCCTAAAGTAAGAAATGTTGGGCTTATAACATTTCCATATATCATATGGAGTCTTATTGATCAATGGTCTAACATATACCCAATTAATGATTTTACATGCGGTATTGACCGCTTCGGCCCAAAGGAATTTTGGAGTCATGAACTCGTTTAGCATTGATCTTGCAAGCTCTTGTAAGTTTATGTTTTTGCGCGCAATCACTCAATTTTGTTGAGGTGTTCTTGGTGGCGAGAACTCATGCTTGTAACCAGTTCTATAGCGAAATTCATATGACCTTGAATTTTCGAACTCACCACCATTATCACTACGAATTGTGACTATTTTTACCTATCTTTGGTTCTCAACTTGTGAGCAGAAGTCAATAAAGTACTCACAGACCTCTTCTTTGTATCTCAAAAAGTTAACCCAAGTATATCTACTAAAGTCATCAACAATAACAAATACGTATCTTTTCCTTGTCAAACTAGGTATGTTAATTGGTCCAAATAAGTCCATGTGAATGAGTTCTAATGGTCTTTTGATTGAGATTCGGTCTTTTGGCTTAAAACTAGTCTCGGATGGTTTATCTTTCATGCACGCATCACATATGTTATCAACATTCATCCTAGAGATTGGTAGACCACGAACTAACTCAATATTGACTAGTTTCTTAATAGAGTTAAATTAGGTATGACCTAGCTAACATTCGATGCCATAACCATGAGTCGAAATTGGTTGTATTTAGACAAAATTCACTAGTGGTAAAATGGCTGATATGAAGGTAGTAAACATTCTTGGTTCTTTTACCGGTATAGACTAACTCATTGGTTTTGGTATGATAAAATGAGCACTCTTGATCATTAAAGCTAAGATAGAAACCGAAATCACATAACTTGTTCACACTTAACAAATTGAAATTTAAACCATTAACAAGATATACACCATCAATGATTACATGGTTATTACCAATTGTTCCAATTCCGACAATCTTACTTTCACGCTCATTACTCCCAAAGATCACTTGGCCTCCGTCAAAAGGTGTAAGATTCTTAAAAATATTTTTTTTGCTTGTCATGTGATGTGAGCAACCACTATCTATGATCCAAGAGTACCCTTTATATGATGAAGCCAAGCATACCTAAGAGTTTTGAAAAATATATGCAATTATTGTTTTGAAAAATCTCTTTGTTTTTAGAGTTTTACTTTTGAGATACTCAAGATTAGTCTAGTTTAATTTTGAGAGTTTTAGGAAGCCAAACATAAATTCTTTATGTTTGTTCCTCTTGAAAGGACACTCAAAGGTCATGTGACCACGGTGATTACAATGATTACACACAAGACTTGAATTATTTGATATCCAAGAAAATGTTGCGCAAAAGTGGAAAGTACTATTTTTGTGTTCAAGGTAATTTTTCTTGTGATGATGCCTTTTGGTTTCTATTATCTTAGGATTTTTTGGGTAAAACCTTTTAGAGATGTTGGCCTTAGGTTTATTGCCATAGAATTTTTGAATTTGCTTAGGCTTGTTAATTGATACAACCCTTTTAACCGTTGTAATAGTACCCAAGCTAGCATTATTTCTATATTTGGAGAACTTATTTTATGAAACCTTTTTATTGTATCTAAAGGTATGATGAATATTTTTTGGCTTAGATAGTTTTTCCTTGTGATTGATTGCAGTAAGTGTACAAACATTAACATAAGAAGATTCAACTTTTGATATAATCTTTTCTTCACTTTTGGATTCAAGATGGTTTAATTTTGATTCTAGTTCACAAATTCTTTTCAAAAGTACATTTGTCTCTTCATCCTTCTTATCTAAACTCATCCTTGCTTTATCATATTTGACTCTTAATTCGTATTCACTAAGGATAGCTTGATCATCATACAAGGGATTTTCATTCTTGGATATAGACCTTACGCTTAAGCTACTTGAGTTTAGATATACCTCTCCTTGTGAATTGGATGAAGATGTGGTCATGATTCCTCTTTCTTCAAGATTTCCTCATTAACTTTGGTGAAGATTTGAGCAAATTCATCATTCAATTCTTCTTTTACTTTGCCTTCAATGATTTGCTCTTGCACTAAGATATCGTCTTCCTTTTTTTCTAAGATAGTTGTAGCTTCAACCTTGTGGTCCCCTACACTTGTTAGAACTAGTATCTTCTCTAAATGCATTATCAAGGATATATCACTTTTCATATGCAATGTTAGAATCGACAAGGATTTCATCTATGGACTCATCCATAAAATTCAATATGAGATAAGAAGCATAACTATTGTCCACAAAGATCAGTTCCACTAAGATATTCTTGCATTGCCTTTTTTCAAAGCTCAAAATTTCCATTTCGCAAGAGTTCAGGAGGTTCAACCATATCCATGTCAAAACTCATGTTAGTCAAATTAGCTAGGTATGTACCTGTGAGCTCTGATACCAATTGTTAGAATTGAGACTTGGGAGAATGACTAAGGTCAAGTACTAGGGCAAAAGAGTTTTAACAACAATTATAATTCAAGCTTTTAGACCTTAGTCATCTAGCTAAAATTTCAGCAAGCAAGTACTAAGAGCAATTGAGCAATTAAAAAATAACAAAGTACAAAAATAGTAAAGAGAGAGAGAGAGAGTAAAGAGCAAGAGCAATCAAGTGAACACAAGAATACGCGATACAATGTGGTTCGGCCTATAAAAAAACTAGGCCTACATCCACGAAGCTCCTAAAACCAAAACTTCCTTCCGGGATCGATTCAACTAAGCAATAAGTGTTATTTAAAATTATGGAACCCATCTTTGGTTTCTTCTAAATAAGCAAACCAATCTTAGGTTCCTAAACATATGCAAGGGGCTACACCACTCTACAAGATAAAAAAAGTTCGATTGGCAACACAATCAAGGATATGGATGCACTACTTGACAATACAAATGTAGTGCACCAAAGAAAACTAGCAAGAAAAGAAGTGTTCTCAGATTGACAATTAGACAATAGAAGCTATCATAAATCTCTCAGGTTAGGCAGCTATAGGAGAAGACTCTAATGCTCTTTCTGGTGCTCAATTGAATGCTTGAAAGCTTGTGGGTGATTTCAGATATCTTCCAAGTTTGTATCCCCAATGTATATATATGCTAAGCACTTCTTGGAGTCTTGGAGTATTGAGAATTACCTCAAGAGTTACAGATCTCTATGACGCGTTACAGAATTCGTTATAACGGGTTGGCGTCTTTTCAGAAATGCCCTTTTGTGCTTCTCTAACTGAATCATGGCCCACCTTGAGCAGGAACCCGTTACAATGGGTTGGGAACCCGTTCTAACAGGTGGGGAAGGCGTTGTGTCGCCTTTGTGATGCGTTACAACAACTCATGGCTCTGGAAATCCCTTCTCTGCTCAGCTCTTTTCCTCTTAACTCGTTGTGATGGGTTTGTGAAGCATTACCATAACTCATGGTTCTGTGAATGCCTTCTAAGCTTGCTCTTGATGTTTTTTAGTATATCTTGACTTGTGTTAAGCATATTTGAGCCTTTGTAACATATTAGTGTACCTGTGTTAACATGCATGTCAACAAAACTAAATTATGCAAGGTTAGTACTGATTTGTTTTGTAAATTGTCAAACAAGAGATGAATTTAATCCAACAAAGACTTCTCAGGAGACTTTTAGGAGAAGGAGGAGAATTGTTTTGAATTTTGAGATGGTGAAGAATGTGGATGAGGAAGGATTTAAATAGCTTTCAGGGACTTTCCGTTACAGGAACCCGTTACAACGAGTTCCCCATCCGTTACAACGGGTTCTTAGCCGTTGTAACGAGTCTCCTTCCCTCTTTGTAATGCAAGCTACATTTATATCATCAACGACTAGTTTTAATTGCTCCAACAGCTAGTTTTTTTATCCTCTAACTCGTTATAACGGGTTCCCACTCGTTATAACGTCTCACTGACCCGTTGTAACGGGTCTCATAATGCAAGCATTTATTTTTCCAATTAATTGAGTTTTAATTTTTTGTTATGCTCCAAATTTGATTTTTTGACATATATAGGGCTCAATTCAGCTGTCATATGATGTTTAAACTCATGAAAATGCTTATAATGAGTTATGATTTGAATAAAAAGATAAATTAAGTTTCACAAAACATATAATTCAATCAAAAGGGTATTAAATCATAGATTTTGCTACATGACTCCCCCTCAATATAATATACAAAATGAAAATCAAATTGGGGGAGCCTAGTGACTCCCTAGACAATCGATGTGGTACCACTTGTGCTTAGAAGAGCAAGTGGTTCCAAAAACTTTTCGTTTCTAAAATGACAAACACATTCTTCATGTCCAAATTTCAATCAAAATGAACAAAATGTTGTCATGGAGTTAATATTGTTATGATCATGGTTGTTATTATCAATTGGTCTTCAATAGCTCATCACTAATCTATATTTATCATGAAAATTTCTTATGTTTCTTGGATGAGGTGTTGATTGGTAGACATGATTGTATCTCTTTCTTTGAAAATTGCTATTAAGATTCTTATGAACATTTATCACATTTCTAGGATTTTGTCTTGGTTAAAAGCACCATTATACCTTTTTCATTGAAAATTGTTACCAAATTTCTTGTTCTTGTGTAGATCATGGAATCTACCATACTTATCCTTAACATAAAGCTTTGGTGGTTGAGTTCTATGTTGATTGATAATCCTACAATCATTTCTAACTCTAGGTTTATTTACCACCTTTCTAGAATTAGGTTTGGGAAACTTAGTTTTCTTATTGTATCTTTCGTTATACATATATGCATGATTCTTGGCTCGAATAGATTTGTTGTTTGGCTTAGATTGCTTTTCAATTTTAGAAGGTTGTTCCTTTACAAATGCAAATCGGTCTTATCATGTAGACCTTGACCAATATACATCTTATCATAGTCAATTTTAGTGTTATGGTTTGAAGATTTAACAAACTTAACAAATTTAGAAGCCCAAGGATGTGCTTCTTTTAATTCATTTTTCTTATCTAAATTAACTTCTCAATGTCATTAACCCTAATTTTTAGCAATTCAATCTTAGACTTAAGATCATTGATCATAGCATCTTTAACATCCATAGAATTTTTGGACTCATCAAGCAATTCTTTAAGCTTAGTCACATTAAAAGACTTGATCTTTATCCAAATCACAAGACTCATCATCACTAGACTCATCATGATACTTAGAGAGGTCAAATACTATTGTATTAGCTTGGTTAAGGGTCTCCACACTTGAGCATTTGTAGTCTTAGCCTTTGGTTGAATTGTCTTCTCTTGTGCTTGAGCATCCATTCTTGCAAGACTTAAATGCTTCTCGATTTGCTTTGCAACATCCGACTTTGCAAGTGTTGAGGGCTATTCCACCTTGTTGGAAGTAAATATCCTTAGGAATTCTCCTCACATTAAGGCTTCTTTTTGCTCTCGTTCATAGTCCTCCTTGGCTCGAGCCATTTGTTTTAAGATACAAATCTTCTCCGGATTCGTCATCCCTTGTTCCTTTATGATATCAAGGGATATCTCCAAGCATGCCCTTGGTTTCTTATCGATTAAGGCTAGCTTGTTTTTAACTTCTTCTCCTCCGAGGTTAACTTTCTCTTCCTCATCTTCAATTTCTTCGGATTCACTAAACCAAGTCGCTTGCATTGCTTTTTTTGTGAGTTCTTTTGAATTGCCCTTCTTGTGGTCTTCTCCTTGAGAAAAGATGACATAGCATTTTTGAATGCTACGTCCCTCCTTATTACATGATAAACACACTGCCTTATTGCTTTAAGCTAATCTCTCCTCATTTAATTTCCTTTCGAATTCGATGTCTCCTTTCACTAGTTTGGTGAGAAGATCTTTGTCCTTGGAGAGTACTTGGTAGAGGTTTTGGTAGACCACATCACTTGATTCGAATTTGTAAGGTGAGTTGTATGAGGATTATGTCGGCAAAGATTTCTTATGGTTGAGGTTGAGCACTTTACTTTCCAAGGCCAATGATTTAGTTGAGGTTGAGCACTTTACTATCTTATGATTCTCCTAATGTGAGCAAAGTTGTGCATACACCTCTTCGGATTGATAGGTAAGTCCTTTGGCTTGTAAAGTTTCGATAGAGCTCACGGTGCCATCCCTTTCAGGCTTCTTGGACACCATCCTTAAGAACTTTCCTACAAAATCTTCATCACAAATATTAGATCCTACTTCAACAAATTCATTTTATAGAGATACGAGTCTATGATAAAGATTTTCAAAGAACTCGTTTTCTTCAAACTTCATGTTCTCTAATTTTGTTGCTAATCCAACCTTACGAGTCTTTTTTATGTGTTCATTTCTCTCATATCTAAGTACTAGAGCATTCCAAATTTCTTTGGCATTTTGGGAGTGAGTGAGAGATAATGCAATAGTCTCATGAATTGAGCTAAGTATAGAGTTCATGGCATTGCCATTTGCATATTTGAAGTCTTTGGACTTAGGTTATGGTTATACCATCAATTTCATATTTGGGAGTCCAACCATCCTCTACAATCTTCCAAAGCTCAAGTAGACTAAGGTATTTTACCATATCTTCCAAAAAGAGAAATTCTTACATCATACACCAAAGATTGGTGGTTCTTTCACAAATTTCAATTGTGCCATTTTTCACAAGACAAGGTCAAGAACTATCAAGATTTTGACAATTAGCTAGGTATAAACTTTTGAACTCTGATACCAATTGATAGAATGCGAAGAGTTTATTCTTCGAGTACTTCATTTAACTGTTGTAGCCATTCACTAAAACACCACAAAGAAGCATAGAATACCACAACATGTGCATCATATCCGAGTACTTAATTTATGAGTGATTCTGATAAGAGTACTTCATTTATGGATGGTAATCATTCAAGAAAACACCACAAAGCATCTTATCCTACTATGAGAAGTGTTTCAAATCCAATTACTTCATTTATGGGTGGTAACCATTCAAGAAAACCCCACAAAGCATCTTAAGCTTCAACTAAAAGTGTTCTGATCAGAGTACTTCATTTATGTGTGCTAACCATTAAAGAAAACACCACAAAGCATCTCATCCTACTACGAGAAGTGTTTCAGAACGAATCACTTCATTTATGGGTGATAACATTTCAAGAAAACCCCACAATCTGAAAGTTTTGATGCTTCGAAAGTAAGGAATAAACCAAAAATTTATTCATCTCAAAACAAATGATCTAGTATAAGTGTAAAGATAATATTTATTTGCCTAAATAATTAGGAAATAATATTATACCTTATGATTTTATCTCCAAATCAAATCGAGTAGGGTATCTAGCTTAGTAACTTATTATTCCATATGTCTTGTTCCGATGGTTGTGCTTAGCTCGTCAACCGTCGAGCCTCCTTAGGTATCCACCGAAAGATTAAAGAAACACTTGTATCTCTAAGGCTAGTAAGAGAACAACAAGTGGTACCTTAATCCTAGTTTCAAAATCTTCTTCAAAATTTCAGAAATCTTAATGGAGTTTTTGTCTCAACACATGAGAGAAAAATTGGGAGAGATAGAGAGACAAATTTCAGCCAAGAAGTTCAAAGCTGAATTTCTGACCTTTGGGTATTAAATCTGCCATAACTCTTTGTAGGTAACTCCAAACGACTTGAAACTTAAACCGTTGGATTCTAGACTCAAAGGGCTTCAATTTTCATAGGTCATACGTTCAGAATAGTTGAGGTTTTCCCTTTCAAAATCTTGTTAAATGTTACCTCAAAAAACTGTCCAAAAATTTCTCTCCTCTTTAATGGAAATTGATTAGGTTTAATGATATACTTCAATATTCCTTTAATTATATCATTATTAATCAATTCTCCACAGAAATTGTATGGCCTATATTTGAGCTTTGGGCTTAAACACATTAATCATATTAATATTTAATTAAATCCACAATCCCATATATTAAAAGGCCAACATATAAATTAATATCCAATGTTAATTTATATGCATCTCTCATGTGTCAAAAGGCATTTAAAATATGTCACACATACTTTAAATATTACTAGGATTATTTTACAACATTTTCTTTTAATATTTCATATGGTGTGACCCTATGGGATCCCATCATTATGGCAATGAAACTAAACATTTTAATTTCATAAATCAATGATACAACTAGCCATGGTATATTGATTACCCAAATGATGTAGATGAAAAAGCACAATGCAAAATCATGATCCTGTAATATTAAAATATTATTGTGTCAATTCCTTGTCTCGTGAATCATGATATCAAAATAATTGCAAGGTAGGAATGTGTCATCCTTGCTAATTATTCTTTCTTGATTTTCTAAAATTTAATTATGATATGATTAAGATATAATCATATTGCATGCACATAATACAAACTTTATCAATGAGCCCAGAGATATCATCATCTATATCATATATAGAGGACAATGGTATCTTGGTGCGTATAGTTCATCCGCACAAGTTATACACATTGCAGTAACTGTCTATATAACTCAATAGTTAAAGTAAGCGTTGGACAGTACCAACGATGTATATTTCTCATGTAGGAAATATAAACATCTCAACCCTAGAATTCATGATACAAATGAAATATCAATGGCACGTAACACAATCCACGTGATATTTCATTTTTGGATCTGTCTAGTGCTATACATCCCGATGTATACACCTGTATGATTAGCATTGACAACTCTTTGTCATGTGATCTGTATAATGTGATCATCATCTAATCTGACACACTGATCTTATATTGGTCAATTAGTGTTCCTTGCTAATTACCAAGATCAAAGACTTTTAAGAGTATTATATTTATTTCATTGGTGAAATTCTACAATCTAGGTCATCAACCTAAATAATCCACAAAATATAATAACTCAAGGAACAAAATGATATAATCATTCACTAATAAACTAAATAATCAAACATATGATTTGGATCTAGGACACCAACACTAACACAATCATCATAGCCTACTACAAGAAGTGTTTGTTCTTCGAATACTTCAGTTAAGAGTGGTAACATTTCACTAAAACATCACGAATGAGCATAAGTTACCACTGTATGTGTTTCATCTCTGAGTACTTCATTTAAGGGTGGTAAGCATTAAAGAAAACATCATAAAGCATCTTATCCTATTACAAAGTGTTTCAGATCTATCGGATTACTTCAGTTATAGATGGTAACATTTCAACAAAACTCCACAAAACTTCATAGCCTACTACAAGAAGTATTTTTTCTTCGAGTACTCCATTTAATGGTGGTAACCATTCACTAAAACCACAAAGAAGCATAGAATATAACTCTATGTGCTTCATGTTCGAGTACATCATTTATGGACGGTAGACAATCAACAAAACACCACAAAGCACCTTATCCTACTACGTTAAATGTTTCTTATTTGAGTACTTCATTTATGAGTATTAACCATTAAAGAAAACACCACAAAGCATCTTATCCTACTACGAGAAGTGTTTCAGATCCAATTACTTTATTTATGGGTGGTAACCATTAAAGAAAACCCCACAAAGCATCTTATGCTTCAACTAAAAGTGTTTCTGATCATAATACTTCATTTATGGGTGCTAACCATTAAAGAAAACACCACAAAGCATCTTATCCTACTACGAGAAGTGTTTCAGAATGAATCACTTCATTTATTTTATTTTTTTGAAACAATCAGGGAGCGCCTGCCACTTCCATTTTCATAGAAAAAAGAAGTTACAAAAAACTGAAAACACACCAATACACGAATTATCTTCTCGTGCACACTCTCTAAAACCCTATTCTAATCTAATCAAAATATATCATATATCAGCCACTAATCATATATCTAATCCTCAAAATTAAAACACAAGCAAACCCTATCGTACCCCTGGCCCTAACCCACTGGCTACACAGCCAGTCTACCCCGTACCAGTGTCCACTGCATCCATCTATGCCCTCACCAATTAGCCAGCTCGAACTGGTACACCAGCACAGCTGGTATCTCTGTGATCTGTACCCACTGCATCTACACCAGTCAACTGGTAATCTCCTCTGTGATCTGTACCCACTGCATCCATACCAGTCAACTGGTAATCCCTTTTGTCCACTGGTACATCAGAAATTCATCTGTTGCAATATCAGTATCACTGTACCAAACTTACCAGCTGTAGTATCTTGATACCAGCCTCTTCATGGGAGCATCTCACTATTGGAGCTCGGATCACCTTCTTCCCTCTATGTTGAATGTACATTGCAGCAGAGCCCTGACTCTCTGATCTCAAGCTCCACTGTCTACACCATTTCCAGATTCGCTCCTCCCCTGACATCGCCTTCATTACCTGAGGTTGTTTGTTCTCACCCAGTCACTGTCACGTCTCCCCCTCATCTCATCTCCAACTCCAACGTCAGAGCATTACAGCATCGTCGATGTCTTGCCTTTATCGTGAGCAAGGCACAATAACCTTTCCCCTCGATCAGTTCTGGAAGTCAGGATTAACCCGACGACGTGCTTAGTGAGACCTGCCGAGCTCAGTCACCTTGGCATCAGTCTGACAGATCTATCTCTGTGTTGTTGATCCAATACCCCTACCACCGACCTTGCCCATTTTCTGAACTCAGTCCACCTTCTCCTCGATCTGAGCTTTCATTCCTCTCTTCTTCAACAGATCTGACTAGGAGCTTCCCCCTTCTCGACACATGCATGTATCTTGAGCAAAGCGCGAGCTGCATCTCAGACAAACCTGAGAATCAGATTAGAAATCGAGCACATTCGAGGTCTCTGGTAGATCGGGGTTCAGAAGCTGCGCATCAGTCGGTCGCTCAGGGGCACTAGTCACCTCTCTCTTCGATCAATCATCTGGATCTTCTAGATCTCCCTCGGAGGCATCCTCATTTCCTCGATCTAGTCCATTCGTCGATCTCAGATATGTCCATCGCAACACCACGTCGGCTGTATCACCTCAATTCTCTGGACCAGGGGGACGGGAGAAGAAAAGAGGAGGAGGAAAGAAAGAGGAAGAGAAGGAGGGGGGAAGAAGAGGGAGGAGAGTGGCGGCGGGGGGAGGTCGGAGGTTACCTCCCCCGCCGGAGGGTAAATCACCTTCTGTCGCTCTTTTCTATCTAAAGAAAATTATAAACTTTTTGTTCTTACATGACATTATCAAATCACTTCATTTATGGGTGGTAACATTTCAAGAAATCCCCACAATCATCATAGTCTACTACAAGAAGTGTTTGTTCTTCGAATACTTCAGTTAAGAGTGGTAACCTTTCACTAAAACACCACGAATGAGCATAAGTTACCACTCTATGTGTTTCATCTCTAAGTACTTCATTTAAGGATGGTAAACATTAAAGAAAACATCATCAAGCATCTTATCCTACTACAAAGTGTTTCAGATCGGATTACATCAGTTATGGGTGGTAACATTTCAACAATACTCCACAAAACCTCATAGCCTACTACGAGAAGTATTTCTTCTTCGAGTACTTTATTTAATGGTGGTAACAATTCACTAAAACCACAAAGCATTTATGGACGGTACATCATTTACTACGAGAAGTGTTTGTTCCTCTAATACATCAGCTAAGAGTGGTAACATTGCACTAAAACACCATGAAGGAGCATAGGCTACCACTCTATGTGTTTCATTCTCGTGTACTTCATTAAGGGTGGTAAGCATTAAAGAAAATACCATAAAGCATCTTATCCTATTAGGAAGTGTTTCAGATTGGAGTACTTCATTTATGGGTGGTAACGTTTCAACAAAAATCCACAATGCCTCAATAGCCTACTACGAGAAGTGTTTCTTCTTCGAGTACTTCATTTAATGGTTGTAACCATTCACTAAAACCACAAAGAAGCATAGAATACAACTCTATGTGCTTCATGTTCGAGTACATCATTTATGGACGATAGACAATCAACAAAACACCACAAAGCATCTTATCCTACTACGTTAAGTGTTTTTTATTTGAGTACTGAGTGGTAACCATTAAAGAAAACACCACAAAGCATCTTATCCTACTACGATAAATATTTCAGATCCAATTACTTCATTTATGGGTGGTAACCATTCAAGAAAACCCCCCAAAGCATCTTATGCTTCAACTAAAAGTGTTTCTGATCAGAGTACTTCATTTATGAGTGCTAACGATTAAAGACAACACCACAAAGCATCTCAACCTACTACGAGAAGTGTTTCAGAACGAATCAATTTGTTTGTGGGTGGTGACATTTCAAGAAAACCCCACAACCACCATAGCCTACTACAAGAAGTGTTTGTTCTTCGAATACTTCAGTTAAGTGTGGTAACCTTTCACTAAAACACTATGAAGGAGCATAGGTTACCATAGAGTGGTAAACTACGCTCCTTCGTGGTTTTTTTAGTGAAATGTTATCACTCTTAAGAATATTCGAAGACAAACACTTCTCGTAGTAGGCTATGATGCTTTGTGGAGTTTTCTTGAAATGTTACCATCCTTAAATGAAGTAATTCGTGATGAAACACTTTTCGTAGTAGGATAAGATGTTTTGTGGAGTTTTCTTGAAAGGTTGTCACTCATAAATGAAGTACTCTGATCCAAAACACTTCTCATAGTATGATAAGATGCTTTGTGATATTTTCCATAATGGTTACCCCCATAAATGCAGTACTCAGATAAGAAACACCTCTTGTAGTAGGATAAGATGCTTTGTGGTGTTTTGTCGATTGTTTATCGTCCATAAATGATGTACCTGAACATAAAGCACATAGAGAGTTGTATGCTTCTTCGTGGTTTTAGTGAATGGTGACCACCGTTAAATGAAGTACTCGAAGAAAAAACACTTCTTGTAGTAGGCTATATATGAGGCTTTGTGGAGTTTTGTTGAAACGTTACCATCCATAAATGAAGTACTCCGATCTGAAACACTTCGTGATAGGAGAAGATGCTTTATGGTGTTTTCTTATTAGCACCCTTAAATGAAGTAATCGGACATGAAACACGTAGAGTGGTAACTTATGCTCCTTCGTGGTGTATTAGTGAATGGTTATGGGTGGTTACCATTAAAGAAAACACCATAAAGCATCTTATCCTATTACGAAGTGTTTCAGATTAGATTACTTCAGTTATGGGTGGTAACATTTCAACAAAACTCCACAACCTACTACGAGAAGTGTTTCTTCCTCGAGTACTTCATTTAATGGTGGTAACCATTCACTAAAACACCACGAAGAAGCATAGAATACAAATCCATGTACTTCATATTTGAGTACATCATTTATGGACGGTAAACAATCGAGAAAACACCACAAATCATCTTATCCTACTACGAGAAGTGTTTCTTATCCGAGTACTTCATTTATAAGTGGTATCCATTAAAGAAAACACCCAAAGCATCTTATCCTATTATGAGAAGTGTTTCTGATCAGACTACTTCATTTATGAGTGGTAGACTTTTCAAGAAAACACCAAAAAACATCATATCTGACTACGAGAAGAGTTTATTCTCTTAATACTTCATTTAAGTGTTGTAATCAATCACTAAAACACCACAAAGAAGCATATAATATCACTATTGTGCTTCATATCCGAGTACTTAATTTATGAGTGGTTCCGATAACAGTACTTCATTTATGGGTGGTAACCATTCAAGAAAACACAACAAAGCATCTTATCCTATTACGAGAAGTTTTTCAGATCCAATTACTTTTTTTATGGATGGTAACCATTCAACAAAACCCCACAAAGCATCTTATGCTTCAACTAAAAGTGTTTCTGATCAGAGTACTTCATTTATGGGTGCTAACCATTAAAGAAAACACCACAAAACATCTTATCCTACTAAGAGAAGTGTTTCATATCCAATTACTTCATTTATGGGTGTTAACCATTAAAGAAAACACCACAAAGCATCTCAACCTATTACGAGAAGTGTTTCAGAACGAATCAATTCGTTTATGGGTGGTAACATTTCAAGAAAACCCCACAATCATCATAGCCTACTACAAGAAGTGTTTGTCCTTAGAATACTTCAATTAAGAGTGGTAACCTTTCACTAAAACACCACGAAAGAGCATAGGTTACCATTCTATGTGTTTCATGTTTGAGTACTTCATTTAATGGTGGTAAGCATTAGAGAAAATACCATAAAGCATCTTATCTTATTACGAAGTGTTCCATATCGGATTACTTAAGTTATGGCTGGTATCATTTCACAACAAAACTCCACAAAGCCTCACAACCTACTGCGAGAAGTGTTTCTTTTTCGAGTACTTCATTTAATGGTGGTAATCATTCACTAAAACACCACGAAGAAGCATAGACTACAACTCTATGTGCTTCATATTCGAGTACATCATTTATGGACGGTAAACAATAGAAAACACCACAAAGCATCTTATCCTACAATGAGAAGTGTTTCTTATATGAGTACATAATTATAAGTGATAACCATTAAAGAAAACACCCCAAAGCATCTCATCCTACTATGAGAAGTGTTTCTGATCAGACTACTTAACTTATAAGTCGTAGACTTTCAAGAAAACTCTAAAAAACTTCATATCTCTACGAGAAGAGTTTATTCTCTGAGTACTTCATTTAAAAGTTGTAACCATTCACTAAAGCAACACAAAGAAGCATAGAATACCACTATATGTGCTTCATATCCGAGTACTTAATTTATGAGTGATTCTGATAAGAGTACTTCATTTATGGGTGGTAACCATTGAAGAAAACACCACAACACATTTTATTCTACTATGAGAAGTGTTTCGAATCCAATTACTTCATTTATAGTTGGTACCCATTAAAGAAAACTCCACAAAGTATCTTTTTCTTCAACGAGAAGTGTTTTCTCTTCGAGTACTTCATTTAATGGTGGTTACCATTCACTAAAACACCACGAAGAAGCATATAACACACTCTATGTACTTCATATCCGAAGCACCATTTATGGGCGATAAACAATCAAGAAAATACCACAAAGCATCTTATACCACTACGAGAAGTGTTTCTTATCTGAGTAATTCATTTATGGGTGGTAACCATTAAAGAAAATATCATCAAGCATCTTATCCTACTATGAGAAGCGTTCCTAAACATAGTACTTCATTTATGAGTGGTAACCTATCAAGAAAACTCCACAAAGCACCATATCTTACTATGAGGAGAGTTTAATTTCCAAGTACTTCATTTAAGTGTTGTAACCATTCACCAAAACATCACGAAGAATCATAGAATACCAGTTTATGTGCTTCACGTCTGAGTACTAATCTATGTGTGATTCTGATCAGATTACTTCATCTATGGGTCGTAACCATTAAAGAAAAAACACCACAAAACATCTTATCCTACTATGAGAAGTGTTTTTTATCAGATTATTTCATTTATGAGCGGTAACCTTTCAAGAAAACTCCACAAAGCATCACATCTTACTTTGAGAAGAGTTTCTTCTTCGAGTACTTCATTTAATGGTTGTAACCATTCACTAAAACCACAAAGAAGCATAGAATACAACTCTATGTGCTTCATGTTCGAGTACATCATTTATGGACGGTACACAATCAACAAAACACCACAAAGCATCTTATCCTACTACATTAAGTGTTTCTTATTTGTGTACTTCATTTATGAGTGGTAACCATTCAAGAAACCACCACAAAACATCTTATCCTACTACGAGAAGTGTTTTGAGATCCAATTACTTCAATTATGGGTGGGAACCATTCAAGAAAACCCCACAAAGCATCTTATGCTTCAACTAAAAGTGTTTCTGATCAGAGTACTTCATTTAAGGGTGCTAACCATTAAAAAAACACCACAAAGCATCTCAACCTACTACGAGAAGTGTTTCAGAACGAATCAATTCGTTTATGGGTGGTAACATTTCAAGAAAACCCCACAATCATCATAGCCTACTACATGAAGTGTTTGTTCTTCGAATACTTCAGTTAAGAGTGGTAACCTTTCACTAAAACACCACGAATGAGCATAGGTTACCACTCTATATGTTTCGTCTCTGAGTACTTCATTTAAGGGTGGTGAGCATTAAAGAAAACATCATAAAGCATCTTATCCTATTACAAGTGTTTCAGATCGGATTACTTCAGTTATGGTTGGTAACATTTCTACAAAACTCCACAAAACCTCATAGTCTACTACGAGAAGTATTTCTTCTTCGAGTAATTCATTTAATGGTGGTAACCATTTACAAAAAAACCACGAAGAAGCATAGAATAGAACTCTATGTGCTTCATATTTGAGTACATCATTTATACGGTAAACAAACGAGAAAACACCATAAAGCATCTTATCCTACTACGAGAAGTATTTCTTATCTGAGTACTTCATTTATGAGTGGTAACCATTAAAGAAAACACCACAAAGCATCTTATCCTACTAGTAGAAGTGTTCCTGGTGAGAGTACTTCGTTTATGAGTTGTAACCTATCAAGAAAACTCTGCACAGCATCATATCTTACTATGAGGAGAGTTTAAGTGTAGTAATCATTCACCAAAATACCACCCATATCTTCTTCGAGTACTTCATTTAAGTGTAGTAATCATTCACCAAAATACCACGAAGAAGCATAGAATACCACTTTTGTGCTTCATGTCTCAGTACTTAATTTATGAGTGATTCTAATCACATTACTTCATTTATGGGTCGTAACCATTAAAGAAAGCACCACAAAGCATCTTTTCCTACTACGAGAAGTGTTTCAGATCCGATTACTTCATTTATGGGTGGTAACCATTCAAGAAAACCCCACAAAGCACCTTGCTTCAACGAAATGTGTTTCTGATCAGAGTACATTTAACGAATTACTTCGTTTATGGGTGGTAACATTTCAAGAAAACGCCACAAAGCATCTTATGCTTCAATGAAAGTTGTTTCTAATCAGAGTACTTCATTTATGGGTGCTAACCATTAGAGAAAACACCACAAAACATCTTATCCTAATACGAGAATTGTTTCAGAACGAATTACTTCGTTTATGGGTGGTAACATTTCAAGAAAATCCACAAAGCATCTTATCCTACTTCATATCCTAGTACTTCATTTATGAGTTGTAACCTATCAAGAAAACTCCACAAAGCATCATATCTTGCTATGAGGAGAGTTTCTTCTTCGAGTACTTCATTTAAGTGTAGTAACCATTCACGAAAACACCATGAAGAAAAATAGAATATCACTTTATATGCTTCATGTCCAAGTACTTAATTTATGAGTGATTATGATCATATTACTTCATTTATGGGTCGTAACCATTAAAGAAAGCACCACAAAGCATCTTATCCTACTACAAGAAGTGTTTCAGATTCGATTGCTTCATTTATGGGTGGTAACCATTCAAGAAAACCCCACAAAGCATCTTATGCTTCAATGAAAGTTGTTTCTAATCAGAGTACTTCATTTATGGATGCTAACCATTAGAGAAAACACCACAAAACATCTTATCCTACTACGAGAAGTGTTTCAGAACGAATTACTTCGTTTATGGGTGGTAACATTTCAAGAAAAGCCACAAAGCATCATAACCTACTACGAGAAGTGTTTGTTCCTCTAATACATCAGCTAATAGTGGTAACAATGCACTAAAACACCACGAAGGAGCATAGGCTACCACTCTATGTGTTTCATTCCCGTGTACTTCATTAAGGGTGGTAAGCATTAAAGAAAACACCATAAAGCATCTTCTCCTATTAGGAAGTGTTTCAGATCGGAGTACTTCATTTATGGGTGGTAACGTTTCAACAAAACTCCACAATGCCTCAATAGCCTACTACGAAAAGTGTTTCTTCTTCGAATAATTAATTTAATGGTTTTAACCTTTCACTAAAACCACAAAGAAGAATAGCATACAACTCTATTTGCTTCATGTCCGGGTACATCATTAATGTACGGTAGACAATTAACAAAACACCACAAAACATCTTATCCTACTACGTTAAGTGTTTCTTATTTGAGTACTTCATTTATGAGTGGTAACCATTAAAGAAAAACACAACAAAGCATCTTATTCAACTACGAGAAGAATCAGATCCAATTACTTCATTTATGGGTGCTCACCATTCAAGAAAACCCCACAATGCATCTTATGCTTCAACTAAAAGTGTTTCTGATCAGAGTACTTCACTTATGGGTGCTAATCATTAAAGAAAACACCACAAAGTATCTGAACCTACTACGAGAAGTGTTTCAGAACGAATCAATTCGTTTATGGGTGTTAACATTTCAAGAAAACCCCAAAATCATCATAGCCTACTACAAGAAATGTTTGTTCTTCGAATACTTCAGTTAAGAGTGGTAACCTTTCACTAAAACACTACGAAAGAGCATAGGTCACCATTCTATGTGTTTCATGTCAGAGTACTTCATTTAAGGATGGTAAGCATTAAAGAAAACACCATAAAGCATCTTTTCCTATTACGAAGTGTTCCAGATCGGATTACTTCAGTTATGGGTGATATTATTTCAACAAAACTCTACAAAGCCTTACAACCTACTACGAGAAGTATTTCTTCTTCGAGTACTTCATTTAATGGTGGTAATCATTCACTAAAACACCATGAAGAAGCATAGACTACAACTATATATGCTTCATGTTCGAGTACATCATTTATGGATGGTAAACAATCGAGAAAACACCACAAAGCATCTTGTCCTATCATTTATGGACGGTAAACAATCGAGAAAACACCACAAAGCATCTTGTCCTACTACGAGAAGTGTTTCTTATATGAGTACTTCATTTATAAGTGATAACCATTAAAGAAAACACCCAAAGCATCTTATTCTACAATGAGAAGTTTTTTGATCAGACTACTTAACTTATGAGTGGCAGACTTTCAAGAAAACTCTAAAAAAAAATCATATCTGACTACGAGAAGAGTTTATTCTCTTAGTATTTTATTTAAGCGTTGTAACAATTCACTAAAGCAACAAAAAGAAGCATAGAATACCACTGTATGTGCTTCATATCCGAGTACTTAATTTTTGAGTGATTCTGATAAGAGTACTTTATTTATGGGTGGTAACAATTAAAGAAAACACCACAACGCATTTTATTCTACTACGAGAAGTATTTCAGATCCAATTACTTCATTTATGATTGGTAACCATTAAAGAAAACTCCACAAAGCATCTTATGCTTCAACTAGAAGTGTTTTCTCTTCGAGTACTTCATTTAATGGTGGTTACCTTTCACTAAAACACCATGAAGAAGCATATAACACACTCTATGTACTTCATATCCGAACCATCATTTATGGGCGATAAACAATCAAGAAAATACCACAAAGCATCTTATACCACTACGAGAAGTGTTTCTTATCAGAGTACTTCATTAGGTGGTAAGCATTAAAGAAAACACCACCAAGCATCTTATCCTACTATGAGAAACGTTCCTAATCATAGTACTTCATTTATGATTGGTAACCTATCAAGAAAACTCCACAAAGCATCATATCTTACTATGAGGAGAGTTTCATCTCCGAGTACTTCATTCAAGTGTTGTAACCATTCACCAAAACACCACGAAGAATCATAGAATACTACTTTATGTGCTTCACGTCTGAGTACTAATCAATGAGTGATTCTGATCAGATTACTTCATTTATGGGTCGTAACCATTAAAGAAAACACCACAAAGCATCTTATTATACTACGAAAAGTGTTTCTTATCTGAGTACTTCATTTATGGGTGATATAACCATTAAGGAAAACACCACAAAGCATCTTATCATACTATGAGAAGTGTTTTTAATCAGAGTATTTCATTTATGAGCAGTAACCTTTCAAGAAAACTCTACAAAGCATCATATCTTACTATGAGGAGAGTTTCTTCTTCGAGTATTTCATTTAAGTGTAGTAACCATTCACCAAAACACCACGAAGAAGCATAGAATACCATTTTATGTGCTTCATATTTGAGTACTTAATTTATGAGTCATTCTGATCAGATTACTTCATTTATGGGTCGTAACCATTGAAGAAAATAACACAAAACATCTTATACCACAACGGGAAGTGTTTCTTATCTGAGTACTTCATTTATGGATGGTAACCATTAAAGAAAACTCCACAAAACATCTTATCCTACTAGGAGAAGTGTTCCTGATCAGAGTACTTCATTTATGAGTTGTAACATGTCAAGAAAACTCCACAAAGCATCATATCTTACTATGAGGAGAGTTTCTTCTTCGAGTACTTAATTGAAGTGTAGTAACCATTCACCAAAACACCAAGAAGAAGCATAGAATACCACTTTATGTGCTTCATGTTTGAGTACTTAATTTATGAGTGACTCTAGTCATATTACTTCATTTATAGGTTGTAACCATTAAAGAAATCACCACAAAACATCTTATCCTACTACGAGAAGTGTTTCAGATTCGATTACTTCATTTATGGATGGTAACTATTCAAGAAAACCCCACAAAGCATCTTATGCTTCAATGAAAGTTGTTTCTAATCAGAGTACATAAATTTATGGATGCTAACGATTAGAGAAAACACCACAAAACATCTTATCATACTACGGAAAGTGTTTCAGAACGAATTACTTTGTTTATGGGTGGTAGCATTTCAAGAAAACCCCACAAATCATCATAACCTACTACGAGAAGTGTTTGTTCCTCTAATACATCAGCTAAGAGTGGTAACAATGCATTAAAACACCGCGAAGGATCATAGGTACTCTATGTGTTTCATTCCCGTGTACTTCATTAAGGGTGGTAAGCATTAAAGAAACACCATAAAGCATCTTCTCCTATTAGGAAGTGTTCAGATCAGAGTACTTCATTTATGGCTGGTAACGTTTCAACAAAACTCCACAATGTCTCAATAGCCTATTACGAGAAGTGTTTCTTCTTCAAGTACTTCATTTAATGGTTGTAACCATTCACTAAAACCACAAAGAAGCATATAATACAATTCTATGTGCTTCATGTTCGGGTACATCATTTATGGACGGTAAACAATCAACAAAAGACCACAAACATCTTATACTACGTTAAGTGTTTCTTATTTGAGTACTTCATTTATGAGTGGTAAACTGGTAATCATTAAAAAAACACCACAAAGCATCTTATTCTACTACGAGAAGTGTTTCAGATCCAATTACTTCATTTATGGGTGGTAATCATTCAAGAAAATCCCACAAAGCATCTTATGCTTCAACTAAAAGTGTTTCTGATCAGAGTACTTCATTTATGGGTGCTAACCATTAAAGAAAACACCACAAAGCATCTCAACCTACTACGAGAAGTGTTTTAGAACGAATCAATTCGTTTATGGGTGGTAACATTTCAAGAAAACCCCATAATCATCATAGCCTACTACAAGAAGTGTTTGTTCTTCGAATACTTCAGTTAAGAGTGGTAACCTTTCACTAAAACACCACGAGGGAGCGTAGTTTACCACTCTATGTGTTTCATGTCAGAGTATTTCATTTAAGGGTGGTAAGCATTAAAGAAAACACCATAAAGCATCTTATCCTATTACGAAGTGTTTCAGATTGGATTACTTCAGTTATGGGAGGTAATATTTCAACAAAACTCCACAAAGCCTCACAACCTACTACGAGAAGTGTTTCTTCTTCGAGTACTTCATTTAATGGTGGTACTCATTCGCTAAAACACCACGAAGAAGCATAGAATACAACTCTATGTACTTCATATTCGAGTACATCATTTATGGACAGTAAACAATCGAGAAAACACCACAAAACATCTTATCCTACTACTAGAAGTGTTTCTTATCTTAGTACTTCATTTATAAGTGGTAACCATTAAAGAAAACGCTCCAAAGCATCTTATCCTACTATTAGAAGTGTTTCTGATAAGACTACTTAATTTATGAGTGGTTGACTTTCAAGAAAACACCAAAAAAACATCATATCTGACTACGAGAAGAGTTTATTCTCCGAGTACTTCTTTTAAGTATTGTAACCTTTCACTAAAACACCACAAAGAAGCATATAATACCACTATACGTGCTTCATATCCGAGTAATTAATTTATGAGTGATTATGATAAGAGTACTTCATTTATGGGTGGTAACCATTCAAGAAAACACCAAAAAACATATTATCCTACTACGAGAAGTGTTTCAGATCCGATTACTTCATTTATGGGTGGTAACCATTCAAGAAAACCACACAAAGCATCTTATTCTTCAACTAAAAGTGTTTCTGATTAGAGTACTTCATTTATGGGTGCTAATCATTAAAGAAAACACCATAAATCATCTCAACCTACTACGAGAAGTGTTTCAGAATGAAGCAATTCGTTTATGGGTGGTAACATTTCAAGAAAACCCCACAATCATCATAGCCTACTACAAGAAGTGTTTGTTTTTCGAATACTTCAGTTAGGAGTGGTAACCTTTCACTAAAACACCACGAAGGAGCACAAGTTTCCACTCTTTGTGTTTCATGTCTGAGTACTTCATTTAAGGGTGGTAAGCATTAAAGAAAATACCACAAAGCATCTGATCCTATTACGAAGTATTTCAGATCGGATTACTTCAGTTATGGGTGGTAACATTACAACAAAACTCCACAAAGCCTAATAGCCTACTACGAGAAGTGTTTCTTCTTCGAGTACTTCATTTAATGATGGTAGCCATTCACTAAAACACCGCGAGAAGCATAGACACACTCTATGTACTTCATATCTGAGTACATTATTTATGGGCGATAAACAATCATGAAAATACCACAAAGCATCTTATACCGCTACGAGAAGTGTTTCTTATCTGAGTACTTCATTTGTGGATGGTAACCATTAAAGAAAACTCCACAAAGCATCTTATCCCACTAGTAGAAGTGTTCCTGATCAGAGTACTTCATTTATGAGTTGTAACCTATCAAGAAAACTCCATAAAGCGTCATATCTTACTATGAGGAGATCTTCTTCGGGTACTTCATTTAAGTGTGGTAACCATCACCAAAACACCACGAAAAAGCATAGAATACCACTTAATGTGTTCATGATTGAGTACTTAATTTATGAGTGATTCTGATCAGATTACTTCATTTATGGGTCGTAACCATTAAAGAAAGCACCACAAAGCATCTTATCCTGCTACAAGAAGTGTTTCAGACCCGATTACTTCATTATGGGTGGTAACCATTCAAGAAAACTCTACAAAGCATCTTATGCTTCAATGAAAGGTGTTTCTAATCAGAGTACTTCATTAATGGGTGCTAACCATTAGAGAAAACACCACAAAGCATCTTATTCTACTACGAGAAGTGTTTCAAAACGAATTACTTCATTTATGGATGGTAACATTTCAAGAAAATCCCACAAAGCATCATAACCTACTACAAGAAGTGTTTGTTCCTCAAATACTTCAGTAAAGAGTGGTAACATTGCACTAAAACTCCACGAAGGAGCATAGGCTACCAGCCTACCACTCTATGTGTTTCATTCCCGAGTAATTCATTAAGGGTGGTAAGCATTAAAGAAAATACCATTAAGCATCTCCTCCTATTAGAATGTGTTTCAGATCGGAGTACTTCATTTATGGGTGGTAATGTTTCAACAAAACTCCACAATGCCTCAATAGCTTACTACAAGAAGTGTTTCATCTTCGAGTACTTCATTTAATAGTTGTAACCATTCACTAAAACCACAAAGAATCATAGAATACAAATCTATGTGCTTCATGTTCGAGTACATCATCTACGGGCGATAAACAATCAAGAAAATACCACACAACATCTTATACCACTACGAGAAGTGTTTCTTATCTGAGTACTTCAGTTATGGATGGTAACCATTAAAGAAAACACCACAAAGCATTTTATCCTACTATGAGAAGTGTGTCTGATGAGAGGAGAGTACTTCATTTATGAGTGGTAACCTATCAAGAAAACTCCACAAATCATCATATCTTACTAAGAGAAGAGTTTCTTCTTCGAGTACTTCATTTAAGTGTAGTAACCATTCACCAAAACACCAAGAAGAAGCATAGAATACCACTTTATGTGCTTCATGTCTGAGTACTTAATTTATGAGTGATTCTGATCAGATTACTTAATTTTGTTAGACCTAGAGGGCCTAGGTGCTTAACTAATTTTTGCTCGGTTCAACCTAATAGGGACCTAATTGCAAATTTCACAAACTATGGCAAACAATTCAATCGATGCAATTCAACAAGCAATTAATTAATTCCCTATTCAAGCACAACTCAATTCAATTCACAAACAAATCAATCAATTAAACTAATTGAATTGAGTAAATAAAAATAGAGATAAGGGAAAGAAATGCTCAATCACGTGTTGACGGAGTTCGGCTTGCACTAATGGCCTCGTCTACGTCATCGTGTCCCTAGTACCCTCGCTTCTTACGGTAATAAGCCCGATTCGCTACACTAAACAATAATCCGCTTGCTTAGCGCTACAACTTCGGAATTGGGGCTCTCTTCACACACCGGTGGAGCCGCTAACCCTAGCCCGACGTCGGACTTTATCTCGCTTACACACATCGGTGGAGAATCGAGCCGACTTCCTTGAACTCACTTACACACTCCGGTGGAGCTCAAGGCAACACACACACTCACAATAGAATTGACAATTTCCTAATTGGATTGATAAACAAAGCTAAGCACTCAAACAAACCAACTCTCTATAATCCCTAGATTAGATTTAGCTAATTAAACTTGAGATTAAGAGCAAGGATTTGGCTAAGGGTTAAAGCTCAAGGTATGTTGTAAATGGTGTTGAATGAATAAAAAATCAGCTAGAACCAAGTGTTGAGGGAGAAGGGTTTATACAGGACTCAATTCTGGCCAAAAGCATTCCTGCGCCACATAGCGTTATAACGCTATTTCATGTGTAAATCATAGCGTTATAATGCTATCTTGTGTCAGGACAAATAATGTAACCGTTGGATCTTGATCGTACAACTTTCACATAGCGTTATAATGCTAAGCTATGTACAAAACATAGCGTTATAACGCTATCTTGTGTAATGACAGTACAATTTGACCATTGGGATTTGTCAAGCGTTATAACGCCAAGTTTAGCGTTATAACATTATACCAAATTCCTTCAGAAAATTTCCTGTACTTAGCCATTTTTTTGCTTTTGGTTACTCTGGCGTTATAACGCTAATTCTGGCATTATATCGCCAAGTTCTCTGGAATTTTGTGTAAATTATTTTGCTACTAATATAAAATGTTTTTGATCAAATAAAGTTTATATTCCCAAACTTAAATTATATCTAAGACATATTCTTGATGTTTTGAAATTTTATTGATTCAATTTTTATTTTAAAATTTATTTTGAACATTTCCTCATTCTAGCGTTATAACGTTATATCTAGCGTTATAACGTTATATCTAGCGTTATAACGTTATCTTATTTCGATGTAGGGTTTTGGCTAGAAAATACCATTTTGGACATGTAGCGTTATAACGCTATGTACTGTTTGGTTTGGATTTCCTTGCTCTTTTGTACTAAAATTTAAATAGAACTAAGATCTAATTAACCTAAGCAAGTCTTCATCTCGATTTTGATCTTCTAAACTTGTTCTTGGGTCATCCTTGATTATTTCTTGTGTTCTTTTGTTCTTTTGTTTAAATAACAATCAATCTTAATACACAATAAATGGTTAAATTCAATTTGGTTTTGCAAATCAACAAACTTAGGAAAGTTTGAGCCAGCACATTTATGGGTCGTAACCATTAAAGAAAATACCACAAAGCATCTTAACCTACTACAAGAAGTGTTTCAGATTCGATTACTTCATTTGTGGGTGGTAACCATTCATGAAAACCCCACAAAGCATCTTATGCTTCAATGAAAAGTGTTTCTCATCAGAGTACTTCATTTATAGGTGCTAACCATTAAAGAAAACTCCACAAAGCATCTTATCCTACTATAAGAAGTGTTTCATCACGAATTACTTCGTTTATGAATGGTAACATTTCAAGAAAACTCCACAAAGCATCATAACTTACTACGAGAAGTGTTTGTTCTTTGAATACTCATTTAAGAGTGGTAACCTTTCACTAAAACACCACGAAGGAGCGTAGGTTACAACTCTATTTGTTTCATGTCCGAGTACTTCATTCATAAAGTACAACTCTATATACTTCATATTGGAGTACATCATTTATGGATGGTAAACAATCGACAAAACACCACAAAGCATCTCATCCTACTACGAGAAGTGTTTCTTATCTAAGTACTTCATTTATGGGTGGTAACCATTAAAGAAAACACCACAAAGCCTCTTATCCTACTATGAGAAGTATTTTGTTTATTAGAGTACTTAATTTATGAGTTACCGCCTTTCAAAAAAACTCCAAAAAACATCATATCTGACTACGAGAAGAGTTTATTCTCTGAGTACTTCTTTTAAGTGTTGTATCCATTCACTAAAACACCACGAAGAAGCATAGAATACCACTCTATGTGTTTCATATCCGAGTACTTAATTTATGAGTGATTCTGATGAGAATACTTCATTTATGGGTGGTAACCATTAAAGTAATCACTTCAAAGCATCTTATCCTACTACAAGAAGTATTTCAGATCCGATTGCTTCATTTATGGGTGGTAACCATTCAAGAAAACACCACAAAGCATCCTATTCTTCTTCGAGAAGTTTTTCTGATCAGGGTACTTCGTTTGTCGGTGGTAACCATCAAAGAAAACACCACATAACATCTTATCATACTACGAGAATTGTTTCAGAACGAATTACTTTGTTTGTTGGTGGTACGTTTCATGAAAACTACATAAAGCATCATAACCTACTACGAGATGTGTTTGTTCTTCAAATACCTCAGTTAAGGATGGTAACCTTTCACTAAAACACAACGAATGAGCATAAATTACCATTCTAGGTGCGTCATGTCCGAGTACTTCATTTAAAGGTGATAACAATTAATGAAAATACCACAAAGCATCTTATCCTATTACAGAAGTGTTTCTGAATGGATTACTTCATTTGTGGATGGTAACGATTTACTAAAACACCACGAAGAAGCATAGAATACCAGTCTATGTACTTCATGTCCGAGTACATCATTAATGGGCGGTAAACAATCAAGAAAATACAATAAAGCATCTTATACCACTACGAAAAGTGTTTCTTATCTAAGTACTTTATTTATGAGTGGTAACCATTAAAGAAAACACCACAAAGCATCTTATCCTACTATGAGAAGTGTGTCTGATCAGAGTACTTCATTTATAAGTGGTAACCTATCAAGAAAACTCCACAAAGCATCATATCTTACTAAGAGAAGAGTTTCTTCTTCGAGTACTTCATTTAAGTGTAGTAACCATTCGACAAAACACCAAGAAGAAGCTGAAGTACAAAGGGAAAACTGGGATTAGGGAGCACATCACTGAAATGATCAAGCTCCAATGTGCGCTTCTTGCGCACGAGTTCAATTTCTTTGATGATCTCCTCATTGAATACATTTTCATGTCTCTTCCTTCCTCCTTCAGTCAATTCGCTATGGCTTACAACTGTCTGAAGGAAAAATGGACAGTGTCTGAGCTTGAAGCTCAGCTAGTACAGGAGGAGGAGAGACAAAAATTGGCTAAGGGAGAGGAGGCTCATGTTGTAACACTTAATCCCAGAAAAGGACAAGCGTAAGAATAACAAGGGGAAAGAGCCCATTAAAGAAGCAGAAGGTCAACAATACTCCTAAGAAATCAGGAAGGTTACTTGTCACTTTTGCAAGAAGTCCGGACACATCAAGATACAATGTACCAACTACGCTTTGTGGTTGAAAAAGAAAGGTATGTGTCATGGCTTAGTTTGTTCTGGAGTTAATTTAAGTACAGTTTCAAAATATACTTGGTGGTTAGACTCAGGTGCAACATCTAACATCAATATATCCATGCAGTGTTGCCTAAACCTTCGAAAGCCAAATCAAGCTGAACAACACATTTATGTGGGAGATGGCAAGAAGGTTGAAGTTGAAGGCATTGGGAAATTTAGATTATTGTGTATGACTGGATTTTATTTGTATTTTGATGCATTAGTGGTTCCTTCCTATCGAAGGAACCTAATTTCTATTTTCTATTTGGACAAGAATGATTTTGTATGTTCATTTGGTAATGGAAATTTCAAGTTGTTTCAAAATTCAAAATAAGTTTTCTTCTGGTTCTTCTATCTTCTTACGATAATCTTTATTTTCTTGAAATAGACACTTCACAGATAGAAGCCCTGTGCATTGAAACTAGAAAAATGAAAATTAACTAACGAGAATTCGGCCACATTATTGCACAAACGCTTGGGACATATATCTATGTAAAGAATCCAACGTCTTGTGTCTAATGATATTCTCGCACCTTTAGACTTTACTAATTCCAAAAGAATGTGTATGTTGTATAAAGGAAAAATAAACTAGTAAACGCAAATATGATGTCAAAAGATGTAATGATCTCTTAGAATTGATACATACATATATCTGTGGTTCTTTTCCAAAGGCTACAAGAAATGATCACCGATATTTTATCACATTCATAGATGATTATTCAAGATATGGTCACATCTACTTGGTTAAAGAAAAGACTGAAGCACTAGACACGTTCCAAAGTTATAAAGCGGAAGTTGAGTTACAACTTAACAAACACATTAAAGCCGGCAGATATGACGGGTCGGGAGAACAATGTCCAAGACCCTTCGCAAAATACTTAGAGGAGTGCGGCATTGTGCCACAGTATACATTGACATGCTCGCCTACAATGAATGGTGTTGCTAAAAGACGCAATCGCACCCTCAAAGACATGGTAAGAAGTATGATTGCTCGTACGACTCTACCAGAAAGTTCATGGGGGAGAAGTCTTAAAAAATGCACCGTATATTCTCAAAAGAGTCCCAACTAAAGCGACTAATAAAACCCATTTGAGATTTATTTTGGGCGCAAGCCCAGTCTAAATCATTTTCGGATTTGGGGATGTCCAACAGAAGTAAGGCCTTATAGGCCGACAGAAAAGAAACTGGACGAAAGAACTATTAGTTGTTATTTCGTTGGATACCCTGAAAGATCTAGAGGATATAAATTCTATAATCCAACAGAACGTATGATATTTGAGTCAGAAAATGCGAAACTTTTCGAGGAAATGAGTTTGTGGAGGGGGGAGATATGAACATGGATGACATTTTTGAGGAAGAGAGGGATAATAACACATCAGACCTTCGTCCGGACTTAGTCACTATTCCAATATTGATAAATCATGAAAAATGCATCTCATGTCAATAGGCAAATCTCACTCCCTTCTCAAATTTCACAAGATAACATGGACACAAATGAACCCGAACACATCCCAAATAGCAACGTTGTCATGGACAATGTTAATGGCCCTGAGCCTGTGTGATATTCGAAATTAAGTATGATGTTCATTAAAATACTCCTCAAGAAATTACAGAACCAATCCAAATAAGGAGGTCCACTAGAGAGAACAGATTTACTGAAAGATTTGCATATCTTCAAGAACATGAATTTGACATAAGCATGTTTGAAAATGACCCAAGAGATATCAAACAAGCTATGAAATGTTCTAACTCTCATAAGTGGATCGATGTGATGAATGAAGCGATGAAATCAATGAACGACAATGACGTGTGGGATATTGTTCTTTTGCCTAAGGACAAGAAGACCGTTGGTTGTATGTGGATATTTAAGATCAAATGGGATTCTAAAGGTAATGTTGAAAAATATAAGCCACGTCTTGTCGCTAAGGTTTTCTTACAGAAAGAAGGCATTGATTACAATAAAACTTCTCTCTAGTATCACTGAAAGATTCTATAAGAATCATATTGGCATTGGTAGCGCATTACAACTTGGAGGTTCACCAAATGGATGTAAAGACGGCTTTTCTCAATGGTGACATTGAGGAAACCATCTACATGAGGCGGCCAGAAAACTTTGTGGTCGGTGACCAAAAGTTCATGGTATGCCGGCTTAAGAAATCCATCTATGGGCTCAAACAAGCATCTCGACAATGGTACTTGAAATTTCACAACATAGTTAGCTCATACGGTTTCGAGTCTAACTAAGTTGATGAATGCATTTACCTCAAGTTCTGTGGGAGCAAGTTCACATTTATGGTCTTATACGTTGATGACATACTACTAGCTAGTAATGATAAGGACATGTTGCATCAAACCAAGAACTTTCTATTTAAAAAATTTGAGATGAAAGATCTTAAGAATGCCTCATTTGTTCTAGGGATAGAGATATTGAGAGACAAAACCGAAGGAGTTCTAAGACTATTCCAAAGAAGTTACATAGATAAAATGCTAATTATGTATGGCATGAAAGACTGTAAATCAGGTGATACACCTATGGCTAAGAGAGACAAGTTCAGTCTTGCTCAGTGCCCTAAAACTGATTCAGAAAGACTTGCCATGAAAGACATCCCTTATGCGTCTGTTGTAGGCAGTCTCATGTACGCCCAAGTGTGCACGAAACCGGACATAGCCTTCATTATGGGAATGCTAGGGCGATATTTAAGTAATCCAGGAATGGAGCATTGGAAAGCTGCGAAGATGGTGCTGAGGTACCTGAACAAAAAAAGGGACTATATGCTCACATATAGAGATCGGAAAAGCTTGAGGTCATTGGATATATCGATTCTGATTTTGGAGGCTGCGTGGATAACATGAAGTCGACATTAGGATACATCTTCATAATGGCAGGCAGAGCTTGTCATAGAAGAGTGATAAACAGTCGCTCATAGCACCTTCCACCATGGTTGTTGAGTTCATTGCATGCTACGAAGCCTCGAACCATGGTGTGTGGCTCAAGAATTTTGTCACTAGGCTACAATAGTTCCTACCATCCAGAAGTTACTTATGTTGATGTGTGATAATAATCTAGCCGTACTCTATGCAACAAACAATAGAAGCTCGATAAAGTCTAAGTACATAGACATCAAGTTTCTGGCAGTGAATGAAAGAGTTCAGAACAATGAGTTAAAGGTGGAACATATCGGTACATACTCCATGATATCATATCCCCTTACAAAAGCACAACCACCCAAGAAGTTTCATGAGCATGTTGCTCATATGGACGTAGTACCAATGTTATGATAGTTTAGGGAAATGTGGGAGTTTGATTTTGTTTTTTAATGTTCCATGCTATGTAATTTGTAACAAGTTATGATATATACAAGTTATGTTTGAATCTCATTGTGTTCTTTTCTTAAAGTTTTGTACCTCAACTAAAGTTAACAAATAAATGGTGACCCGTTCGAAAATAGGCACGTAAAATCACACTTTCGTGTAGTTTTTGAGCTATATGACCAAAGTCTAATTCATGTCATCTAGAAGTATTTGGTACTGTGATTTATATCGATAAAGCCACAAAGGAATTGTGGTGACTATCGTTTAAGTCTTGTGCTGGTATGACTAGTGGACCGAATTGTTAAGGAAATACAAACAGAAATACAGAAAAGTGTAAAGTGATATGGCCAGATCCAAGACATGTGTAATCAAATAGACCACACTTGTCCATGTGGGAGATTGTTGGAATTGAGACGTCAATTCCAATAAATTAAGATGAACTACGTGTTATATGATTACATACGTGTTATATGATTACATACATGTCACGTACTGTCGCTGATGTTACGAGGAGTAACAGTTGTGTAAAACCCGCCATATTTGACAATTACCTAATAATAAATAATTGTCTTATTAATCATGAAGTTAACGCTAATTTAAGATTTCAACTCTAATTTAGCTCAAGAACAATACTTAAAAATTAAAACCTTTTTATTTTGAATCCATATATTCCAAACAATTAAGAATAACACAATTTAGTAAAGAAAACAACATGAGGTGTAATAGGAACTGATAATTTACTTAGAAATTGAATCGCTGGGTGCAATATTCCAGGTCAAGTATTTGATTATCTTATAGAAACCCGTTTGGACTTTATACGCTTATAAATATTGATACGAGGTATTAGCTACAAAATAAGCTAGTGATGTTTAGGGCAAATATAATCATATACATATATATTCATATATATATAAAAAGAAAAGAGTTAATAGTTCAAAAATGAAATAATCACATAAAATTTTAGGTAATCACAAAGTTAAATCCAAACATACATATTTGTAGTAATCTCGACTATGGATTTACTCATATTAAATTGATTAATTAAATGACCGTTATCATAAGAGTTGTCTCAAATTTATATAACGAGTTATAGGACCCATTTACACATGAGACATGAATGCAACCCTTACATACAATCCAATTGAATTAATATTTAACATGCAATTCTATAAGTAAGGTATTAATCGATTAATTAATTAAATAATCAAAATATTAATATAAACATAAGGCAATTAAATTAACTTAGTTATGAACTCATATATAAATATATATATATATATATATATATATATATATATATATATACAAAACATCAAATAAACGTAAATTAAACATAAACATAAATTACAATATTTCCACATATGTATCAAGCAATTTAACTAATCTAATAACCTAAATTAAAAATACCTAAAACATGACAACATGTAACGAGTCAAATGATCTGTTTTGAGATCACCACGACTTACAGCACGAATGACTGCACGGAAGGAGCATGAACAAAACCCAATTTATTAAAATAAACCCTTAGAACTAGGCAAGTTATTGGCTGCATCTTACATGACCCAATGGGTCACCCTCGTGTGTTCCAGTGTCGCGTTTCACGATAGACCACACGCATGAAGGAAATAAAAGACCCCTGGCGGTCAGGCGAAATTCTCGGGAGACATGTCTGTGTCTCAGGATCTGCTGCGACGAGATCAGGATGGCTATAATGGAACAGGTTTCCCCTGGGCTGGAGCAAGGCGCAACATGAGTAGATACACGAGAAGCCATAAAATTTCATTCGCAGAAAAACCCTCCGAAGATTTTATAAATCTTTCTCTTTCCCTCTCGGTTTCCGTCACTCCTCTCTCTTCCTTTAACCCCTTTCTCCCCTTTTTCCTTTTTTTTTGTTTGTTTCCGCGCTGCCATCAATCATCGAAACCTCTGCCCAATAGCAATCCGCCACGTCAGCAACTTCTCTCTCTTCATTTAATTCCCTTACACTCTCTCTCCTTCCTTTCTTTTTCTCTCCTTAGAACCCGCAGCCCCTCTTCTCTCTCACTGTCACACCACACTCTCCCTCCTATCCCCCTCTCTCCCACGTTACCCCTCTCTCCCTCACCCCTCTGTCACTTCCTCTCTTTTCTTTCTTTTCCGCCTTTTCTTCTCTTTCTTTACTCCTCTCTCCCGAAAACCCAGCACAGACCCCCTTCTCCTTCCCCTCTTTTTCCCGTCCCTCCTCTGTCTTTCTTGGATCCCATCTCTCCTTTTCACCTTTCCATGTCCCGTTCTCTCCAGAGAAAACCTGCCAGCCCTCCGCATCTCTCTCCCTCTCAATCTCGAAACTCAAGCGAGATCTTCTCCCTCTCGGCTCTGGTCTTACCACAACTCTTCCCCCACCCCTACACGTGACGAGGTCCAGGCCGAGGAATGCATCAAGAGCCGACCTCCCACGCCACCTCGCCTCTATCGGGTGAGCTTACACTCACACGACCCAAGCCAAGAGCCGACAGCTTTGAGGTCGGTCTGCTCCTAGCAAACCTCCAAACCGGCTTTCCTCCTCCGATCTTCCACCCCTTGTTCCCGAACTGCCAACCCTATGATCATTCATCTTGCTCCAAGGTATTAATCGTTTTCCTTGCGTTATAATTGCCTCCCATTCTCAAGTAAAGCTCAGGGGTGTCTCTCCTTTCCTTTTTCTCTCTTAAACCATAACCATGTTTCTTGTTTCTGTTCTTCTTTTCGGTCTCGCTGAATGGAATCGAGGTGCTGCCCGACGCTCGTGGAGCACACTGCTGGTCGTGGTGCCCCTTTTTCCTCTACGCCTTTGAAAACTTGTTGTAGTAAGTTGTTGTATCCTCCTTGAATTTTTCCGGGCTTAGCCCTTGCCAACTTGTTGTTCGGCCTAATTGTATTGTTCTTCACTCGTATTACTAACTGTTTGTATCTCAAATTTCACCCATGTATGTGGTTTGTGCACATGAGTGATATCTCCTTCTCCGTGAAGTACATGCTTTTGATAATTACATTATTTCCTTTGCTTGCATTACCCTTATCTTTTCTATTGGTGGTATTATAGAGAAAATTGTTTATTTTGAATAAGTCATAGCAAACAAGATCACATTATTTGGTTATTTTCTAAACACAATAATAAAATGAACCAACAAGATATGTATGTTGTTAAATCTGAAAAGTTTATTAAGATCGAAAGACATTGTAGTTCACATTAGTCAACTAATAAAGTAACGACTTTTAGAACAGATACAATAAAGGAATTCCTATAGCTTAGACAACTTAGAATATATATGTAATTAGATTTACAATCAGGATTAACGCACAAAACAATATAATGTATAATATACGACATAGTTATATAGTAGGATAGTTGTTAGGTACGACGTCGTATCTGATATATTGACACTTGACTTACAATTATACACGACGATCTAATTAATTAGATATTTATAATAACACGGTTAATTAATTATAAAACACATTAAACATATTTATGTATTAATAAAATATCGCACACACTCAAATATAACTAAGTAATATTACAAAGATAAAAATATATATGTAGATCAACTTCTTTATGTCACATTAAATACAACACATGAATTATGCGCGATAATGATTAAGTAAAGATTTAATCATAATAACGTATACCGGTCAATATCTCTAAAGCGCATTAAATATAATACATATAACATATTGACTAAGTAACCCTAAATACAATGTATATAAATATATATTGATCAATTTTCATAAAGTACATTATATAGAGAACATTAAAGAACAATATAATACATACAATATATATATAATACATTAAATAGAATACGTATCAATATATAAGTAACATTAATTTCAATACATGTATAATACACATAATTATGACTAATTAAATGTTTAATTACAATAACATATATATTGATCAATTTCTCTATAAACACACAAATAATATAAATACGCACATATTAGTTAATACCTAATTAATTATTTTTCTTTCCTCTTTTGTTAGTTTAATAATAAAAATGCACAATTAAAAGTGGTTGAATTTATAACATGCTTGCTTCGTGTTATTTCTTTATTGTTGATTCTATAGGATATCGTCTTAACGACATAGTTATGTCATAGCATTAACAAGTACATGATTTAAGACATCACTTAAATAAATAAATTAAAAGTGAGCACTGAATAAAGAAATAAAAAATTTAAAGAATAGAATTCTCTCACCCTCTGTGCAGACAAGACACTGCACAGAGATTTGACTAAGTAAACATAATAATGGTATTATATTAGGAGCATCAAGGACGTCTCAACGTCTAGATTTTATCTTATTTGATTTCATACGTTAAAGAATTTTACAACACATTAGACTGATAAACCCTAACGTCAAATAGGAAGTTTAGTAAATGGATGTCCGGCTGCGGAAGACAAGGTGACACTTGACCATGTGGGCGCGGACCGAGTTAATGGCACTGCAGAAGATTTCTCAAGTAACGCTTAGATATCAGCGCTGCAATATCGCTTTAACAGGTGTGGATTCCTGGGGATTATATTCCTTTCTCTTTTATTAGGACCTACCAAACTTGCCTAAATTGAATTGTGGTACCAAACTACCAACAATAATTAATCAAGCCCGTAGACTTGACTGCCATATTTACATGTTGGTAACTGTACCATTATTTGAGACCTACCTGCATTTCATGTCATCTGCATTCATATTGCACGTGAGATCCGGTATACGGATCATATAGGCTATTAGGATATTTATAGGTAGATGCGTATAAATATTATATATCTATACTCGTTGGGAGTGATGAGAGTCGGGCCGATGAGTTTTAGATTGGATGTAGTCTGAGGGCATCGTGGAGGGAGTATGTGTCATGGTGTCTGACATAGCCCATGGGATATTCTCAACGGGATGTCCTTAAGGACATTCGACTAATCCTCACCAACGATGATCATCACTTGATGACTCGTAGTGCCAGTTAGAGAGTTTTATTCTCAAAATCCTTATTATCTAGTATTATAATAATTCCTCTCGAGTGATTAAGGTTCGGTTTCTCAGTTTAGAGTATTGCGTGTCATATGTGAAGTATTGGAGCTATTCCGTTCTTTATATATTTCTATTAGCCGATGTTTCGAGATCTCTAAATATTCGAAGGGGTTCCCCTAATAACTCTTAGCAAGTAACGGGGAAATCTGGGCCTCCCCTTGGCTTTAATTAGTACAGGGAGTTCCCTTTTTATTATTATTCAAACGGGTAGTCGGTTCCTTATTTCCGTATGACGGCTGAGACCGAGAGTTTATGTTTATTTGTTTCTCTTTGTAAGGGTAGGCTTCTCGGTTCGCTTATTGATCGAGTGTGTGCTTTTATAGCCGCTCTGCTTTTACCAGGGCGTTTCGTTCTGGAACTCAGAATTTAAGTTAGATTGGTGTCTGATTATACTAGACCCGTCTAACTATACCCTTAGATTTGGCGGCTGATTATACTAGACCCGTCTAAGGGGGCGAATCCTGAAGTCCTACCACTCTGGTTTTAAAACTTGACAAATTCATTCCTTTGTCTGGGAGTTTGATTATCTTCTCATATCAGTTATTATATATTACTATTCCTCATAAATATTTTCGGGGTTTCTTTCTCGTATCGTCTTTTTGGATAGATTTTTAAATATTTATTTAAATTGATTAACGGTTAAACAATACACAAGCTAGGTGTAGTAACTTGATATAGATAATCTTAGTAAATGTGATTGGTCCAACCTTGAATCGGATATAATCTCAAAGGCTGGACCTTAATCCACACTGAATAATTTTTATAAATTACTCACGTTCCACGGTTGGTTGTGGGGTCCAGGTAAGGAGCAAGAGATTCTTTTGATGTCCAGAGGAGAGCGCTAGGATGGAGTCCCCGGCGTCTTTCGTTTTGAAGATCACTTCTTTTGTTTCTTCATTTCTTTTGTAGGATTAGTGTGTAGTAGGTTAGCTAGGGTCGGTCCCACGTCCTTTGATGGGATCGTCCTCTTCTGTATGTACTTTATTTTTGTTTAGATTCCGCTGTAAACTTTGTATTCTGACGCTGGATTATATATATATCATTGTTGGATGTTCATGTACTGTGTGAAATGTGTGTGCTTTTCCTCAAAATTAAATATAATAAATTAATCTTATTTGTATTTCCGAGTGTCAAATTAAGCCTTTCGTGTACTTGAAATCAAGTACACGTGGCGGGATTAACACTCCTAAGTTAGTCATTATTTCTGGGGTGTGACAAGTTGAAAATGCCGCTAAATGTGATTAATTAATATGCAAGGCATTATATGTATTTCACCAAGATTTTGGGCACGAATGCATATAGAACTTATCTAAATTGATTATAATTATTGATGGACTAATTATGATCAATCAATGTATATATGTGTCATAGTGTAAAGTCAGAAATATTGTTTGGGCCAAACCCAACTTGTTTTGGATCAAAACCCAAGCAAAACAACACTAAACATGATCTATTGCGGCCGCAATAAGATTTATTGCGGCCGCAATAAGATTTATTGCGGCCGCAATAAGATTTATTGCGGCTGCAATATAGTAGGGGAAGATAAGACAATGAATCTACCATTTTGGTATGATTTATTGCGGCCACAATGAATCCCATTGCGGTCACAAGACACCTGGTAGAATGTTGTCAAGTGTGGAATTGCCAAGTCTATTGCGACTGCAATAAAATTCATTGTAGGCCGCAAGAGACCTTCTGTAAGGCATGATTTGAATGCCTAGATCATCCGTTATCTTTCTGATTGAATAAAATGTATTTAGTATCAAATTCGTGGATGTATTTGCAACAGTAAATACTAGGATTTGGAAAAGAATTGGAGAGAATATAATTACAATTATTTGATGAATATTTGATAATTAATTCGGCATCTTACCAAGATACACTCTGACCCCTATAAAAGGTCCCGAGTCTCCAAGCGTTAGGGGGTAACGAAGAGATCAGAATTTTTTGTGATTAGGGCACATGTGTTGTGCATAGCTATTAATACTCAACTCCATTAATAGTTCATACTCCGTCGAAAAATTTCGTGACCGTCGGAGAAATGATAGCACCCCCGAATCGTTTGGAAGGATCCATCGGAAAAAGGACGTACCAAATTGTTGATTCAAGACATCTCGATCGTCGCTTGGATTAGAAATCAGAGACGACTGGTGGAGATGGAAAGTATGTAAATTGCTCCCGCCACTCTTTTATCTCATTTATGTCGCAACGATTTTAGTTAATTGAATTGAATTGCAAATTGTGTTAAATTATGGAATAGTTATTTGATGTGATATCCTAATTAAATTGCACTAACTTAATGAAATAATCCCAACACAAACAACATAGTAATTGTTTTCCTCATTCACTTAATTTGTGTCTACCATGTTGCATGATATTGTGAATAATATGCAAAATATGATCGTGTCATTTTTGCATTATATTCTTTTTTGGTCTCTCAAGTGAATTATAATTATAACTACATTAGTTATATTGCATGCAATATAATTCCACTACCAGGGGGCCCAGTAATTTCATAATTCAATTAATTGAGGGACAACGATAATATTGATACATAAATTTCTCCCGCACAAGTCATAAATAATGAATTAGTATTTTGTTCCTATCATGCGATAGTTTTTTTTAATAAAAATCACATTATATACTTCTCATGTGAAAAATCTATAATCTCATATCTAAGATTCAAAAGACACTGTGAAAACATTAATGACACAAACACAATCCATATAATGCTTCATCTAAATAGGTTATGTTCAATGTATAATGCACATTTTATATACTAATGTCATTAAATGATAATCACTTATTAATATTTATAGAACTAAATGTGCTTTAATTGACATGACAATCTAGTACGATAATTAATATTCCTCCTTAATTACCATGATTGTGAACATATTTAAGATTAAATGTTTTCATCTTAATTGTTCTATAGTTCAAGACCAAGCACATCTTCTTGAACACTTCTAAAGATATAATATATTAATCTCAAGGAACAAAATATATGATAACATTTTAAATCATGAACATTACATAAATTCATATAAAAAATAACTTTCAAAACACACATCCTTCAGAATTTGGCTAAGTACATAAAATACTAAGAGGGTCGGCACAGGTCAGGAGCCATATTGATATATTTTAGTTTGTTTCATATAGATGGCATGTGCTCCATTTGATATCGATTGGCCTATCGATATATCGATATATCTACTTAGCAAACTTGAAAATTTGGCTAGGGAAGAAAATTCTGAGAGAATCGTCACCATTTTGGGTCCCAATTGATATAACCATTTGGTACCGATTGGTGTATCGATATATCAATATACCCTATCGATATATCAATATAGGCGGTAGTAACAAAATTTCATTGTTGTGTACAAGTTATTTAAGGAGCTGGTCTCTTTCACCTCTCTATAAGAAAACTACCTACACTCATTCTAGCATACTAAGAGAGATAAAAAAAAAAAGAAGCTACCTTTAGCTTCCCTTCATTATTCTTTAGTCATCTATTCGATTACAACATTGTGATACTCTTTTGAGAGATTATTTTCACTTGAGCTATTGGATTTCAAGTGTCGAGATCTTATGAAAACATAGTGGCGGGCTCATCCTCCTTTGTTTCATTCATTCTTGAATCTTTATTTTGATTCTTTCTTGGATCGTGATTCATGGTTTCTCATTTATTTTTAAGGAAACTTGAATCCAACTTGTAAGAACAATTTGTATAGTGAATTCGACTCCAATGTGAAATCGGGAAGTCCCTAGGATGTAGGTTTTGGAAGATTCGGCCAAATCATGTTACATAGTGTCAAATTTCTCTTACTCGCTCTCATTCTCTCTATCTTTCTTTATTATAATCTTGCAATTCTTATGTTCTTTGATAGTAATTGAATTGCACCAATTGATTGTCTTAGTGCATATTCTTGTGATTCTTCAGGTTCCGCATTACCATGTCTTAGTATTACATAAGTAACAAGTGGTATCAGAGCTAAGGCTATCTAGTATCGACCTTGGAATTGAATTGTGAAATGACACCACTAAAATTTGTCAAAGAACCACCGATGTTTGGCCTTAATTGCAAGAACTTTTCATTTTGAAAAATGTGTATGGTTAATTTCTTAAACCTTTTAGAATTGTGGATAGTAGTAGATAAAGGTTGGATCTCGAAATATGATAATGATGATATGTCTTACTAGTTACTAATGATAGTAAGAAGGCCAAATTGAAGAATGACGATGCAGTTAATATCTTACTAAATTCTATACATGAAATTATAGCAATATTCTTTTGGAATATGTGGGATGCCCTCATAATGCACTATGAAGGGAATAACAAAATCAAGCGTACCAAATATATGGGTCTAGATATCAAATTTGAAAATTTCCAAATTGGGGATGGTGAAAAATGTTGACGAAATGTATGCTAGACTTGTACAATTGCAAAATGAGTAACTTGAGTTAGGTGAGTTACTTTCAAATGAGAGAATTGTAGGTAAATTGATGAGGATCATGCTAAGGAGACCCAAGTGGGAATCGATTGTGAGTTCAATGGAGACTCTACAAGGAATCAGAGTTGAATTCTCAGAAGAGGTTTATGCTCATCTACGATCTTTTGAGGAAAAACTCAAGCAATCGGACGACTATCAACTAACCTCCAAGCTTGTAGCTTTTTTCGGCTCAAAACTCCAACTTATTCAACTAGAGTCAAATAGAGTCAAGTGGAGATCTCTCACAAATAATGACTATTGAAGCATCTAAGGATGAAACCTTTCTCTTCAAGCTCATACAAAATAGCCTCAACTTCGAAAAGAAAAATAAACTATGGGCGTCAAGCCGAAAATAAGAAATTTGTTTGTCTTGGATGCAACAAGAAAAATCCTTCTCTTACCTCTTGCTATACTTCATTTCTATCATTGAGATTTCAAAATGTAGGTCAAGGAAGTTGTTTCAAGGCGAAAGACAATGAATTTAAAGAAAAAAAGGAAGGCTCTAAATGTTATTTGGAAAGCCGACTCCGACATGAGAGATGATGAAGATAAGGATATTGGAGGTGAAGACGAATCAAGCTTAGCACTCATGACCTTTGAGAATGAGAATGACATTCTAGCAAATCGAAGAAATGATCAAGGAGAAAGGAATAACCGATCAAGCTACACTTGGAGTCATAAAAAATCAGATAAAACTCAAGTAGATCAAGTCAATGCAAAATGCACTACAAAGGAAGTTAGTGAGATATATCTAATTCAAACCATCATAGATAAAAAAAAGTAGAAACCAATGATATGACACATGAAATTGCAACTTCTCAAGAGACTTTCAGAATGAAAGTTTAATTGAATTGTACAGTCAAGATATCATGAAAAATATGCACTTGTCAAAGAATTAAAGTCAAGAGTTGAAAGTACAAATCAAGAAACATGGTCATCAAAAGTAGTGGGAACTAATGATTAAATGATAAATTTGAGTTGGAATTTAATAAACAGATGATCAAATTCGATTTAAGGAAAAGGAAAATTTTCAAGAGACGTAAAGACCAAAAAATATTGGAAAAATGTGCTCCTACACACAAAGGGAAGTGTGATTACAGTATGACTCAAAGTAAGAAGCAATTAACCAAATCAAACGTCAAAAAAAAGGTGAAATTAATACAAAATAAAAAAGAATATGTCGAGTTTTAAACATTTAAATCAAATATGCAATTAGATAATAAACATGTATTTAATTGATGGATTCAATTCACATCCACATAGGTCTAAACTTTAAACTCTAAACTCAAATTTATGTTAAATCATGTCTAATGCAGTTGTAAGTCATAAAACTTCTATGAGATAGATCTAGAGTTCAAGCCTCAATGGAGTAGTTATTTTTAGTTTATTTTCATATTTGAGTTGTGTTTGTTTGTGTGTTATAAGCCTACGAGAAATGAAAAAAAAATCCACATAGCATTTGTACTTTCAAATTGATTATTAGAGGCTAGTTCGCCTATGTATCGAAATTAATTTGATTACACTATTGCTAATGCAAAATCAACTTAATTGACAATATTAATTAATATTTATTTCATCAAACTCATTTTCTCATATCCGTTTCCTCACGTTTTAATCCAACGTTATTTTATTTGTCGTGTTGCATTTAAGAAGCATATTTATTCACTAATTAGCAAGAAAGCTTAGTTTGAACCGAAAATAATTGAGTTTGATAAAAAAAATTTAGGAGTAAGGCTTTGCCTTGCAGAATTTTTTATTAACCAATAAAAAAGAGTTTTACAAGAGAGAAAAGAGAAAACAGTTGCAACCACCGAGAAGTATAATATCCTTAAATTAAAGATAAAGACGATCACAACTGAATGACGTTGCATCGTGATGTTTATCTAGGCTACCCTCGTCATCTATTACTGCTGGAGGTCGAAATCCACCATCCCACCCTCTTGAACTGTTGCAACATCTTTTCTTGAAGCAGCTTTTGTTGTTTTTCTGAACCACCCTTGAACCACCATTGAATCTCCTTGATGAGGCAGTTATGTGAGATATGGAGAGAAAGCATCCATGGATGCGGCGCAAGTCCTTCGACTTTCTAGTACAAGGATGGCGAAAGTTGAAAGCCGAAATTTCCATGACAGCCGTCCGACTTTCTGATAAACTGAAATTTCCATGGCCTGGCTCGCAGTTGCAGACTTGATCTTATCTACGAGCACCGTTGCTAGTAGATCTGTCACCCGCAACCGTCTTTTTGTGGGATTGTATTATCCAGTGAGGGTTTGAATTCCATATCCTAAGACTGCTACATCGGTCGCAGCAGTCGAACTTCCCGGTCGTTGCATCGGTCACACACGACACTCCTGCTAGTCGGAGCTCCTTGCCAACGTTGACCCTTTTTTCCGTCTAGAGGTTTGCCGTCAAACCCCTTTCCACGAGCCGTTCAGAAAGCTCGTAAACCACAATCGATGGAGCTCCTTGCCATCGTTGTGACTGACAGTGACCCTAGCAGCGATCGGCGGCTGCGGCGTGACCTAGCAATGGTCTGACGATGAGACCAGCAGCGACACACCCAGGCGACGCAACGTATCCAACCGACGAGACGGCGACACGACGGACCTGTGACCTGGGACCTGGGGTATCGGGATCTATCCTTATCCAACCTTCCTTTTTGGAGCCAGGCGACGCAAGCAATCTGCTGTAGAGGCGGCGACGCATCAGATCTGCGAATGAGGGAGAATAGTGGAGAGAATGAGGGAGACAAAGAGGGAGAGGGAGGGAGGGCGGGAGAGATCGGCGCTGACGCCGATCTCCCCACCTAGAGTTAGGGTTAGATTTTTTTTTCTCCTCTGTATCGCCTCGTGAGACAGAGAGAGACGGTCACAGGACTTCCTCAAGTTGAAATTGGCTTCTGATCAACCTTTTTTCCCATAAATTAGTGAAAAGATGGAAAATGTGATGAGAACAAACGAAACCTATTTCATTAGAAATAGAGCATCAAATAGAATCTTAAAAACAAATAATTCATCAAAGTATAAATCCACTAAATTTTCACGAAATGAGAACAAGAACAAACAGGCAGGCCCTGTGAGAATCAGAAGTCGCTATTAGCTTTATAAAATGATTCCAGGTCAAAAATGCTCTAGTGCTCTACTAACTTCTCCAAAACAAAAAAAAGGAAAAAAAAATGAATGGCAACTTGTTAAATTTTGTGTTAGATAAGACGCGTACTAAATGTATCCTGAGAAACTCATGATTAGTACAACATTCTATCTTATTCATTCATGTCGGATTTGGGATTCAGAATGTTTCTGTGATACGCACGAATTATAGTCCACATATTTCGAATATATTTCCCTGTACATATATATACAAGAGTAAAGCTAAAATAATATACATAGTACATTATTTTTAAATGCATATATATATATATATAACTCAATAAATAAATATTTAAGTTGCTCAATAAATTTTTCATATCAAAATATTATAGAAAATCAAAATTCATGATTTTTATAACTTTTTTGTTATTTTTTAAATATGTTTTAAGAACAATTCAGATTTAATATTACAAAAGTGCAATTTCTGAACTGTTTTTTAAAAATATTTTAAAATAGTAAAAAAACTCTAAAAATCACAAAATTTAATTTTCTATAAGATTTTTATATGAAGAATTTGTTGAACAACTTAAATCTCAATTTATTGAATAAATTAAACATACATAACCGCATAGTACGAAAAATAATATAGTATGCATATTATTTTAACATTGCTCTGTATATATACTCTTACATTCCACAATTTTTCCGTGTCAATGGAATTGTACATTGTGAAATTGCGATTGCCTATAAGACTTTTAAGTCTTTTTTGAATTTGTACAACGGTCGTGAAGAATTATCACGCAAACTTTAGAGCCTTTTGCGAATCAAATCGACCTGGATCAACCTAAATTTGTTTTGTCAGGTTATTTGTTGCCTTCTCGAAATCTTGACACACACACTGACACACCCCTTTGTCGAACGGGTTCGATTTTTAATCGTTAACCCGACAAAATTCGAGTCTGGTTTTCCATGAACCGACCCGTTCTGACAGATAGAAGAAGAGATCCTCAAGGAACCACACCTCTTCTCTCTTTCTCTCCATTTCCCCATTTCTTATTCTTTCTTTTTTCAGTCGGTTTCCTCTACACAAAGCCATCTCTCTCTCTAAATTATAAATTTATAATCTAGCGTACACCGTCTCTCTCTCTCTCTCTCTCTTTCTTCCCCCCTGCCGCTTGCTCTCCTACCACTTCTTTCTCTATCTTGCTTTCACGGATTAACTTCTTTGGATTATCGCAAGGTCTAAAGCTCTTGCCTTTTTTCACTTCTCTAAGGATCTAAGTACGAGAAACTAGGGACCTATAATCACCGAAATAATCACTCAGATGTCGTCGATTTGTCTTGGACATCTGAGGCGGTGTTGATTTGGGGGAATTAACTATGATGCTTTGACTGTGTTCAGATCGGTGTGCCTTTGGTCCAGATTTGATCGGATGTTCTGGTGCCTTTTCAGTTGAACTCTTGTTTCCATTTTTTGACGAATTAGAAATTTTCTTGTGGTTCCTAGGCTATTCTAGTTCACAATCTTTATTATTAATTGATAATATTTGCTATTGATTGGTTAATACTAACAACATAGAACCTTATACATTTGAATTTGGGTAGTGATTGCAAGAATGTCTGGAAATTGCTTGAGATATGCCATATCCACAGTGCCACTATCTAATTTTAGAATAAGTCTAAATATTCTTAATGATCAGGGAAGAAGAATATGTAGGGACTCACAAAAACTGATGTGACACCTTTTTAGTGAATATTGGTGCCACTTCTGGGGTACTTGTATTTGGGAATAAGGGTTTGATGAGTTCAAGTATTTTGACAAGCTCTTGACCTGTGGTATAAATGATTTATTGATATGAACTGCCCTTTTATTGGGATAAGCCTCCAATCCACAAGATGATTCTAAATTGTCCTGGGGTTTGTTTCATCAAGAGTTAGGTCTTTATTCCAGTTAATTTTTATCAAATTCCTTCTTCAAGAACACTTTTTGGAATCTGCCTCCTGCTATTAACTACAAAAGATAAACCTTGTTGCATATTACCATAGTTTAAAAATGCTATAATTTATTAGTTAGAAGAGTCCATCTGCATTACATGGGTCCAATCGTACAGTTGCTTATATAATGTCATTGTTTGTTTCCTATTTAGTACTGTTACCTTGCTGAATTTTGGAATACACCAAAAAATATCCTGGTTAGCTTAACTTATTTAAATTGGGGTTGTTTGAACAGAAACCTGACAAAAATTCAAGCATTCTTGGTATAAATCTTGGGACATTGTATAAATGTTATCAGCCTCGATTGGTATGGTACTGAAACATAACCATCTTGTAATACTAATTTATTTCTGACGCATTTTCAGGGTTCAAAGAACCTGGCTTCAAAACTTCTACAATCATCTCCAGTTACGTATTTTCTCTATTCAAGGCCATATATGGGCTGATCAGGCCATTTCATGGGAGGATTAGACGAAGAAGAACCCCCAACAAAACGGATTAAACCCTCTTCTTTACCGTTCTGCACCAACTCTAGCTTTCTCTCTCTAACTCACGATCTCTCTCCCTCTACCAAACCCCCAAATCCCTCTCTGGAATTTGGGGCTTCAATGGCCCGCCCTGTGCCACACTCTCAAGCTCTTATCGGCTCAAAAGGCTTCATAAAAAGGGATGAATTTGTGCGAATTATAACAAAGGCCTTGTACTCTCTTGGTTATGAAAGGAGTGGTTCGCTTTTGGAGGAAGAATCTGGGATCCATTTACACGAACCTGTGATTGATTTATTCAGGAAACAAGTGCTCAATGGTGACTGGGATGGTTCTGTCCAAACACTGCATAAAATTGGTCTTGAACAAAGTATAGTAAAATCCTCAGCCTTTTTTATTCTAGAACAGAAATTTTTTGAATTATTGGAGAAAGGGAATATCCTGGAGGCATTGAAAACTCTTCAAGCAGAGATCTCTCCTCTGGGTGTGAAGAAGGAACGGATTCATGAGTTAACGGGCTGCATCTTGCGCCCAGCTGGATTTGCAGAATTAGGGTTTGTTGGGGAGAACTGCCGGGTAAGGGTGTTGGAAGAGTTACAGGGCATTTTCCCACCTAGTGTAATGGTGCCAGAGAGAAGACTTGAGAAGCTGGTGGAGCAAGCATTAAATGTACAAAAGGACGCGTGCTATTTTCATAATTTTAATGGGAAAACACTTTCTCTTTATATGGACCATTGGTGTGGGAAGGAACAGATACCGAGCCGCACTATTCAGGTATTTTTCCTATTTAAATTTCCCGGGTTGGTGTTTTGCGTTATGTATCACAAAATATTCCAAATACTTCATGGAAAGGATTCCTGGTAGTCGGTAACTCAGTATTCACACAAGTACTGGTCGTATCAATGGATGTATGTTTCTTTGTGCAAATCGGCTAATAAATTATAATATTCTGGTCAAATTACCCCAAATGGTTTTAGTCTTGAATTGCCAGTAGATGCTTACACCCTCGTGCATGACTTCAGTTATTGTTCTTTTCTTTCATTTTCAAAGTTTGGTGCAAAATTTTATTAATAGTAATTTCTAATTAAGCCCTGGGTTTTCTCATTGTGGACAGTTGGCATTCATTTAGGTGTGACATTTGGTTAATTTTTATGATTGTGTTAATTAATGAATAGAAGTTCAATGTATTCCATGATAGGTTTTGGATGAACACCAAGATGAAGTATGGTATATTCAATTTTCTAACAACGGAAAATACTTAGCTTCTGCTTCTAATGATGCCACTGCAATTATCTGGGAGGTAACAATCAAGTGTATTTGTCGTATTTTATTATTAATTTATTTTTTAGGAAACAGAGAAGAATATTATATGTAGACCCCAATCAATTCCTCATCCCCCCCAAATAATCTCCAGCTGTTTTGGTGAACTTCAAAAAGGAATAGGCAAGTGTGTATTGACGAATAACCAAGTGCACTTTGGTGTAATACTCACAGATGCATTGAAGCAGTAATAAGTGTGCATTGAGCTTGGAAAACAAATCTGGAAGATAAAAACGGAGATAATTGTTGACAGTTGTCAAAGTGTGTTCTGACATAGTTCAAAACTATGTGACAGCTATCAACAGTTATGTCTCAACTGAAATAGGCAAGTGTGCAGCCAAACTATATGGTGTGCATTGGCACTATGGGCAGGTGTGCATTGGCACAACAGAATTCTGTATTGGTATAATAGGCAAGTGTGTATTCCAAAGGTCATAATTGAATAGGCATGTTTGCGTCGGCAGAGTGTGTTAACCTAAAACAGACAAGTGAGTATCGATACAATAAGAAGGTGGGAATTGGGACAATAGGAAGGTGTGCGAATGCGAAACGTTCATAGATGCTGTTTAGGTGTGAGTTCATGGGGGGTTGGTTATCAGGCCTGAACCTATTTTGAAGGGGCAGGCCTGATCTTAACATATATTTTGAAGAGGCTAGTATAGGGCTAGTGCTATCTTAATTGATCCTTTAAAATCAAGATAGGGGAAGGCGGAAATACTCCTGAGTAGTAGAATAGTCTTTTGTGCCCTTTAAAGTACGAATAAAGGTTACTTTTGTTGTTTTTCTTTGTTTTGGGAGTTCTAGTTTTGCCTCTAATTTCTATCCCACAAAGTGATTCTTCTGCTTCACATACATTGATTCTTTTTAAATGATGTCATGGTGCAAAAACTGATACTTCCAATTCTCATACAGACTCTTTCTTTATTCTCTCTATAAATCAGCCCTCAACATTCTGATGGAGCCGGACTTGAGAATAGCTTGATATGCAAATTATTAATTTTTAGATCAACAAGATCCCTTGGAACTTGAGGATGATATTAGATATTTTTTTACCAGAAAATAGAAAAGATGTATATTAATTCGATTTATTTGTGTCACTTTTGGTGCTTCTGTAGGTTGATATGGATGGTCAACTCTCTGTAAAGCACAAGCTAACTGGTCACACACAACCTGTATTAATGATCTCCTGGAGCCCTGATGACCAGCATATCTTGACATGTGGCATGGAGGAGTGTGTTAGGCTCTGGGACGTGGCGTCTGGTAAGTGCTTACGTGTGTATGAGAAGTCTGGAGTGGGCCTCATCTCCTGCGGCTTCTTCCCTAATGGAAAGGACATCTTCACTGGAACCGCTGACAAAAGCTTCTCTGTGTGGGCCCCAGATGGCAGGGAAGTAGACTCAGTCAAGAGTCAACGACAATCCAAGACGTCTGACCTGGCAGTTACCTGTGATGGCCGATTGATTGTCAGTCTTAGCAAAGAAAATATTATTTTATTAACCGATCGAGAAACAAAAAACGAGAGATTTATAGAGGAGGAGGCTAGTATAACAAGCTTTTGCCTCTCATCAGATGGCAAGTGTCTTTTGGTCAATCTTGTGTCCGAGGAGATTCATTTGTGGTGTATAGGGGATGCTGGTATGCCAAGTCTAATTATGAGGTATAAAGGGCATAAAAGGATAAGGTATGTTATTAGATCCTGTTTTGGTGGTACCGAGCAGGGATTCGTTGCTAGCGGGAGCGAAGATTCATTGGTATGTCTTTATAATTATACTCTTAGAATAGTTTCCATTGTAATCTGGGTGCTACTCTGTACCAGTTCATTTGTTGCACTCTTACTTTGTTTAATGGATTAGCTCACCTTTTGGCCAAATGAGCTTTGTTCCCAACATGTTCAGGACAAACGCATACTGATACAGAGCAAAATGTCTGAGGCTTTTTTCTCTTGCTGTGCTGGTACTAAATTTGCACATACAATAGATTGCAAAATGAATTCCAGTCTGTAGTTGCGGGATCTCATTATTAATTGTCATTTGGCCATTCTGTATGTTTTTGTCTCTCTTGAGATCTCAGCTGTCTCAGATAAGCAATTGCAAAGACCAAGTGGAGAACATTAAGGAATTAGAGAGTATTTAGTATTTAATAAAGCTAGTATATCCATAATGATGTTTCATTAGGGAGGAACTGTATCTAACTAGTACACCAAACTGAAAACATTATCAATATGTTGGGCATGGCAGTTCATGGATGTTTCCCCTTTGTTGGCAGGTATATATATGGCATAGAGCTACCGGAGATCTGATAGAAACCCTAGCTGGACACTCTGGTGCAGTAAATTGTGTAAGCTGGAATCCTACAAACCCATACATGCTAGCATCAGCAAGTGACGACCATACTGTCAGAATTTGGGGACTCAGCAAACCAAATATCCTTAAAAGGAAGGAACTTTCTGAAAATGGCTCTTGCAGTAATGGAGTTCACCTGTGTAACGGAAATAGGAAATGAAGACGAAAACCAGGTAAACAGGAATAGATGGTGGTTTTTAGGATTTTATTTTTAATTTGATGGGTATTCGCGCCTACCTTGACCTCTGTATATCCCTCTTTTCTTTTTCAATACCCAAACAAATAGCAAAGTGCAAAACATTCTGTGCGCGTGGGGGCCTTTCTAGGACGTAAAAATAACTTGAAAATCTTTCATTCTGTTCCTTATTTGTTTCTTAATTCAAGCTGGATGATAATTTTCATCATTTGATTTTTTTTCTTTGATGTCAGTCTCATGATTTATCTCAAGTCATGTTTTCTAGCATAGTGGCGAGATATCTTTTAAAATTGGCATCGGCCATCTTTGGTCCATGTGTAAAGATTGTGTCCAGATTACTTGGAAGAAAATAAATGAAATAATCTATATAATGGTTGGTGATTACCAAATGCAAAGTAGAATACTAGAATATATTTACCTTTCATTTCGAAGAAGAGCGGTGTCTGAGTAATATATCTTACTCTGAACAAGAAACTTAACTCAAAAGAAACGATATAAAAAACCAAATATTTCATAGCTTAAAAACTCTTAGATGTCAGCAACTGCTTTTTATCCTACTAGAATTAGATTCTACTTCAGAATTAATTTATGAGGTAAGGGAAGTGAGGGAGAGGTTAGATGAAAATATAGATGTTACTTGCTTCAGAAATATCAATTGACAGAAGAAAGGAAGAGATTTTTGAAGTTGAATTTTTTTTTCGTCAAAAGCATAAATTTTGTCACTTGGAAGCGTGAATTTTTTTTTCATTATTTTTCTTACTTTTTTTCTGCCTGAAGTATCACAATATTGCATTATCGAAGATATTACATGGTGACTTAAATTTTCCTACACATTTTAAACTTATGGACCGTCGACCCATTTGGCAAGGAGTAAACAACTTTTTGTATTTGTAAAAAGAAAGGATGGGTGAAAGGAAAGATGACACTGGGAAAGTTGTTTGGTTTAGGAGAAACTTATGGTTATCAAATTGAGTATATTATATCTTGTTCATGTACCATTAGAGGTGGCAGAAACTGACCGACCTGAGAAATCCACCCGATCTGACTCGACTCGATCCGGTCTGAATTCGATCTGATTCGATATTTGATGAAATCAAACTTATTCGAACCTCGATCTGAGACGATTCATAATTCGAGACGAAGCGACACATGAGCGATCCGAGCTTGATCCGACTCAAGATGATATGTAATCTGAGAATGCGCGACTCATGAGGATTCAAGCCTGATATGACCCGATTGGAGACGATCCATAACTTGTATTGAATGATTTCAACAATTTTCCCGTTTAACCCTTCTGTATTTCTAATAAAAACAAACTGTTTCATATGTACTTTGACAAAATATTGCATTAACTAGATCACATCACTTTGATAAGATAAGCAAAATAATCTACATCAAATAGGGTTTCTTCTAACCTATGTAAAAGCTTCTTATCATATGTAGTGTGTTGTAATATTTGATTTCTTTTCTCAATCAATTTATGCAATTTTTTTGCAATTTATGAATAACTGAAGAAAAATGGAAGGTGAAAAAATAATAACTCAATTAAATAAACGAAAAAAAATAACGAGTAATAGCTGTCCCAAGAAAATTGGCCGTACTGTAGCGGCCTTACACCTCACTCCCAAATCACTCCCAATTAACGAAAATACATTATTGCACATCCGCTGCTATACTTGGACTTTAGCACGAGCCTGTCATTTTGACTGACCAGCGGACCCCACAAAAGAAGAAATACCCGTATTGTCGAATCTCAACCGTAAAAGTTTGATCCAACCGCGTAAAACCTATAGCAGGTTTCTTCCATAGTAAAATTATGGTAGCAGATTTCTGTACACCACGCTACCCCAATCTCTCTTCAATTCTTCATCGTCGATCACATCCAGAAATCGCTAAAGAGGAATCAAATTCGAAGACTCAATTAGTTCCCGGCGAACTAGAAATAGAATCGACGTAATTCGCACGGTGAGCCTCTTCCGATCGAACCGCTGTTTCAACCCAAAACGCGAGTAATTGGTTTTGAAGATCGCTCTATCGGATCAATTTAGCAACGCAACCATGGATTACTGATTCCTACGGTAGAATGACCTAATTTGAAGTAAGTTTCTTAATAGAGAATCTGTCTCTTAGTGCAGTATATAACACATGTATTGTATGGTATTGGTACAGTTTTTCTGGTACTGGTGTACTGGTATTGGGTAGCTTCTACTAATTTCATACCTGACTGGTACAATAGAACAGGCAGTATCCTATCCTGATCAGGATCGAACTCTCTTAAACATATGTCCACCCATAAAAAGCTAACAACAATTGAATAAATGAAAGAAACCCTAAATGAACTGGTTAAGTGTGGGGTAAACCTGGCATGACTGGTCCACGTGGACCCAATCCAACTAGCATGGATTAGGTAGCTGGTATAACATGCATATTCTAGTGCCAGACTGGTACAGGATATATAATATTTGGGGTGTGCTTCCATGGTCCCATTAAAAATAAAAACATTATATCATAACCATTTATTTAAACATAGCTTTTCACCTTTTAGTTCAATTAACTTATGAAGTGGGAGCATTGGAGTATAACCCATAATATTTAGTTGGTATTCTTGTGAAAACAGGTATGGAGAGTGAGGGAGGGAGAGCAGAGGCAACATGTCAGAGTGCATAAACGGATTGAAGCATCTCCTTTTTCAATTCTTCAAGTGCTGTGAAATCGAGTTGCAAAACAATCCAAGAGGCCTTAGAGAGCCCCAAAGATTAGCCAGGGAGACTAACTGTATGTATTTTCTCTGTAGAACTACGAATCCTTTTGGAGAGGTTACGAATTCAATTATTTATAGAAGAGATAGTACTGTCCTGGTATTAAATATTGACTGAGGAATTGGTGAACTTGAGTGAGTCCATTATGTTTATATTATAAACTAATAATAGATTTGTGTAAGTACGTGATGTTTACTTTCTTGTATTTTATTTATTTAATTTCTATTGAAGGAACAAAATGATGATCTTGAACCATTGTTGCATGATTTACTCTTTATTCTTTTTCATCTCTAATTTTTTTTTAAAAACAGTTAGTGTTAGTGAGATTGAAGCTTTATATGAGCTCTTTAAGAAGATTAGTAGTGCTGTGATTGATGATGGTGTGATTAACAAGGTATTATTTAGCCCTAACAATGACAAATTTTCAACCTTGTGCAAGTATTTGGTTGCTCTCCCATATTGTCTTATGCGTCTGAATTGGCTAAACAGGAAGATTTTCAGTTGGCATTGTTCAAGACCAATAAAAGGAAGAGCTTGTTCGCAGATCGGGTAATTTCTTTTTCTTGGTTTTAGCATTTTAGGCACTTCTACTGTCGAAAGGTATGCATGTATTTAAATGAGAGGAGTGAAGAGGGTTTGCAGGCATGTAATCATATGAGAGAGGTGTATGCATTCATGCAAACACTGGAGGTGTAGACTGGAGCAAGTTATGAATTTAGAGCCTAGATGAGATGTAGGAGCACACTTAAGAAGGAGAGGAAGAGGGAGAGTAGCGGGTTGAAAAATTCTACGTATGCCTATAAAGAGTTTTTTCTTCATCCAAATAACTATATTTAAGAATTTGCCACTCTTGGCCACTTACCTCCCGGAAGGATAAAAAGAAATCCTAAATTTCAAATGTTGTTTGTCAGGTGTTTGATTTGTTTGACATAAATCATAATGGCGCTCTTGGGTTTGAAGAATTTGCACGTGCACTATCAGTATTTCATCCAAGTGCACCAGTTGACGACAAAATTGATTGTGAGTCTTGATTAAAACTACTATTTCTTTCTTCAACTTTAGAACAAAATGTTTGTCACTATATATTCCGTGTACTGTAAAACAGTTTCATTCAAGCTGTATGATCTGAAGCAACAAGGCTACATTGAGAGACAGGAGGTACTAATTATGTCATTTTATGCCTAGACAAGCTTCCTTTTTTTTGCTTTGTCAGGGATAACCTATACTTTTGGTTTAAAGATAAAACAAAGAGTGGACTCAACCTTACTATTCTGTCATCAATTTGCACACTAGAATAGGCTGATAAATATATGATGCCACTAACAACTAGTATTAATACTTGTCAATCTGCTAGAGAAGAAATTCTGGTTTAATTATTTTTTCCTTTCTTGCAAGAAGTGGCATAGTACCACCAATTGCATTCAATGAAAGCAGCTACAGTTCTTCATTTCTTTTTAGAACTTATATTTTGATGTGTTAGGTGAAGCAAATGGTGGTTGCTACCCTGGCTGAATCGGGCATGGATCTTGCCGATGAAACAGTTGAATCTATCATTGATAAGGTGACTACGATCTTTTAGTAGTATCTTTTGTACACTTGTTCACCAATAAAATATGAACTTAAATAAAATACTAAAGTAAAATGTTAGATCTTGTTTTCAACTAATTGGATTTAATTTTATTTATTCCGCCTCTTCCTGTTCTCAGTTTCATTGTTCTTCTTTCTTGTGCAGACGTTCGAGGAAGCTGATACAAAGCATGATGGAAGGATAGACAAAGAGGAGTGGAGAAATCTTGTTTTGAGGCATCCTTCTCTTTTGAAGAACATGACTCTTCCGTACCTAAGGTCTCTCTCTCTCTCTCTTGATGTGTGTGCGCGCGCACGCGCTGACACATCGGCAACGTTCTCAAATTCTATTAGAATACTTAATTATTCAGAAAATCAGGAATTACTATAATATCTATATTTTCTTGGTAAGAACAACCCTTTTGCATGTGTGAAATGACACAGTACTGGATAGTTCCTGTCAGTACAAACCATTGAGAATTAAAATGTCGCATATATGCCTGCTGATACTGAACTTGATTAACCATTACTTCTGGACAAGAGAAACCAAGGTCCGGGCAGTTGGTGTTATGTAATACTTTCTGATCTTTTCTGTGCCTTTTAAACCCTTTTAAACCTGAAAGTAAAAGTCCCAGAATATTTATTACTTCCAGTCCTTAGAAGACCAAATTGTCGGTACATTAAGAGACTAGACGAACTTCTTAATTTTGCAACTAAAACTTGATATCCTTTTCAGGGATATTACAACTGCTTTCCCGAGCTTTGTGTTTTATTCTCAAGTTGACGATGCATGAAAAATGAGTAGGTTTGAGAGGCTTGTTTCAAAGTTGCGAGATTTTTTTTGTTGTATTGTATTTTTTCATGCTGTTATTATTATGTATTAATCTATATAAAGACTTGGTAGTTGAGGGTTTATAATTAGTTTTATTCTGGTAGAAAAATTTATGCAACATTAATGGAGTTCACAATATCTTTTTGTTGAGAAAAATTAACTGAAAATTTGGGTGGGATTGTAAATTTGCATAGCTACAGACCTGCTTGTAAATGAGCACCCAACCAATTCATCGAATTAATGAACTCCTTTTTGCACTTCCTGTAATAAAAGTTTCTCTATTTCATTACCTGCTTTCAACATTTACTGTTCCTAATTTTGAATTGTTGATTGAACAATTGAATTAGGGGTATACTCCAAGTAGTGATTTAACAATGGGTCAGGTCGGTCCAAATTCGCCCGGTCTAACGGGTTCAAATTTTGTCGGCTGGTCGCAACCCGTATTAGCAGTGGCGGAGCCACAGTGCTTGACCCCCTTGGAAATTTTTTTTTCAAAAATGACTATAATTTTTACGTTTTTTACAGAAATGATCATGTATTTGAAACTTTTTTTTGCATAAATGACCATGTAAGATAATTTTTTTTATGAATAACCATCATTTCGAACCCCCTGGAAAAAATCGTAAATCTTGAACCCCCTAGCGAGAATCCTGGATCTGCCCCTGCATATTAGGTCCATGGGTCGGCCGGGCCGTGTTTTGACGGGTTCAAATTTTGTCGGCCAGTCGCAATCCGTCTTAGGCCCATGGGTCGGCGGACCATCGGTCTGGGTTGGGTTGACGGTTTGTACGGGTTTTTTTTGAATTTTTTTATTTTTTTTAAATTTAATGGGTTATTCTCGGGTTGGGACGGATTTTGCACGGGTTTCGGCGGATTTCGATGGGTTTCGGCGGGTTTCGATGGGTTTGGGATGGGTTTTGCACGGGTTGACGGGTCGGGTTGGTCCGGGCCGATTCGGATTTGAGTCGGGTTTTTTCAAAAAAGTTTGGCCGCAATCCGTCTTTGACCCCTGGTGTTTTTTTTAACGAGTCCGTACGGGTTGAGCTCAGGTGAGACCGGGCTGGATCGTCACCTCGGATTTCTCGGATCGGGTCAGACTTGGTCGGATTCCTAACTCCAAGCTTGTAATTGTCAGGGGCGGACCCATGCTTAGGCAAGTGCCCGGGCTTGATTTTCAAAAAATACAAAATTTTGTGTATTTTTAGTTATTTTTTAGTGAAAAATGAGTTTTTAATGATATTTTAGTGGGTTTTAGCGGGTTTGTGTCCGAACTTGATTTCAACCTCAGTGCCCGAGCTTAATTGTGTCCGGGCTTAAAAAGCCTTTGGATCCGCCCCCGGTAATTGTGGAGTAGCTTTTGTAAATTTATAGAGGAAGAGCTCTGAAACAGTTCGGACTTCTGATTCCTAGCTTAGATGAATATAAAAAGTTCAATTTTGCTGTCATAGTTGTGAACTTGTGATAACACTACAATTATGAGTTATGACAACGCAATTTGATGTCTGATTTGGATCGAGCAAAGCACAATACAGTTTAGAGAGAGTTTTGAGGTTACTTTAAGAAATTAAACAATTGCATAGAGGTCCTTCGGATATCTGAAATAACACTGAAGTTTCATGTGGATTCTTAGAAAAAGCCTAAAACAAAGATTCTTTTTTTATTCCTTGCCGGGAGGCTTGAAAATTGAAATGCATGGCGCAACTCTTTACGAAACTTTTTTTGCTTTTTGTTTTTGTTCTTTTAGCCGGTATATTTCGAGTTCTGATTTACCCCCCTTAAAAAGACTATGTTATGAGTTGTGAATTATGATTGGTCCAGGCGATTTTATATTGTGTACATTGCCATTAAACATATAAAATGGATGATAACTTTGGATTGAAATTTGCTTGAACTTTGCATCATTAATTATTTGTAATCCATTTATTCTTGGAGGCAGGCTTGGTGAAATTTGCCTATAGATTGCTTTATGTTCTTAGTTTGATGAGTGTGAATTCGGTAAAATAATAGAACTCTTACGCACCCAAAATCAATTTAACTTCATGTATAATTATAACTTCTGTAATCATAACAATATAAGCAATTGCACTTCGAACTTGAAGAAAATTTTATGTTCCCAAATATAGTTTTGAAATCTACTTTTCAAGACATTCAAATGGTGAATATTTATTATACAGGATTAATCAATACTGTGCATTATGTTATGGTTTATTTTCTTATTAGTAATCATAATTCTTTTGGAAAATAGGTTCGCCACAACGAAATCGCCTCTGAATGCATGCCTATGTAAACCTAATGAATAATGTGATAAGTTTTATTTTCCTCTCTTCTTTTCTAACAGTAAGATGTGTTCAATTCTCCCTTTGACTGGATTATTTAGTTTTATTACTAAATGCTAATTGTATTGTTCAATTCTCCCTTTGATTGGATTATTAATTTTATCGGGGTGTAACTCCGTAACGACAATATTTTGACCCCGAAAAACGCTTGTAAAGTTTGCAAATCACATTTTTTTTAGTTTTTCTCCATTTTTTTTGCTCAATTTTTTTCTAAAAATGCTTCAAACATTGCAAAAACATATTTGAAACAACTAGTATAAAAATATGTTATATTTAGTATGAACACTTGTTTTATTTAATCTGCACTTCATGAATTCTTTGCAAAACATACATGAAACAGTGCAAAAAGATACTTGGAACAACTAGTTTGAACACTGAACATCTATTTTGTTTAGTTGTGCCTCATTTTGTGCAAAACAAACTTGAAATAATTAGTATGAACATCTATTTTATTTAGTATGTGTCTCATATTTTTATGCAGAAATAACTTGAAGAAGTGCAAAAAACAGACTTAAATAACTAGTCTAAATATCTTTTTTATTTAGACTGAATATCTGTTGTATTTAGTCTGAACACCTGTTTTATTTAGTTTGTATCCACGCATTCTATGGAAAGCATTCTTAACAGTGTGTAGGGCAGAAACGTTTAGAATAATGCGCGCAGTCCAACTTTCCATTTTTTTCGCTTTGACTATTTGACTTTCCTCTTTTAAAAGCGCTTTGATTGTTTGACTTTTTATTTTTAGAAAGTTAGTTGGGGTACTCCGACGAAGTACAAGAGTGGAGATACAATTAGTCAATCCCCATAAGAGAAATCTTTTAAAATCAAAGTTTCAGTATCTTCAGTATTTTATTATTTAAAAATAATTGAGACCATACAAGTTTCAAATTTTATATTGATTATTATATCTCTCAATTTAGGTCAAATAAACTTGCTTTATATTTTAAGGGAACTGATACGTATATATCATATTTGATATCAACTATTGATACCGATTTTATTATGCATATTTTTTTTTGATTCATTGCTCGTAGGCTTACAACACACAAGCACAAACAAAGCAGAAAATAAACTAGAAACCCCCCTAAAAGTAGCCCCTGACGGAACTTGAACCCCAGACCTCCTCCATGGAGGCCTTGTGTCTCACCACTATACTAGATAGGACTTGACAAAAAATAACGTGCATAATAACTCAAATAATGTGTATGATAACTCCGCTAAAGGTGCATAATAAAATCGATAACATGTATAACTATTTCGGTACAAAAAAAATAACGTGCATAATAACTCAAATAATGTGCATGATAACTCCACTAAAGATACATAATAAAATCGATAACATGTATAACTATTTCGGTATAAAAAATAACGTGCATAATAACTCAAATAATGTGCAGAATAACTCAACTAAAGATGCATAATAAAATCGGTATCAATAATTGATATCAAATGTGGTATCTACGAAACATTATCCATATTTTAATATCTCTAAATTTAAAACAACCTCCCTAAAATTAGTGATTTCTCAATTATGCTTCTCTCCATCTCCATATAGAAAAAGGAAACAAATCAAAAGAAAGCTCAAAGCCTCAAACAGATTGCTGCAAACCATCGTCGTTTTCATTGCTAGGTACCAATATCTCAACTTCGTATGTTGTTGTTATTTCTAAGGTCAAACTATTAGAAAGGATAAAGATATGTAGTTGTTTGGGGTCTTATATGCAAAGTGATCTACTTCATTATTGAGCAACAGATAGGTTTGCTTGCAAGTTGCAACCAGAGTACCAGACTATGGTGGAAAAGTCGGCTAGGGATTGAAGAATAGATTACTCTTTTCTCTGAGGTTTTATGTACAAATAACCTTAAATATATCTGGATTTTTAATGGGAAACAATAGGAGAGGGGATCCTTTATCAATTAGACAATTATCATTCTATGTTTTTGCAATTTAGCCCTTTCCTTAACGCGGTATCTTGCGAGTGCTCGATCAACAGATCCATCGACCCAATATTTAGCGAAGGATCTCTTGTCGTTTTCTCTTATACAAACCCTACTTCTCTATTTCAGATAGATCAAATCAGAGTTTGTTAATTTGTACATTGATCCATCCATTGACAGACCTACTGGTACTTATATAGGTTTGAGTTCATCTGATTTCTTTTAGTTATTATTTTTTTGTTTTGCGTGGGCGATCGTTTTTGAATTTGATGAAATCGAATCAAAATTTTCTCATAATTCGGTGTTTTATCTGTGATTCACAACCTAGATTTACACAATCATCGTTACAGTCGGAAATGGTGATTAGTGTATCGTTGTTTATGTCGATTGATAGACGTGTCCGATTGTTGCCCTGATATTATATTCCAAGATATTTCCTCGTCGCTCTGTTGGGGCTTTTAGTGAATAAATCGGGAGAACCAGATATATACGGTGAAATTTTCACATAGTTTCCCTACCTAATTTGAGCTTTTTGCTTTTGAAGCATTGTGGGATTTGAAGCTGATTTGATTAAATTTGGGCTTGATGGTTCTTCTGACAGTAGTTTATTAGGATAATAGGAGATTATTTTCTTTTCCTAGGGTTGAAGCTTATTATTGAATATATCTGGCCCTTAGTTAGATTGTTGTCGTTTGTTTGTGTTTTTTGGTCTTAGTTTTGATTTATCAATCTTGCTCAGGTTTCTTTACTTGATAAGATAAATCAGTGTTGATTTATGCATTCCAATGTCAAATAAAAACTTGGATGTTTACATGTTTTCCTTTCCTTTGCAGGTAGAATTAACAAGTTTTGAGTTTAGAAATATTGGAAGATGTTTACTAGAATATTTGGAAAGCCTAAAGAACAAGCCAATGCCTTGGCTACTCTCGATAAATTAAATGAGGTAAATTGTACTTAATCTTTAATTATTATTTTAATTAGTAGCTTTTGATTCCTTGTTCCGTGTACTTCATGTGCTTTTTTCCCTAATGACCAATGTACTACCAGAAATATACAATATATGATCTAATAATACATTCTATGGCTCTGATATTTCCTTGTTGACTCTATAATGTATTATACTGGTAATGTCATTGCTGCAACTTTTGTGTTAGTTCCAGTTTAAACTGGTATTCACAACTGTTGATATAACTTGTGGCTTCTTTTTTGTACTTGTGTAGACACTAGAGATGTTAGAGAAGAAGGAGAAAGTCCTTTTGAAGAAAGCATCCCAAGAGGTTGAGAAGGCCAAGGAGTTCACACGCGCCAAAAACAAAAGAGGTACCATGATTTATTTCAAGCAGAACTCTGAGTTCTTTCCTTTTGCAAACATGTTCTGTATTAGAAGTTACCTTAAAACTTAGTGAGCAATGAGAACTATATTAAATTACACTGTACCTTCTTCTTTGTCGGATTTTGGATTGTATCAGATGTGTCCGAATCACATAGGGCTAATTGGGTTCGAGAACAGACGTCATTAGTTTTACGTAATACTTTTAGCTGATTTCTTCTTTGATATTTGTGTGTAGCGGCTATACAATGTTTGAAGAGGAAGAGGCTTTATGAACAACAAGTTGAGCAGCTGGGCAACTTCCAACTTCGCATTCATGATCAAGTATGCATTTTTTTTTATGTTGATTACTATCTTACTTATTGTACTTGTTAAGGTTATTACCATCATGTAAACAGATTTATGCCTCCATACACTGGCCTTGTATTTATTTCCATCTGAAGTACCGTTATCTTGGTTTTCTGTATGGTTCCCTTGAATAATTTGTTCATTTATTTATTTGTTTGATTGCTGTTGTTCGTCGAGGTTTGCAGAAACTGTGGGGTTTCAATTGAGGTGTTAACAGAATAACAGCTCGTGGGGAATCCATGAAAACATAAATAACCAATGTAGCAGAGACATGAACATTGTCAATTTCATACTAACTTGCTGTGTGTAAACAGATGATTATGTTAGAGGGTGCAAAGGCTACAACAGAGACTGTGGATGCATTGCGAACTGGGGCAGCTGCTATGAAGGCCATGCAAAAAGCCACGTAAGTAGCTACAATTTATTTCATTATGATTATAACCATCACTTCAAAATTATTACCATATCCAAACAAACCATAATTTATTGGATCGCGCCATTATTCCTGCTGGATAAACTGCATTAATTCCAAAATTGACAAAATCTCCCTGATAACAGAAATATAGATGATGTGGACAAGACGATGGATGAAATAAATGAACAAACAGAGAACATGAAGCAGATCCAGGAGGCTTTGGCTGCTCCCATTGGTGCAGCTGCTGATTTTGATGAGGTAATTAATTAAATTTTGTACCCCTTCCTAACATACAGAATAACTTATTGCTTTCATGTAGAGGAATTCTGTGCTCTCTTGTGATGTTGTTGCCAAAAGGACCAACCATTGCCCTACTTTTGTTGTAAACGGTAGTTAATGAGTTGATAGGACATAAACTGGGTGCCTTGTAGAAGTTATAGGGAACTCAAGATATAAAGTATAGTAGAAGTCAAGCAGTATTTCATAAATCAAGATATAAAATTTAGTAAAGTCAAGCAGTATTCCATAGGTTCATGTTTCTGCACAGGTTGTGCATCCTATTGAACAAAAAGATCATTGACTATAACATTAATATGTGCAGCATACATTTGTATAAAAGAGGTACTCTATCAGGTCCACTTGGTGCATTAGAAAATCTGGTTAGCTTCGAATCGATGATCTTTATATATTTCTAACCATGTGAACTTTGATTCAAATTAGGATGAGTTGGAGGCAGAGCTGGAAGAGTTGGAAGGAGCAGAGCTAGAGGAGCAGCTTCTAGCACCAATCACCACTGGCCCTGCCCCTCCCATCTACACCCCTCCTTCGGCTACCGCATCCACCTCCAGTGCTGGGAAGCAGCCAATGCGGCCTACACCACAGAGGGCTCAATCTACCCCTGAAGAAGATGAACTTGCCGCTCTACAAGCCGAGATGGCTATGTAGCCGGCCTACTATTTTGGGTATTTGTCTTTTCCACTGTTTCATTTTTTTCATTTCCAATCTTGGGCCCTCTTTGGAGCTTTCAGCTAATAGTTTATAATGCCAATTGAAAGACAATAAATCAATTGAGCTGAGAGTTTAGCATGTACCTGCATTGATATTAGCTTGTAATAAGTTTGGGTGATGTGAAAGACCAACCATTTCATGTTAATATGCCAAGTGTTGCCATCATGTTGTTGGGTATTAACTGGAAATAATTCGAAGAAGTTGAGTTGTATTTGCAAGTATGGAAGTTGTCCAATGTTGCTTTCAAATATGGTGATAAATGGGTATTGTTTGCATAAACATAAGCCTCCTTGCTCATTGCAGATTTTTTCTGGTGGGGTTCAAGTGGTGATTGATTTGATGCCATTACCTCCATTTTTGTACTTGTATTAAGAAATTATATCTGTTAAGAAGTATAAACAGATTTCATTTTGTTAAATGTTTCTAAACTAAATCTCTTTAATTGCGCAGGTTGTTGATGCGAAACAAGATAAACTATAATGTAAAGTTGATTGTTCTGTATTGTGTTTAATACTATGACGTTTAGATTTTTCCTGTATCAATCAATTGACATCAGCTTTGCTTTGTATGAAGATGCCTTTGATTAGATAGACATTTCAAATGTTCGGTACAAAGAGGCCGAACCCCCTTTATATGTGACACTTTCCTGTGTCCTTGAATGATCAACATTTGTGGTGTATCTCTCTCCATGGATCGATTTCATTATGGGAGTCTCTGGCATGCTTCTCATAATATGACACAGCGATGAATGTTTCACAATGTTTTGCATTGAAGGACCTTTTTAATAAAAGTGATAAAATGTTAAAAACTGCTTTCATTTCTTCTTAAAAGAAATTGCATTGAAGAACAAAAGATTATTAAAGAGTGTAACCGTGTCATGCTAACATAAGGCCAGATTGCTCGTTTCCGAGCGTTTGTTTGTGTTTCACTTGTTCTGTGTTATATTGATCCCTTTTAGTTCCAAATTTGTCCGCGTAAAAAATATTCAAGATTTTGAGCCCAGCATTGAGGGTTATTGAGAGAGATGTTGGGCCCAGCATGAGTGGATAATGGAGGAAGAGATGCAACGAGAATTAAATAGATAAAAAAAAAAGATAAAGAATTTCATAGCAGCTGGGATGAGTTTATTGGGGTCCGAATCTGCTGCTCGTAAATTCCTGCTTGCTTTCCTGCTTGTCTTCGATTTGACCGCTCGATCGTCACGAACGGCTGTAATTTGATTCAGGGGGCAGATGGTTTGGCCGTTAGATGAGTTTTGAACGGTCAAGATCGAAACAAGCAGGGAAGCAGGGATTTAAGAGCAGTAGATCCGATTCCAGTTTATTGGCCCCCTTCATTTTCCGTGCATCGTCGTACCTTGTCTGGATATGTGATGATAGCTAGCGCGCGTGTTTGCTCAAAAGTTGATAAATATCCGGGAATATCGGCAGAAGTGCAGAAGTTGAGCAGAACCCATTTTTAATTTTTATTGACAAGATAATAGAAGGCAGTTAACCCAAAAACAGGGTACTGTGATCTCGCAGATAAATTTTATAATGATGCGAGTTTGTGCATCACATCAGCGTCGTCCGTTTTAATCGGACAGTCAATATTAAAATAACAAGGTCTTATTTTTCTCCAAGAATAACATCAGATACAGACTCGTGCTGGAATAGAGGATCAGTAGCTATGCACAACACATATGCCCTAACAACAGTAGAAATCTGTTTTGAATTACCCCTTAACGCTTGGAGACTCGGATCCTTTTATAGGGGTGAAAGTGTATCTTCGAAAGATGCCAAATTAATTACCAAATTTTTTGTGAATATTTGAAATGATATTCTCTTTAATTCTTTTCCAAATTCTAATATTTACTTCTGTAAATATTTTCACGAATTTGGTACAAAAGCTAAAATATCCAATCATAAAGATAACGGTAAATATAAGCAATCAAAACATGCCTTACAGCAGGTCTCTTGTGGCCGCAATGAATCTCATTGCGATCGCAATAGACTTGGCAACTCTGTGCCAGGTCTCTTGCGGCTGGAATGGAATTCTTTGCGGCCACAATCAATCATACCAAAGCAGCAGATTTATTACCATCTTCTCCTACTGTATTGCAGCCGCAATGAATCTTATTGCAGTCGCAATAGATCTACGTTTGTGATGTTTTGCTTAGGCTTTGATCCAAATTAAGTTGGGTTTAGCCCAAAAATATTTCTAACTTTACACTAACAACCATATATAGTTTAATTGATCATAATCAGTCCATTAATAATTATAATCAATTTACTTTAGTTCTATATGCATTCGTGCTCAAAATCTTAGTGAAATACGTATAATGCCTTGAATATTGAATTAATCACCTTTACGACATTTTCATATATTACTTCTCGTAATATTGATGACAGTACATGACATGTAGTAATAATATAACACGTAGTCCAAACTAATTTATTGGAATTGACGTTTCAATTCCAACAATCTCTCACATGGACAAGTGTGGTCTCTTTGATTACACATGTCTTTGATCTGGCCATATCACTTTAAACTTTTCTGTCTTTCTGTTCATATCTCTTAAACAATTCGGTCCACCAGTTATACCAGTACAAGACTTAAACGATAGTCATCACATTTTCTTCGTGGTTTTATCGATGTAAATCACAGTACCAAATACTTCTGGATGATATGAATTAGACTTTGGTCATATAGTTCAGAAATTACACGAGAGTGTGATTTTACATGCCTATTTTCGAACGGGTCACTCTTTATTTCTTTACTTTAGTGAGGTCAAAACTTTAAAGAACGATCACAATGAGATTCAAAATATAATTTGCATATATCATAACTTGTTACAAATTACATAGCATGGAACTTCCAAAAACAAAATCAAACTCTCATATTTTTCCTAAACTATTCTAACATATATACTACGCCCATATGAGCAACATGCTCATAAAACTTCTTGGGTGGTAGTGCTTTTGTAAGGGGATCTGCAATCATAGAGTATGTACCAATATATTCCACCTTCAACTCATTGTTCTGTATTCTTTCTTTCACTGTCAGAAACTTGATGTCTATGTACTTAGACTTGGTCGTACTTCTGTTGTTTGTTGCATAAAGTACGGCTGAATTATTGTCACAAATCAACATAAGTGGCATTTTGATGGTAGGAACCACCTACAACCTAGTGACAAAATTTCTGAGTTGCACGTCATGGTTTGAGGTTTTGTAGCATTCAATGAACTCGGTCGCCATAGTAGAAGGTGCTTGGAGTGTCTGTTTAGCACTCTTCCACGACACAGCGCCGCCTGCCATCATGTAGATGTACCAATGTCGACTTCATGCTATCTATGCAACCTCCAAAATTAGAATCAGTATATCCAATGACCTCGAGCTTTTTCGATCTCCGATATGTGAGCATATAGTCTCTTATTTTCTTCAGGTACCTCAGCACCCTCTTCGCTACTTTTTAGTGCTTCATTGCTGAGTTACTTAAGTATCTCCCTAACATTCCCGTAATGAAGGCTATGTCCGATCTCGTGCATACTTGGGCATACATGATGTCACACCCCAGAAATAATAACTAGCTTAGGGGTGCTAATCCTGTCACGTGTACTTGGTTACAAGTACAAGAAAGGCTTAATTTAATATTAAGGAATTCAGATAAAGTAAATAATTAAATATATATAAAGGGAAAAGCACACACATTTATCACACAATACAAGATCATCCAACAATATATATATATATATATATATATATATATATATATAAACCATCGTCAGTACAGAATTTACAACGGAAGCTAAAACAAAGAAAATAAAGATACATACTGTAGAGGACGATCCCATCAAAGGACGTGAGACCGACCCTAGCTAACCTACTACAAACTAATCCTAACAAAAGAAAGTAAAAGAAAACAAACGAAGTGATCTACAAAACGGAAGACGCCGGGGACTCCATCCTAATGCTCTCCTCTAGACATCAAAAGACTCATGCTCCTTACCTGGACCCCACAACCACCGTGGAACGTGAGTAATTTATAAAAATTACTAAGTGTGGATTAAGGTCCAGCCTTTGGGTTTATATCCGATTCAAGGTTGGACTATTCACATTTATTGAGTATAATGTCAATTAGACTATAATTGACTAAGTGATATCCTGTTTAACCATTTATTCAAGTTAACCAAATCTATCCAAGTGGACGATACGAAAACAAACTCAAAAGTATTAAGAGGAATAATTATATACGATTAATAATATGAGAAGATGTCAAAACTCCCTGACAAAGGAAACAAGTTGTCAAGATTGACCCTGGGTGCAGAACTTCAGGATTCGCCCTCTTAGATAGGTCTCGTATTCAAGTTGCCAATATAAGGGTATCGTTAGACAGATCTTAAATCAACCACAGGCCTAACTTAATCATTAGACGGATCTCAAATCAACCACAAGCCTAACTAAATTCTGAGTTTCCAGGCATTAGATTATATTTAAGTAATTTTTCGTAACAACTTCGGCTACACTCGTCGGGATCTAAATTTTTTTATCATCGCAAGCCATCGAGCTGTAGATATTCGAGTCTAGTTCCATCGCGTCGAGTCCGATTTGCGATTGGAGAAACGAGCGACTCAAAATTGATTCCGACGCAAACTCATGATAAAAAATTACTAATTAAGACATAAGTTGAATATGGAGCCAAATTTTAGATGCACATTCCTCCGACCGCAAATCGGACTTGTAGACTCGAATATCTAATCATACTTAATATTTTTCTAACAACTTCGACTATGCTCGTCGGGATCATAATTAAATTATTTTTATCATCGTAAGCCATGAAATTCTAGATATTCGAGTCTACTTTCATCGCGTCGAATCTGATTTGCTGTTGGAGAAACATGCATCTCAAATTTGGCTCCATCTTCAATTTATGTCTTAATTAGTAATATTTTATCATGAGTTTGCTTCAGAATCAATTTTGAATTCCTCGTTTCTCCGATCACAAATCAGACTCGATGATGTGGAAGTAGACTCGAATATCTACAGCTCGATGACTTGCGACGATAAAAAAAATTTAATTACGATACCGAAGAGCGCTGTGAAGTTTGTAGAAAAAATATATACTAATCATACTTAATATTTTTTTATAACAAATTCGGCTACACTCGTCGGGATCATAATTATGTTTTTTATCGTCGCAAACCATCGAGCTGTAGATATTCGAGTCTACTTCCACATCATCGAGTCTGATTTGTGATCGGAGAAACGAGGGATTCAAAATTAATTCTGATGCAAACTCATGATAAAATATTACTAATTAAGACATAAGTTGAAGATGGAGCCAAATTTGAGATGCACGTTTCTCCAACAGCAAATCAGACTCGACGCGATGATAGTAGACTCGAATATCTAGAATTTCATGGCTTACGATGATAAAAAGAATTTAATTATGATCCTGACGAGCGTAGTCGAAGTTGTTAGAAAAAATATTGTATGATTAGTATATATTTTTTCTACAAACTTCGGCAGCGCTAGTCGGTATCGTAATTAGTTTTTTTATCGTCACAAGTCATCGAGCTGTAGATATTCGAGTCTACTTCCATCTTGTCGAGTTCGATTTGCGGTCGGAGAAATATCATCTAAAATTTGACTTCATATTCAACTTATGTCTTAATTAATAATTTTTTTATCATGAGTTTGTGTCAGAATCTGTTTTGAGTCGCTCGTTTCTCCGATCGCAATCGGACTCGACGCGATGGAAGTAGACTCGAATATCTACACCTCGATGACTTGCGACGATAACTTTTTTAATTACGATCCCTACGAGTATAACCAAAGTTGTTGCGGAAAATTAACTAAATATAATCTAATTCATGAAATAAATTAATAATATTTTTTATTAATAAAAAATTCAAATGCCTTGTGACGGTTTGGTTTCAGGGAAAAAGAAAAAACAAAACCAATTGTTCGGTTTTGTGAACACCGACCTTTTAGATTTTCTCAAAAGGTCGGTGTTCGCAATTCCGTCCTATTCACAACACCGACATTTTGGATTTTCTTAAAAGATCTGTGTTCTCAATTCCGTCATATTCTATTTTTCGCATTTTTGTACTAATCTTTCTTTTTATTTATAATCTATTTATTAAATTTCTAATATTAAAAAAACCGGCTCCAAGCACATCCCCTGTTGCGTTTGCAACACGATTTCGAGAAGGCGACGCATTTCGCTTGACTTCATCTCTCGACCTCGCACGCACATCACGGTCGAAGAACTCAGCGGATCTGGCTCGTTCGATTGGGGTCCTTCTTGGGCCTGATCTGTTTAGTCGAATTGACATTTTCATCTCTACTATCAATTCCGGTGCATACTCTTACCCACGCTATCTTTCTTTTTCAAGTGTTTAAATTTGTGTCAAAATTGGAATTCTGGTGATTTTACTCTTGGCTGTCTAGGTCTCCTTGCTGCTTGGCAAGTTTAGTTTGCCAATTTGAGATGCTTCGGTTGGTTAGCTCAGAATATGATTGTTAATTGAGGATTCTAGTTCATTAGAAATTATGTTAAATTTAATGCTTTGATGGGCTTAATTATTGGTATGTGAAACAGTGGAAGTGCTGAGTAATTTGATTGGAGATGCGAAGGAACTAGAAACCCCTGTTATTAGGAATTTGTCACTGCATACTATTGTTTTACATTAGAAGGTCTCTATTTATTTCTAAAGAAAGAGTTTTTTACTGTCTAAACTGAAGTCTACTATGCGTTGAGTTTGATCTGAATTAGGATGCTTCAATTTGAGTTGTGTTGTTGTCTCTATCTCTATCTTTTGTTTTTACCATCACCTACAACAGGCCCTGAAAGGTTAATTGTTGTGTGTGGAAAGTCACTAACGCCTAGGCTCTTCTATATGCTTATCGGCCACAGGACGCAGACCCTAAGCACTTAAATCATGCCAAATTAATATTTTCCACGTAGGAAAATGATAATGCATATATATAAGCTGCCTTTGTGGATCTTCTGGCTATGGTTTTATGAAAAGTATCATGACCAGTAGCCTTTTGTGTCTGCAAATGGAATGCTTCTCAGGATTTCCAAAATTTTCATTATCTTTTGACACAAATAATGAGATGTTTCTAGGGACAAATATGTACAACTTATATTTCTTTTGGCAAGTTAAAAAAACACATTTATTGTTGGTAAGGTTTATAGTTTTACATGTTCCAACAACTGATGATTTTTAAAGCTTATCTTCTTGGTGTGGTCTATTGTTTTACATGTCCTGACAACTAATAATTATTAAAGCTTATCTTGTCTAGCTCTGGCTCCTACCTAATACTGTACATTTCTTGCTGCTTCGTAACATATATGGAATATTCTGCGGCACATGTAATATTAGTTAGTTTTCGTATACTACTGAAGTTTTCATGAGTAATTTGTGAACTTTGACTCCTGATATGAAAATAAATAAATAAACATGTTTATATGACAGTTTTGTTTCCTCATTTTACAGATAATGGCACTGTACCAAGCAAACATGCTAGCTAGTATTAGTTCTCATAACAATTCAGCTTCTCATGGACATGATCAGCAAGTGGACCCTCCTCAGACCACCATCAGTCCCATGAACGGAGTTCAGAACACAACAAACAGTAGTGGTAATAATAATAGCAATGGTGGACATGGTGCACGGCAACGACTGCGGTGGACCAATGAGTTGCATGAACGGTTTGTTGATGCTGTAAATCAGTTCGGTGGACCTGAAAGTATATCTTTTCTTTTTCTCTATTTTGTTTAAGTTTCTCTACTTTTTTTCAGTGTCACTTGTATATTTAAGCATTGCTTTGATAATTAACATTGACGTCCATCAACTATTACAGTGGGAACCTTGTAACTAGCCAGTGGCATATATTGTGAAGAACGAATTGTATAGTAGTTGGAAGAAAACAATTTTTTTTACTGTTTTCATAATTTTAGTAGCTTCCTGCTTTAGTTGGGTTTAAATTCTCATTTTGATTTCAGTTGCTTATCTGTATTGTTGTTCTTCTTAAAGTTTCCCTTAGACATAGTAGCATAATTCTGATCCAAGCTTTGTCATAGGCTAGGAACAAAGGTGAGTCACTGAGTCTAAATGTGAAGAGTCAGGGGGTCAGTTCACTGCTATTGTTTGTATTGTTATTTTACAAAATTTAGGTATTTGCTGATTAATTTTAAGTTCTTTTAGAGAATTTCCATAGTTTTACCTAGGCCATTACTAAGCGCCATATTCATGAAATGGTTTGGTAAATTAAATTAAGCATTTTGTAATCCTCAAGTAGTATATAATAGACCCCAGAGGCCCCTTCCATGACTTCGGATCATGATATATGTTGAGCAACTATGTGTAGCATATATTGTTATAAAGTTATAATTGAGCTACCTGTAATATGAAATTTAGGCACAAAGGATAAATAATTGAATCGAAAGAATATATATGAATGAATTTCTAGAGGGAGGACCATTTGATTCAAAGATTAGGAGATAGGTGCCGAACAGGAAACAATTTACATGCTGGCTATATGCGCTGATTATGACCCAATCAGTAGAGATATAAAATCAGAATAAGGTCATATATGTATGGACAATAGATAGATGGTTTCAGTATCTCATCTATCCCTTCTTTAACTTGTCCTAAGAAATAACAAACTACTTGATCTTTCGTTTGACAGAAGCAACTCCTAAAGGAGTACTTAGAATTATGGGTGTGCAAGGACTAACCATATATCATGTCAAAAGCCATTTACAGGTATGTAAATTTCTTATTTGCACCCTCCATTTTTGGCAATCTCATTCTTACTGAGTTCATTTTTGTTACCTCTTTATACAGAAATATAGGCTGGCAAAGTATATCCCAGATTCATCTGAAGGTATGTTATTATAACACTAGAAATATGTATGTAGATATGCCCATACATATTCAGCTTCTTTTACACACTGGGTAGTTAATAGTAGCAGATTGACACCCGTTCTGCTTACATCTAGGCTGGATATCAATTTCATCATCCCTATTTTTTTTTAAAATTTAACTGAAAGTTTTTAAACCATGATGTACTAAAGGAACAAGCACCATAACAGATTGAAAATTCTGTAAAAATGTTTACTCGACTACGATGCTAGATGCTATGTTCTTGCTTGATATAAGTAGTTCCTCTTGTGGACTAGGTCCAAAGTCAGAGAAGAAAGACGGTGATGATTTGCTTGTGGGTCTGGAGAGTTCATCGTAAGTTTTAATATAAGGGGAAATGAACTCTATTTCTTATTATTTATGAAATAAATGAACTGCATTTTTGTAAGTTGCAATTCCTACTTTTTGAAGCACATTGCCCAATTATTTCCCTGATATTTCTTTAACATGCACACCTCTTCCTCTTCCGAAATCTGTCAGCCATCATCATTGCTGTTCAAATATAGAATCTTTCTTTGGATATAGTTAGTAAAAGCATGTTATAAAAGTTTGTTTAGACAACTAATAGACAAACATAAATATGCAAAAATGGCAACAGTCGACAGTGACATTTATCTAAACATGTTGTTCACGGTCAACTTCACAGAAGATAGAACTATAATTGATAGATCTTTTCTTTTTTCTTTTTTTTCTTCTAAACATGTCTTAATCAATGGTTCTCTAGTATCATGACGTATGTACCATTCCAGGCAAAGAAAAATCTCCTGTTTTTCCTGTATCAGAAAAAAAAATCAATGATAATAGTATTATCTTATTTCTTTACTATAACTTTCTTCTATTAATTTTGGTAGGAACATGCAGCTCTCTGAAGCTCTAAAACTGCAGATGGAGGTGCAAAAAAGGTTACACGAACAACTTGAGGTAAACTGATGTTCTTTTTTGTTCCTATTACAAAAAAAAAAAAACAGTTGGAATATCAGTTCTTACCAGAAATGTCATGATCCTATCTGTTCATTTGTTCGTCAACTAGCTTGCCTTCTTCAGTGTTTAGTAGAAAATTTGATATTTAACCTTAAGCACCAAGATATATGTGCAGCATACTAAAATTGAGATAATAGTAATTATGATTATAATCAATTATGATGATCATGTTACTAATTATTGTGAGATGCTGCTTTGGATGGTAACAATACTTCGTTGTAGAATGCTTGCAACCAATAGTTTCCTGCCTATTAAAAAAAAATAGTTGAAAGGAATACTAAATGTAACGCTTGGTGGTAAGCATATTTTGATGCTTAGATCATATTGGTAATTGTGGTATTTCCTCCAAGTCTCAAAAACCACTTGCGCTTGACCCTTCTTATTTTCTTTTCGGAAAAAAAGAGGGAGGAGAAGAAGACAAGCATGGAAGGAAAGTCACGAGAAGGAAACTGTCCTCTGCTGAGTCACTGGGGTCCACATGAATTTTTATAATGCTTAACTATCGAGAATGAGAGTTAAACAGTGTCTATTAATAAAACACTCCCTCATTTATTTCTAGATAAATTTTTTGTTGCAGCTTGTGATTGGCTTTGTCCAATACACGAACCATTTTAAATTATGACCTCAAAAGAAAAAAGAAAAATTAATTTGATCTATCCTTTATTCCAGGTACAAAGGCAACTCCAGCTGAGAATAGAGGCACAAGGACGTTACCTCCAAAAGATAATCGAGGAGCAGCAACGCCTTGGTGCAGCACTTGCTGAGACAACACCAGGCCTGTCCAATCCCGTGGCTTCCGCCTCTGAAAGGACAGATCTATCCACTCCAGGTCCCACCTCTGAATCTCACCAAGTGACCCATTCATCTGCTCCTGACAGTGGGCCCATCAATGAGCCATGCACACCCGAGTCCGACTGCCGGGGCAACATGCCAGTGTACAGCAAGGTCAAGCTAGAGTCTGTTTCAAGATAGAATGCTCCATCTAAATTAGCTTTTTAGTCGGGAGTTGTAAATGGCAACTGGCTGTGTGTGAATTGTAGGTGCACAGATCAGTGTGGTAGGGAAAATTAGGCTTAAATTATCAGGTTACGGTGGTTGAGAAAGATATTGGATTAGGGAAAAAAGAAGTTAGGGTTTTTACTGATGAAAAACTTAAGATTGCGTGCAGAGAGAGATTAAAGCTGAGAATTGATTGGGTGGGGAAGGAGGGTTGATTTCTTCTTCATATTTTCTTTTTCAATTCAGTTTGTAATTGAAGTGCCTGTAATCTAGGGTTTAGTACTTACATATTGTATAGCTGTCTTCTTGATTGTATTTTTCTGGTGTTATATGGTCAAGATGTCAGTTCTCACGGTCACGGAGGCAAAGTATTGTTTTGTGACACAAGTTCAGCAAAATACAACTATTGGTGCAATATTTCAATTGCAAGTTGCATTTAGGCTGTGTTCCAGAGAAGGGTAATGGGTGGGAGAAGGACAAGGGTGGAAGAGAAGGCTTTTCAATTGCTCTTGAGTTAAATTTTACGAGGTGGATGGAGGTTAGAGGATGAGGATGGGGGTTATATTTTGCAATTTCTCAAATTGAGGTGTAATCAATTTTCTCTCACATATTTTCATTCAATCTCATTCCATTCCTTTCCATTAAAACTTGGGAGTACAACTGTACAACCTTAGAGAAAACTAGAATCTCCTAAGAAAGATATGTTGAATTCAGAGATCAAAATTTACTAATGGATATAATTATATATTTAAATATTGCCACAAGTGTTATATTTATGTAACATAAATATATGCTAAATATTATGATTAATTAAGATATAATATAGTACTTATTTTGATAAGAATTTGAATACAGATGATACATATAGAACTGAAGTTACATTAATTATAATTGTTAATGGATATAATTAATTTATATAGTACTAGTGATAAGTTAGAGCTAAATATCAAGTTTAAATATTATGCATACAAAATTTATTCGAAAATTTCCGGCACAATTTAAGCATTCCCGATTTAGATCGAAACTTTTTCGATTTAGCAATCCCGATTAAGCCTTCCCGATTTAGTGTTGAGTTATTTTGGACATCCCTGCACTAATATAAAGAGGTTGAGTTCTCATGACTTGCAATCTATCACTCTCTACATCTGTCTGCTTCATTATAGACTAGATACTTTTTTGTCAAACTAGTAATTGTACCCGTGCCAAGCAACGGGAGACATTATGAACGAAAAAGAATCATTTAAATTGCGTGTTGATCAAATATTACTTTTGCGTGTATCATATTTTTATAAATTGTTACGCATATTCAATTTTATCAATTAGTTGTATTAGAAATAAATGCTTGTAGAAGTGCTTTTATAATTTTTCGCACGTATTTATCTTTCAACTACATAACAATATAACATATACATGCAATGCACAACAATTTCATTTAGGCGATGATTCTCTAGGTATCACCGATGTGTTGTCAACATAAATATAAGAAATAAATTGATCCAAACAGCTTACGAAATAACATACTAGTAAAATCCCAAAAAAACAAAAAAGTGTCACAATCAGAATTATCACGTGAGCTTAATTATTTAGTCTGCTTCAAATATACTAACATAAGAAAAACTAATGAGAAAAATGCTAGAGGCACATCTGCTAAGAAATGGAACACATCATAAGAAAGAGAGCATGTTACACTTTACCAGCATTAGTCATCTTGTAGAACTTCTTGATACACTACATTGGACGTGTAAACTCCTGGTTGCTTTACTTTACTAACAGGCTTAATCAAAACTTTTGTAGTCCTACGGGATGTCCCTCTTGATAGCGCCACGTATAGTTGTCCGTGTGAGAATACTGGTTCATGTAGATAGACGCCAACATGCGGAATCGTTTGCCCTTGAGCTTTATTTATCGTCATTGCAAAGCTAAGACGGATCGGAAACTGCTTTCTCTTCATCTTGAATGGGAACATATCATTGTTCGATGGACAAAGTGGAATCCTAGGTAAGAACACTCTCTTTCCAGCATTTTCACCAACCGCTATTTCTGCGTCTATCACATTTCTTTGGAATGCTCTACAAACCAATCTGGTACCATTGCATAGTCCATTCGCAGGATCAATGTTGCGCAAAAGTATGATCGAACGTCCTAGTTTCAACTTCAATAAATGAGGCGGTAGACCACCCGGCATCAAAGAGTTCAAGAATTCTGTCGGGTAGTTGCTATTGTAGTCATCCTCAGCAGAGTCAAAACTGTAGTATATGTGTTCCTCTCCGGGGAACCTATCGATCATCTTGTTATTAATATCGTCAACATACTCATTTTTTGTTGATAATATTGCCCTGGAAATCATGTATTCCGATGATCTTGCCTGCATGAATAAAATAATCATTAAAGCAGAGCCACGTAATATCTATTTTGTCACCTTAAAATGTCTAATTAAAAAAAACACTCACAATATGAAGAGCTGGATATATTGCATCGATGAGCTTCTCCATTGACTCGCTGGCTTTTGTATAAGGGATTACCATGTCATCGGGTATCCGAATAAAATTTGGATCCACTACTTCCTCTTTTCCATCTCCAATACGCAACAAAAAAGCTGAAAACCAAGGGTCTGACCGAGCTCTCATATTGTGAGTCAGTCGCATCTTCTTCATGGAGGTCCACAGAGGCGACATGCATAGGCTGGAATCAACTATCTGTGCTCGAGTACCGCGCCTTACGACCGGTAGCACCTGTCAAAAATCACCTCCAAACACCATGATTTTTCCACCGAATGGTAGATTACAATCCGTAATATCTCGCATTGTTCGGTCGAATGCCTCAGTCGCCTGTCTCTTTGTCATGGATGCCTCATCCCAGATCAACAATCTTGCACGTCGAAGAAGTTCTGCAACTCCGCTTTGCTTTTTAATATTGCACATGAAGTTGTTCTCCAGTTGGAGAGGAATCTTGAAGCGAGAGTGCACTGTTCTACCTCCGGGCAAATTATTAGCAACAGCTCCTGATGAAGCAGTAGCAAGTGCAATGAGTCCACGAGAACGAACCTTTGCTAATAATGCTTTGTACATAAATGTTTTGCCCGTGCCTCCTGGACCGTCAATGAAAAACATACCTAAAAAGAATCAACACAACAAATTAGGGTCAGATCCATATAAAACTGTATAGGCTCTTATAATATGTTAGCAACAACATGTATATGCATAAAATTGAGTCTTGGCATAAAAATCACCTCCAAACACCAGGATCAAACTTTGAGTTGTAAAAATTGAGGGACCACATAAAAGTTCAATTCTATATATCGAAAAACGTACCTCCTTTATTGCCATCCACGTGTCGCATTATCTCATTGAATGCTGCCTTTTGATCAGAATTAAGAGCATCACATGCACACAAGTGTTCTTCTTCCACTTCAACAGCCAATTCCTCATCTACCTCACGAAATCCCGCATTCTCAAAATTTCTATCATCGATGATATGCGGTAGATCGAACATTCTGATATCTTTGATCATTGATTGGAGAACACTCTTGATGTTTTCAAGGACCATATTTTGTACTTGCTCAACAGATCCGGTTCTTCTTTTGTAGTCTTCCGACATCGAATCGTAGTGCTCTTCCCATAATTTTCTAACATCACCTGGCTCACACAACTCTATCATCAGTTTTCTATCAAAATCTAAACAAAAAAAGATAAACAAGAGATATAGAAATAGTTCATGGTACCTGGCTCACAAAAAACTAAAATCGTGGCAAACAACTTTCTAAGAGCACAGGTAAATTGAAATATGGTTGCTTCGGTTAGACATTCTGACAAACTATCATCAGTTTCTATCAAACCTCGCTCCAGAGCTGCTTTTCGAAAGGTCGGATGTGTAATCCCGTCGACCGTCATGAGATCTTCAAATGAAGTAGAACCTGTAACGTGATTGAGAAGGACACGCAAATAGTATCTTTCTCCTTCGGCAGGATGGACGGATACCAATCTGCCGACCTCCCCACCTCTTTTTCGATCATTCCATTGTTGTAAATATTTGATATGAAAGAATTAACTCATGAGTAGTAATTATTGTTTAATGTTGTAACTCACGTGCGATCGAGTAGATATATCTCAACACAAGGCGCACATCGTGTACCATTCCATTTGATGTAATCAACAGGGTGTCCATAACACACCTGACCGAAAACATCTACAAAAAAGTTAAGATTAAGGTTAATACTTTTATGTAGTCTATTTCTTTATGAGAACATCTTTCATATGATCTATAAATTTTGAGTTAAGATTAAGATGTCACGAGTTATATACCTGTGAGATGTCTGCCGGATGAGATTCCAATAATGTGATTAATCGTTGGCACCGTTGGATAAAGTGGAAATTTTGGATCGTTTCGAAGAGGAATCAGTTTGGTGCTTTTATCAAATAGAATCATCCATTCATCATTTGTGAGTTTGTGCGTCTCGTATCTGAGACCTTCAAATGGTACACAAAATGAAATAGGATCAAGTTTGAAGCGCTCTATACGATACAAATCGCCAACTTTTACGTTGGATTGCACGTATGCTCTCATGTCCTCTGGAACCATGGCAAACATTTTTTGTCTCTAAAAATTAAGAATCAATAGTTAGAAAATACGAATCGCACGAAGTTAACTTAATTGAAAAGTGTGCAACAATACAATTCTTACGGTATTGTCAAGAAGAACTAAAAAGAGTCTGTAATCGAAGAAGTAGCGAATCTTCAGAATGAAGTGTATGCGGACGACAGTGATGTCCCATAACCAATGAAGACTGTCGAACCTCCCGAAATTGTCCACTCTATAGTGCCCAGGTCGCAGAGTCTCCATGTCGCACTATTTATTATAAGATATGGTATGTTTCTTGTAACATTATTAATTGATATTATATAACATCAACAAAATTTATACTACTTTATAATGCACCTAAACACTGGATGCTTCCATTTTTAAGACTATTTTGGTCTTACTTTTTTGTATTGTCAAAAATACCCTTCTGATGATATGGTTTGGATTTAATCAACGTAACAATCGACGAATGAAATACAATAAAACAAGAAAATTGCTCCTCTCCAGTTAGTTCGCTAATTTTTCGCTCGGTTTTGGAACCTCTCGCACCCTCTCACTCCCCGCTTCTTCCTCTCTTCTTCGTTCCTTCCTCTTTTCTTCGCTCCCTCCAGAATTTTACCTCGAGCACGACGAGGCACCGCAAAGAGATCCTAAAAATTTGTATCGACTTTTCTAACCCTAAAATCATTGTTGTCGCTCTCCTCTTCGACGAATTCTTCTGTTCTCTCCGACTACTTCCCATCTTCTCTAAACTACAAAAAAGCAAATCCCGACGTAACCTGACATGGAGGAACATACAATTAGGGTTTCTGAGAAAGGCGATCACCAGAAGAAGATCGAGACAGAGACACGACATGAGAGAAACACCGGAGAAATGCAGAACGCTAGGTTTTCAAGAGAAAGAAAGCCATGGTTATTGTTGAACCCCTAAAGATGGACAATCAGAGTCGTGATTCGAGCGAGGGCAATCGGTTTTTGGAAAGAGAACGAGAAAGAAAGTCAACAAGTAAGGTTTTGTGCAGTTAATGGTATGTAAATTCTCATTATATTTATATTGTCTTTTGGTTTTCATGTTTCGTGTTGCCAATGTTTTGTAAATTACTTTTCATCTATCTTTTCTTAACTTCTTTTCTTTGTTTTGTCTTTGCAATGTAGCCGTCAATGAAGATCTGACAGTCAGACCGGTACAAAGACTATTGCTACATATTAAATCTTCTACTGCTTTGGCTCAAGGAGGTCGAGAGAGAACATAAGGTAAAAAAGGAAGTAGAAGCACAAGTCTTCAGCTAATGATACAATATTTGGACAATCTTTAATTGTTAAAGCAAGAAGTGATGGTAACCTCCTTGACTCACTGCTTTGGTTTCCGTAAAGATTTGGTATAACATCCAACTTCAAATGATAGTCTTAGATCCTTTAAGGTGAGAGGAAGTGGAGGTATGACACACAACTTCGAGAAAGGAAAAATAATGAGCCTTTTCAAATACTGCATCTTTTAATGTGTTGAGTTGTGAAATAAAATTGCTCGAGCTCTGGCATATCTGAAGGGCATGTCATTTCCAGAGATCGGTATAGTTGCACGAAAAAGCAATAGCAGCTGATTCACTGGATTTGGTAACTCATGGGATAAATAGTGGGAAATAGCTTCCTTTAGAAGATGTTGTGTTTCACCATTAATATCCAGATACTCTAACATTGAGAATTTTTGTGTGTACCAACTAGGCTGCCATTTTCTCGTGTAGTGATCTCGCATTCTCAAATTCACAATCAATTCATATCTTGCTTTTGGCTTTTGTTTCTGGTAAGAAAATTTGTTGGAACAAGAACTTAATTTCTGGTCTTTCAAGGTAGGTAGTGCTTTGATCAAAATATTTAGTTGCTTTGTTTTTACAGTTGAGGCCCGACTTTACCAGTTAGGTCCAACATCAGTATACACATGCTGCAGTGGGAATCAATGTGAGTCAGTGTCTGGTACTGAACCCTCTAATATGCCAAAATATTATACTTTCACTGAAATATTTTTCCTTTTTGTTCAAAATGTGTAGTGGAATGGAGACGTCGAGCCAAGCTAGCAGTACATGTAAACCAGATGAACCACTTGTTGGCCTATATCAAGAAAGGACACGTGACGTGGTTGATATACCTCTATGCAAAGGTTTGAAAATTGTATGGTTCATTTGGTTATTTAATGCACCGTCGGAATTGCACAAGGTTTCTTCTTTATCATGGGCTAAATTATGCTTATTTGGGTTTTGCTAACCTTTTAAGAAACTGTAGTATGATACAAGAGATAGAAATTGCAATAATCATTTATAAATACCTCCCAGCTTCTTTTGCCTGCACTCATACTTCACCCCTTTTTCCTTTAATTTTCTTGTGCAGCTGATGAAATTAGTTTTTGCTCTTTTTACAGCTCACCATCCTCGAATTAATGCTGCTGTCAATCTTTTGAAATGAGGCATACCATCACATATCTCTTTAATTGATAAATTAAATAGTTATGTAGGCTTTTCAATTCAATTAAATAATCTTTTTAGGCATATAAATTACTGTTGTGTTGAACATAATCTGGATCAAGTCTGACTAGGGTGTGTTTCAAAGTCAAATGAACAACTCAACCCAATTATATGATCAACCTGCTATCATACAAGTAACCTGCTAGGTTAGATCCCAGATAACAACAACAACACAAAGCCTTTAGTCCCTAACAAGTTTCTTATTTATGGTGTTAATTTTCAAGACTGGATTATTTATTTGTTTGATGAATTAGTTTATTATGCAGGCTTCAGATTTATGACATCGATTCACAATTTCATAACGTATCTCAGAAGGTAATTTCTTAATTTTTATTATTTTCTTTTTTATTATAATAGAATTTCCTAATTATATAAAAAAGTTCGTATTACGTAAACATTCTATTTCAGTGCTTGGTTTTTTCGTCGACTGCAACTATCTTAATGATCTATACTGGTATAGAATATAATGATCTATGCTGGTATCGATCTCTCCACCTCTCCTCTCGATCTCTGAAAATGGAAATTCGTTGCTTTTTCTTATACTGGTAGCCTGTAATTTGATCCTTTCATGAACTTTTAAATTATATTTCTTTTTGTCATTAATTGGACCAGTTACTGGTATCATCTTGTACCAGAAAATCATCAGGTTTATTTTTTGTGCTTTGAGAAGTGAAGATCAAAGCTAATTTGTCTTTATATTTTTTTTCTGAACTTATATGTTGGTATTGGAAGTGATGTACTGAATTTGCTGCAAATGAGTCTCTTAAGTGTCTGATCGACAAGTTAGCTGATGAAGTTCATTCTATTGGTAGGCAGGATAGCAAATCAAGGAGTTTTGTTAGTAATGACATATGTCAGTTATGCACTTTTGTTAGTAACTAGTAATTGTACCCGTGCATAGCAACGGAAGAAAATAATGTAGTATGCCGCTTTATGAAAATATACTTTAGTAAATTTTGAAGTCTTGACAACGAACTGCCAACAAATAAAACAAGAATCAAAATGCCACATGATATTTGCAACAAAGCATATTAAAAATTAAACACAAAAAAAGAACAATTTACTAATTACAACAAGTAGATGTTGTGCAATTGTATTGTTCTAGTACCAAATCAGTATAAATGAAATGAAGTAAACTAAATTTAGAAATCATTTAGCACAAAAATGAAGTAGTATAATCCTCACAAGCTACTTTTAGCCTCGCCATTCCATAACGATCAGCACGTACAAGATGTGCCATTGCATTGTTATGGTACCGAATCAATATAAATGAAGTGAAGCAAGGACTTGAAAACTAAAGCATTCGTATCTTGAAAGTTTATGCACTTGGTTTTTGTTTTCATCATCGGGCCAAACAATCCAGCACAAAGAACTGGAGAGGATGCAGCAAGAATTAGCCTATTTTCATGAAATGTCGCCACCCTCTGTGAGCATGTAGTCAGTAGTTCATAAAAAATCAGAATAAAGTTCAATAAGATTATTCCATTACAATTATTGGAGTTACGCTATAGTTCCCTAATTCCAATAGTATTACTTATTTTACAGTTACGCTATAGGTCCAGTTGGTGTTGGAACTTAGAAAATGATAAATTGGACCAAACAAGAAAAGTAGGTTACCCAATGAAAAAGACACAGTTTTTGTTGAAGAAGCAATGACAGTAAGTGAAGTATATATAACCTCAGACTGTTTACATTCAGATCATCCCAATCCTTATTTTAGTCTTCAATAGAAAACTGTCTCAATCATTTCATGTATCATATGAGTGCATCCAACATTCATGTAAAAGATCAAAGCACTCACAAAACTTAGTAGACCCAACATCTTCCCCTTACGTAACAAGATCAGATAACGCAACTACAAGATCGAAATTACACAAAAATTCTTTACATTTAGAAAGCTTAAATAAAAGTTTGATGAACATACACTTTTTTGGGGACAAATTTAACTTTTAGAATAATTGGCAGATTGAAGCCAGAGATTGATAATTCAAACATCAGAATTAAATTTGGAAAAAAAAAATACAAATCTAATCAGGTAAATATGGATGTAGAGATGTGTAAACGAACTTTCTGGATTTCAAGGATTAGTTTGTAAATTTGTCTTGTATATATTAGTTCTTCAAATGAATATGGTTTTTATTTTACAAAAACTGTGATGAGAAATCTAATATATACAAGAGGTAAATATGGATCGGTAACTTTGGTATGGACAAGTAAATATCTCCAAGTTACAATCTAAGCTCACATGTATAAACGTTTCGATTTTTATTCTTGCATATAACTGCTTGTTATGCGTATGGTTTTTCCTACCACCACACCTCAGTCAATAGGTGATGAGAAATATTATGAAGAAAAGAAAGTGGTTACCTGACAGAATAGCTGAACAAAAGAATTTTTTGCGAAAGAGAAACGACGGATCTGGTGGTGAGAGAAGTGTCGGAGCAGTGGGGGTTTGGGTTTCGCCGACAGGTTAACATTTTGATATATAAAAATGACTTTTATTAAGAAAACTAAAACAAATTCTTTGAAAATTAAGCCTTTTTTGTGCAGTCTCACAGCAATAGACCTCTCATCCATTGTGAAGCACTCAAATTAGTATATTAAGATTTATTTAAATTTTTTCAATGCAATTTTGTAAAAATGCACAAGATAAGAGCAATTATAGTTGTAAAGAATAACCTCACAAAACCAATCAGATGAAGCTCCAAAGCGCTCTTGAGTCGGAATAGTCCACACTGAATTTTTCATTTCCATACCTAAAAAAGAAATAACATCCAATGAGGACATAAAAACTTTGTCAAAAGATCACAAGACAAGCTGCTACTAATGAAAGAATATATAACAATACAATTTCACATAAATATTAAGGCAAGCTGCTAATAAAGAACGAAATATGTGGCCTATATAAACAACTCTCCAATTATGGCCACTGACAGAAAGCTGCTTCTCTTCAGGCGTTGCTCCAATATTATTTTGTACAAAACTATTTCAAGTGCCACATCCTACATACAAATGGTGTAGTATTTTGTTAGCTTGCCTAGTCAAATATAAATTCTTAATAAGTACATGATGAGAGTGAGTCCAGCAATCGTATCCCATTGATAAGGCAATGCGAGATAGGAAATCGCATAAGGGAAGAACATCGCTAGAAAGCAGTAGATTTGTTGATTCTAATAATGTCCTTCAATATTCTGACAAAATATATTCTCCTCTAAATTATTTGCAAATTATATAGCATTTAATAACTTGAAATCAAGTACTGAATTAATTACCAATTGCCCGTAAGAGGTGTATGATTAAACACCATTTAGACTGAAAAGATATCTGTTGTGGTCGGTAAACTTGCTTATCATACTAACTATCCTCTCTAAATAAAATTGAACCAGCCACTGCCAATTTTTCAAAAAATAAATAAAATTAAACCAAAGTCAAGCTAGATAAATTTCATTCATGACTTCAGAAGTCTGAACAAACAAGAGAAGAGACTTTCCAAGGAAGAAAACATGGAGAAATTGAACTAATAACAACACATAACCCATGTTCAACTTGTAAATCAATTTAATATAATGACTCAATTAGGAAATTAAAAAAGTCACCAAATTTAAGCTGGAATACAAACCTTCATGATCTTCTTAATGCAACTATGCAAGCAAAGAAAAGAATATGATTCTTAAAATCAGCGACTTGCTCGATCTCGCGGTATTGATCAACCCAGAAGAGTTGGAGTTGTTGATTGGGCTAAGCTGGTTGGTGAGCAGCCGGGAGGTGAGGCTAAGGAGGGTAAAGGTGTGCGCACAGAACGAACGGACCCGCAGCGGCATTGTACGCCTTGTACGACTATTGGTGAACAGTGTGGTTCTTCGAATGGCCTTTTCCCAAGAGCAACGCAGAGAGGTGGTATGAGACCACTTGCCTTAGAAGAGTTGAGAATCGATGGTGTGGGCTTGTGGGGGAAAGAAACCTAAACAAAGTGATGAAAACAAAATACGAATTATGGTCAAAGACCAAATAAAAATTACCACAGCAGACTGAGGAGTCGAGAGAGAAGAGGGAGTGACAAAGATCGATGGTCCATTTAGGATTTCTGCTTTTTTTGTTTGAATCGAGTAAGAGGAACAGAACCACCGATTGATCAGACGGATTTCTCGTCTTCTGGATCCGCTCCTAGGCGAAGAGAACTGAGAGGATTAGATTCGAGGATCCTCTGGGAGAGTTATTAGTGAAGTTTGTTGATGCGCCATTGTTCGAAGGGAAAGGAGATTGAAGAGGCGAGGGTGGAGAGAGGAGGCATGCGAAGAGGCGTGCACATTCTCTCTCTGTATGTTTCGGAGGGAGGCGTGCACATTCTCTCTGTCTTCAGTTATTAGTGCACATTCTCTCTCTGTCTTCTGGATCCGCTCCTAGGCGAAGAGAACTGAGAGGATTAGATTCGAGGATCCTCTGGGAGAGTTATTAGTGAAGTTTGTTGATGCGCCATTGTTCGAAGGGAAATGAGATTGAAGAGGCGAGGGTGGAGAGAGGAGGCATGCGAAGAGGCGTGCACATTCTCTCTCTGTCTGTTTCGGAGAGAGGGAGAAGCGTACGGAGAACCGAAGAGACTGGAGATGTAAACAAATCGAGAATAATAAGTCAAGGCTCTTCATCGCTTGGTAAATTTAACTGAAGCTGCACAATTTGAGGGGTATTTTTGACAATACGAAAATGTCAGACCAAAATAATCTTAAAAATGGACGCGTCCAGTGCTTAGATGCTTTATAAGGTAGTATAGATGATAGATTTCAAGAGAAATGTGAAAATATGCTTCTAATGAAAATAAGATGTAGGATGGAGCCTTACCAGAAAACAAATGGGATGTGTTTTTTTATTATGGAAAAGAATAATTTTTACACAAATAAAAATTAACTGTAGTAATTATTCATATTTCTTATTCATTGCTCCTCTATGTAGGCTTGTGCGGGAAGCATCGTCAGAGTTGAGATCATGTGATTGGACTGACTAGGTTCAGAGTTACATGCGTGATAGAAAGCGGTTTTGTGTTAGGCAAGGTGCCAGAAATACTATTGGCGCTACACTAAGGTTTTGATTATATTTTCAATTTATTATTACTCAATTCCAATTATGATTATTGCTGATGTGACTTTATAATTTGAAAATCTAATTTTCTAAATTTTAATCTAGATATTAACAAAAGAATTATTAGTTGAGTTGATAAACTCATTACTTGGGTTTTGGAGGGCACAAGATCAATTATCCCATCTCAAAAGGCTCATATGTTCCCTGCTCTTTTCTTACACCTGTATACAGAATCAGAAATTGACTCTGCTAAACTAATACTGCCCTGGTGGGGTTGGGGGTGTTAAAGCATTAGAACATGGTGTATGATATTCCATGAATATAAAATTATTAGAACATGGTGTTAAAGCATTGCAAAGATGGACAAGAAAAGAGATATGAACCATGCACTCGCAAAAGTTGCTAATCTGTAATATAAGAAAATTAATAGATGTTATTTTTTGAGATGTGCAACTGTTGTACTCATCTAAATTGAATACAAAAATTCATATTTTGATCACTAGACAATTGAAACATATCCTGTATTTTAGGCAGAAATTTAAGTATTAGCAAAAGAAGTATCTGAGGAATAAATAATTTACCAGTAGAGAGACGGACAACATTCAGCAATGTATAGTACAAGATGCTTCATTTATTTTTATCGTTGAATGCCCTAAATATGCTTATGAAGCTTAGAATGTTATTAAATTCAATTGGCTGTTATTATTTTTACAGTTTTTTAGGCCAATTGTGTCAATTTTGTGTTCATGTTTTTGGCATGTACTTTGCTAGCATTGACAAGAAAAAAAAAAAAAGTTCAGAATTACACATATTTGTTCAATTTAATGGACATTTCCTAAGCAATGACATGATCAATTTGTTGTTATATGATTTGTATGTTATTTCTAGATCTATTTTTATGTAATTGAAGACAACCGCTTGAACATCTTCATTATAATAGATAGTTGAATTATGTAATTAATTGTACCTTTATAATATATGCCCTGTCAAAGTAAAAAAAATAACAGATCACCATGTCACAAGTTGCAAGCTATATCCTAATAGTGCTAATTATTTTAGACTTTTCAACATGGTACTATTTTTCAGCCACAATATTCAAACAATCGATTTTGATTAAAGAGGAATCTAATATCTTTGATGTTGGATTGAGTTGGAATTATTTCTCATTGCTACTTTTTATACAAATATATTTTTTAATTTCAAAATTGGATTCATAAAAAATCTCTTTTGATTTCATTCCTGAACATTTATTTTCTCTATTTTTTGTTTTTGAAAAAATACGTTAATTTTTTTCTATTACATAATATGCTTCTGTTGCTAAGCATGAGCACAGAAATTGGTCAAGTATCTAGGATCGTGTATCAAATAGCTAAATTTGTGCGTTCTTTCGAGCTAAATCGCTATGATGCACAAAAGCATAAGGGCTCGCTAGAAAGACCGTCACCTCCTATATCCTACGAGACCAACATCGAGCAAATCCGCCTCCACACTTCCCGCTTCCCGATTCACGCTCCACGCTCCACCCTCCACGCTCTCCGCTGGCCGCTTCACTACATAATTTCCTCCTGTTGCTATGCACGGGCACGATTACTAGTACTTCTTAGTTTATACTATTTATTTGACATTAAAATCTCTCACATGTGCTAACTTACTCTACATTTTATTTAGTAAAATAACACTAACTTAACATTATATATAATTTGTTAATTCCTATTTGAATCACATCATATTTTGAATACCAATACTAACCCAAATAGAATTATTCTTGAGGATTCGACACAACCTTATATGATAGAAAGTTAGTACATATAGTATCAGGCGAGTTTGAATATTTTTTAATTATTGGATGCTGAAATTTTTCAATGCATAAAATTTTCTATTGAATAAAATATTACCTATTAATTCGGTAATACAAATTCTCATCTTATTAATATGCGGCCCATATAAAAAAATTTGCAATGAAAATTTGTAATGGTTCTATTAGGACTTTGGATTGTGTCTGGAGACGTCAACATTGGTCTATTGCATTCCCATCTTATTAATTCACTGTCGGCATTGGTCATTCACCACACCAGGAAGTTAACCTGACCTAAAATGCTAAAACTCCTCTAATTTCTTTAGTCACCTACTAATCGTACTTATTGTGACATCTTATTGTTCTATACTTAAGCTAAGTATGTATATATAATATTTTCTAATTTGATATTTCTATTAATCTAATTATATAGCCCTAACGATATGTACATCCATATATTTGGTATATTTTTATTTTAAATTCATGATATAGCTATTTCAACATAGATTGTCATGTATCTTAACTTAATAAGCTTATTATAAGCTAACTGTTAAATGTCTGACACAGGAAGTACCAAACAAACAAAATAATAATCACCAACTTTATATTGGTAAATGTAAAGTGCCAGTGCTTTCATTACAGTGCCCTGAAGCTGAGCACTTCACTTCGTATACTGTAAAATATTGTAGCGGGTCAATGAACTTCCCACCATTTTCTTGAGTGCATGTTTCGCAAAACAATATATATAAACTAATAAATAACAGCAAACAAACCGAAAATGGTAATGCTATTGTTTTTCTAATGAGCAAAAGTAATCCATAAAAACTTTTGCAAGTAAACATGATAAATAAGGCTACTATTATTTTATACTACACAAACCAGTGAACGTGAATTACAATTAAATAAATTGTGACTTTAAAATTACAGCTAAATAAAAAGGGGAAAACTAAATAAAAAGGAAGAAAAACTAATGTAATGCATTGACAGATTTTATAGTGCAACAAATTAAAAAAATAAAATAATAAAACACACCTCTATGAGAGTTGTTTAAGGGGCGGTTGTTGTAATCGGAAGAACGAAATATAAAAGCCTGCATAAAAGCAATTGTATGTGAAAATAATAAACATACTATCAAAATTAGTTGCATTTAATCATAACAAAACACTACAAAATTGAAGAATTAAAAGTATAAGTATGTTGTTAGAAATTTTAAAAATATAACCATTAGAAAACATGGTGATTATATTAACTTGAAAACATTATCCAAATCAACAACTATTAAAAATGATCTTCAATTAACCAATATCAGTTCATGCTTGATCCAAATATACAAATGCAATGAAGCAATAAAATAGAGATCAGGATGCAAAAAAGAAAACGCACCTTATCTTTCTCCTTCAAAGCAGCTGAAGAAAATACCCCTCTCTGTTATGTGTTATATATAAGTTCAAAGACAGTCTAATTAAAGAATGGAGAGGGAAAAAATATTGTGGATATTGCCTTCTCTCTGCATGGAATGTCATGTATCTTTCTATTAAAATGAGAGATAAAAAGGAAGGTTATGCAGCACAAAATAAAATGAAAAGATTTGTTTCTATAATTAACCATATGTATGTAAGTAAAGATTTTTTTCTATTAAATAAGAAAAGATTGATTGAGAAAGTGAAGATGATGTTGGATTATTTTCCAGCGTCAATTAAGCTTAAATTATGCAACTGAGACAATTATACCCACTAACAGTGCCCTGACTAATACCCACTACATAAGAGCATTGTATTAATACTCCAAGCATAAATACAATTACAGTAAACCTTATTTTGACAAAAATATTGATGAATGTGTTCTTTGCAAAATATAATTCTACCTCAATTAGAGACATGTCACCATATAATGCCACAGAATAATTTTCTTAATTCTGAACATTACAAAATTTAAATCAAACAGGAATGGAATAAATAGAAATAGATCCATACCCTAAAATTTGACAACAAATTTATTACTTTAACAACAAGTTTACATGTCTATGGAAAATGTTTGCATAAATAACCTTATCTTGATTTTCAGAAATTTTGTCAAGTTAATCCCTCGTGTTAATCAACCCTTTTAGAAATTTTGCATAAATAACTAAACATACTCTAAGTCTGTTACCAAACCAAAATCTTCCCAACATCACCAATCTATAAGTTCACTGATAAGCTCATTAAGAAATGTTACAAGTGTGAGGAATCGAATAATACAACTAATTTTTCATAAAGCTCCATCAGGAAGTACCTTCAAGAAATTGAGAGGCCCGTAGCTTTTCAAAACACCAACCTCCTTTCCATCTTACATCAAATGAAATTTCCTTTGATGAGTTGGAACCTTGCTGGCCTGACCACTCCATTGAGTGTACCCATCTTGAATTCCCTGCACAAGAAAATTATGCATTTTAAGTTTAAATTTGGCAAACAATGCTTATATTAACAAAAATTCATTTAAAAAAATCTATTGGATTATATAAATTATCAAATCATTCTAGTTATGGTTGTCTTATTCTTGGATTATTTTAAATATTTGAAAATTACATCTAACACACCTAATTATCTTGTAGGAGCATCATGGGAATAATCTGAAACTTCACAAGCAGGGTCAACATCAGCAAATAGAAACTACTTTAGTGAGTTCGATCATGATTGGTCAATAAATGATACTATATATCTTCCATAAATAATACCACTTGCCCGAACTATATGCAAATCAACTGACAAATAACGAGATTACAACAGTATATCTTACCCAGCCAGTTGCAGATAAGATCATAATCTCCAGCATAAATCAGAAGGCTAATCCCATCTTCCAGAAGAGAAGGTATGCCAACTTCAAGATTCCTGATATAGAAAGAAACAAGGTTTCACACACAGTTGGGGTTGGGCTGCATTAGACAAACTCAATATTTTCGTGTATAGGATAAACTATACTATCTAATTTTTAGAGGTTAAAAAAATGAGGAAGCCATAATTGCTTACCTTATTTATAACAGTCATAGCCCTGGTTTGGGCCCATGTCAAAGGTTTCTTTCCACACTCATTGGCCTCGTAGATTTCCATTTCCTCAGCCTACACAAAAGTAGGTAGATGACACTGTTGTAGATGGGGCAACTTCAGGAAAGAAGTATAGCTTCTGGTACGATTTTATCTGAGAACTGGAAATGACATTGAAAAGGTGAGATATTGGAAGTGATAAACACACAAAATTATTAACAGTAATATCTTATCTCAGAGATCTTACACATATTGATAGTGGCATCTTGATTCCTCTCCGCCAAATGGTGAGCTAGAAGATTTGCTCCCACTCCTGGTGCTATTCGTATCGTCATTTCCTCTCACCTAGATCCCTAGATGTGAATGAAATAATGCTAGCCATCCTTAAGCTCTCCGATATAACCTGATTTCACACAACCATTCAAATTAAAATGTTGAAATAAAAAGAAAGCAAGAAAGCAAAATCTCTTTCTATACCAATCATTGGCACAAAAAGCACCACTTGTTGAAACACAAGAGAATGCTACAATTATATTCATTATGTGCTTCTCAGTTTTGTTGCACTTTTATGTTCTTTCGCATTTGTTCTTTTAAAATAATAATTATTTGACAGTGTAGGATTTCTGATATGATTCAATTACTTAGAAGAAATAAAATATGATGGGACATGCACTAACATTTTGCTCAATTGGCCAACACTGTATTTATTGTTTTACTTACTCTCATTTCAGTTTCTTTACATCCTCGCATAAATCATTATGTTAAAGTTACAAAACAAAAGATTATGTTGATATGATATGATAATATTAAGATTATTTGAAAACTAAAATCAACTGAATTTCATTTCCCTACCCATTATTTTAGGCAGGCCATTAGTTTATTTTTTCGAAATGAAAGAACATAGCATCAAAGAGCTACAAGCTGTCAGAACTGTTGACTCATTACAGAATTACCTGTATTGACTCAAGCAATGTAAATTGCAAAAAAAACTTAGAATTGATCATTGGTCCGAACAATAGCAACAAATCAACAAAAAAATAACAGGAAGAATATATGTGCGTCCGATTGCCAAACTGAGAAGAAACCAAATCTTACCCAATACTACAAAATTAGATTTTTTTGTCACAACAACAATCTCAGTAATCATTCTTTAATATTTATATGATTAATTCTAGCTTTAGTTGTGTTTAGAAATTTTACAGTTCGTGCAATTATTAATTAAAAACTGGCATGACAAAGGAGAGAGATCCACAACGAATACCTGAATTAGGAGGCTCTCTCTCTAGACCAGCAAATTTTCTATTCCATGGTGTCAGAACCCCCAGATCTGACAAATCTTCACGACCCATTGATGCCAAAGAAGCATTTGAAATGCCGAAATCTTTTCTAGAAAACGCCTCCTTTGCCATATTCTCTTTTCTAGAAAACCCCTCCTTTGCCATATTCTCTCGGCCGCAATGCCAGTATCAACCTTGGCCTTGGCGGCAGATGCAAGTGCGGTGATCTTGCTCAATATCTTTCCTGGTATCCATTCAAATTCTTTGCAGTTTCTTGAACTATCGATGCTCTTCTCATAGTGAAGCCGGTATATGTGCAAAGCCTTTCCATGGTGTACTTCTTGACAGATATCTGCAACAGCCAATAATTTTAAATTAAAAATTCTATAAAAAAGAAAGACAAAATCCAATTCCTGGAAATGAACAGAAGTTTTGATTCTAACAACCCATCACATAGTGCCTCTGCACATTTGTACATACTAATCAATGAACAAAGTCAGAATTCATGTTCTTAAAAAGGAAAATGGTTAAGCTCTTCCTAATAAAAGAAATCATTCTTTTACTTGCTACTATACATGAAAATATGCCTAGAGAGGAGCACATCAGCGCCTTTTCAGTTGAAATGACCCACTTGCCCTTTCTCATAAGCAATTGGACTCAAACAACAAGTAAAAGAATATAAAAAGTTACGGATTATTTGAGAAGCTTCAGGTCGAGAAGGGTGTGAGATTAGACAATTCTTCAAGTGCTCAATCACCAAAATGCACAAATCAACTACTCGATCAGTCAAGCGCTTCAAAAACTCCAAGAAAAGGGGCTGGAATGATTCTAAGATTGGCACTCCAGGTAGATAAATCAGCTCCCCTACCAATTCGACTGCTTTACTACGCACTTCAAGCTTGTCTGTCTATATGTTGTGAAAAATCAATAGAGAAATTGTCTTTATAACTCCCAGCAAAACAAAAGTTCTAAATATTCAAGGTGCAGATGTTCATGATCAAGCCGAATGTCGATAACAAATAATGGATCAAATTGAGTAACATAACTTCTAATCTGTAAAAAAAATTAAATTTGATGGCAACATAATTACCTTCCTTGTCCTGGATTTTAGCCTTGACATTGTCGATGGTATCACTGCTCTCGACTTCAGCACCGTAGGATCCTTGAAGAGATCAGATCGCCTAGCGAATGAAATCGCAAAACGGTCTCCAGAAACGAGATAAGCCCCTTCGTTGCGAAGAGAGAGGAGAGAACCCTTCTCGTCGCCATTGCTTTCGACTGCTCGGGCTCATCTGGTAAATCAGAGATGATTGCCACGGCGTGTTGGCGTGTTGGCGTGAGAGAGAGATGAGAGAGAAGGGTTTATCAACATAGGCGGCGCGATAGAACCGAGAGGAAGGGGAAAGGGAAAATGAAGAAGGATCGAGAGAAAGAATAGACGATAGAACTGACGCTCTCTTTTCTAATTTCATTCCCTAGGCTCGGTACACGTCCACCGTTAGATGCCAATAAATCAGTTGTTTCAGTGCATAATAGACCAAGTTTATTCGAGAGAGATTGGCTGATTGTAGGAGGGCATTTTCGTCTAAAAAAAAGATAAGACTATGACTGAATGTAGACCTCCATTCTTTAGATGCATTATTAGATAGTATAGAATAGATATAGATATTCGTTGTGACACGAAAAAGAAAAGAGGGGTTGCAAGTTCTTTGAAGGACTTGCTTTACACTTCATCAAGGCACACAATTGAACACGTTTTTATTCACCGGTTTTTAGAATAAATTTTCGCCGCTTAAGGATTTAATTTCTTATATAAAAAATATATCTTGTTTTTTAGTTTGTAGTTAGATAAATTCATAAAGTAAATGCAACAAAATATTGTGATTGGGGGTATGAAATTTATTTGGGTTATTCCGAAGTTTGTGGACTTCCATGTATAATTTTCTAGCAGTTTATACTGGGAACGGAATCCTCTGGTCCCAATTAATACTGGGAGTTGTCTGGTCTCAGTTAATATGAACCATAAGATATGATCCAACGGTACATATTACATCTCCTTTTCAAATTAAAAAAACAAAAATTCGGCCTGTCCGCGTCCTCCTTTCTTTCCTGCTTTCTGCTCCGTCATCGAACCATGGATTGGAATTTTTTTTTACTTTCGCGATTGGAACAATCCAGATAACTTTGGCGATTGGAATTGTTGCGATTTTCTTTGCGCTTCTACACGTCATGGAGATAACTTTGGCGATTGGAATTGTTGCGATTTTCTTTGCGCTTCTACACGTCATGGAGATAACTTTGGCGATTGGAATTGTTGCGATTTTTTGTGTGTTGTACAGTGTACTTTTGCTTCATCGCTGTGTTGTACAGTGTACTTATGCACCGCAATTTCAATACTTCATCACTTTGTTGTACAGTGTACTTTTGCTTCAATTTGAAGAAAGGAAAAACACTTCATGTACATATCCCTTGAAACATATAGGACACGAAAGCAAACTCAGAATTTTGAGACAATTCAAAGGACACTCTTAGTATTGTATTGAATTGACACAGTAAATTTACCTTGACTATCTGGCGATTAAGAAGTTTACCAGTAAGAAAAGGAGTAATGGTGATTCGAAGTATCAATTTTGTGTCGATTGAGAAGTTTACCAGTAAGAAAAGGAGTAATGGTGATTCGAAGGAAATGGTGGTGATAGGCTGAAACCTTAGGTACAAACTATCTGGCGATTGATGGAGCTCGATGAAGTACACCCTAACTCGATGGAACCCCTATCTGGCGATTTGATTCGATGGAAGAGACCATACCCTAGGTAGCAGTTTCGCTCGATGAAGCTCGGAGAGAGAAGATTGGATTCGACGAGAAAGAAAGATTGAAATGTTGCGACACGAGCAAAGGAAAAAGGGCAGATAAAGATTGGATTTGTTTTTTTTAGTTTGAGAAGGAGATGTAATATATACCGTTGGATCAGATCCTATGGTCCATATTAACTGAGACCAGACAGCTCCCAGTATTAACTGGAACCAGAGGATTCCGTTCCGTTTATACTGATGTTCTGAGAAAGGAAAGGTATTGTGTTCGATTCACATAATTTGCTTGCCCGGTGAAAATTGTGCCTAATAACAACATTTTGTATAACCACAGCAATTTTGTCGTCGCTTATTGATGTTACACCAGAATTTTAATCAACAAAAACTTGACCTCTAAAAATTTAAAATACAATTCTTTCCAAATTTGTGTCAAAATATTCCTTGGTGTTCCGTCAGACGAGAAAATTTCTGATGTTTTAATCAATAAACAGCTTGACTTCTAAAATAATTCTTTCCAAAATTTGTGTCAAAATATTCCATGGTGTTCTGTCAAAATAATCCTAAAACAAATGTACGCTTTTTTCTATTTATTGTTTAGCATGGATCCTTATAATACCCGCACTGTTTGATTTGTCATACTCATATCACATATGTATTACTCTTAACTGCGGAAAATGAAAATTAGAGGGGCAGCATTTTGGAATTCACGTCTCCTAAAATGGCAGCAGTAGTGGGTCACTTCTGCATTCTCACCGCTGCTACAACAACGAATACTGTCTGTACAGTATTTTTGCTACAGTACCAACGAATTTACAGCATAATAATATTATCCGCTGACTATTTCATGACCTGCATTATTTCGGAGATATGAATTCGACATTTTGTGCTGCACAGTGCACGGGAAAATAATCCATTTAAGCATTGGGCTTATATAGTACTAAACTTTTAAAAATGGATGCCCAAAAAAAGAGTGCTGGTAAATAGGGCAAGGCTCTTTTCAAAGAATCCACAAAAAAAGTTAATAAAATGAACCAGAAAGAGAAATTAAGCGTAAAAGCGGGATTCCAAGCGTAAAGTTGACGCAACGCGTACAAATCCATTCAATCTCTCCAATGAACGGTGTAGATCTAGGAACCTGTCGCATCAACACCCACTCACTCACAGCTCTCCTCTCTATAAGCATTTCATTACTGTACCATCTCTTCTCTCCGTTTTATCATCCGACTCTTTGCGCTTAGAGAGAGAGAGAGAGAGAGGCGAGAGCAAAAGAGGGGTCGCCATCGTCTGTTTCTTCGTGCTTTGGTGAGCTTCTCTATCGCCGATCGATCGATTTTACGATCTTTTGGTTTTTATTTTTTCCTTGATTTGTCGTGCTACCTTAATATATATGCTCTGGTGAGAGGAAATGACGATCAGATCGCCGTTCAGGGAGAGGAAGGAGAGAGAGTAACTTTTAAACTTGAAGATTTTCTCTCTCTAACCATCTTAATTTTCTCCCTTTATTCTCTTGTATTTTTCACGCGGGGTGGGGGATGGGGGGATTCTAAAAAATATTTTTGCTTTGAAAGAAGATAAGATCTACTTGAAAGAGGTGTAGTATGGCTGAAAATATTCAAAGATAAACTGGAAATCTTTCCAGAAGTCCTTATCTGGCCTTAAAAAAGATTTAAGCTACTTATTATGGAATCCCTTATAAATAAAACACAGCTTTGTTCTGGTATACTGTACGATTTAGAATTCCAGAGAGAGCTTGTTAGACGTTTTGATTTGTGTATAATGTATATATATTTTCCAATTATAGAAGCTATACTTTTGTGTGTTTTTCTCTAGTGGTTTCTCTTTGTACAAAAGCAACAGGTAAATGGTGTCTAGAAACTACCTTATTACATTTCCTAATAATGTTTACAGTTATATTTTCGAAAAGAATAATCTCTTTGTCAAAATATAATGTCAGATCATGAGATTACTTATACATCCTTCAAAAAGTGAAACCTCTTCTACATACCGTAAAAGTACCATTTCGTCCCCAGCGTTTGGCTTTTCATATGCAGAAAGTCTAAATTACCCCTATTCTTCCTTGTATGGTTGGGTAAAATAGGAGTGTAGATGGTTCTTAAGGATTTAAAAAATAATAAGGATTGCTGGGAAACTTATGGTTATTTCAGTTTTAGGAGTAATGGGGTAGACCTTGTACCTTGTTTTGCAATGTTATAGATATAACATATGCTGATGTTATCAGGAGTAACATCAGATTGTTTTTTTTTCTCAGTTAAGATCTAATTTAAGCTCTATTTTTTGCATTGTTTTGTAGAATATCTGAGGAAAAGGAGATGGCTTCGAAAAGGATTTTGAAAGAGTTGAAGGATTTGCAGAAGGATCCTCCCACCTCATGCAGTGCCGGTTCGTTTCTTTTTCCTCCCTTCATTGTTCTCTTTTCCACTTTTATGATCTGTTTTGGGTATATATGCACACCTCCACATTAATTTGGACTGTCTGCTAGTTCGGAACGCTTTAGGGATATATTACCCTAGCATGTATTTACCATATTTGGAAAGAGTTACCAATATTTATTATTTTTGCATCCATTCCCTATTTTTGATGGTTGTACGTAGCTTTGGTTGTCTGGTTAATGCGATGTATAACGGCTTTCCTTGGTTGAGGGTTGAAGCTTTCTTTGTTCCTTCTTTTACTTGAGAACAATTTGAATTAGAATTTAGAAACAATCCATTTTGCAAGTGAACTAGGTTTAATAAGGCTAGAGAGAATATGGTCCTTTTCTGTCGGCTGTACCGTTGTTTGAATACTTGGTACTTGGTAGTACTTATACATAATTACTACACATTAATTATGCAGTGGCTACTCTGGTTATTTAAGTATAATAATGTGGGATACTCAGTAGTACTTATAAATGGGATCCGCATCTGCTGCTATTATTTCGATGGCACAGAGGTGCCATTGATTAATCTGGGCTGCTGCCTAACTCTGGGCGGTTGTGATTTGATTAAGGGGGGTCCCATTATTTTGTGGGTCCCACTTGTCTTCCTTCAATGGAAGGACCCTGCCATCGAAATTATGGCAGCGGATACGTTTCGCTTATAAATGATTACTACACATTAATTATGTAGTGGGTACTCAGTTGATTCAAATATAATAAAGTTGGGGAGAGTATGACCCTATTTTTCTTGACCTATTAACTACAAATAATTACTATCTGTTAATTAATTACCCAGTGATGATTTAGTTGATTGAATATGATAAATTTGGGGGAGAATATTGTTCTTTTTTGTTTGACTATTAGCCTTGACCGAATGCTTGTGTAATGCTTGCAATATAATTCTTACAAAAGATCCTTTTTTGCTTGATTATAATAGCCTTGTCTGAACTCTTGTGTAGTACTTAAAAATAACCAAGACCTGCTGGCATATTATTTGCAAGCATGAATACTAAGTTTAGCTGCCAATTGAATTTCAAGTATTGGGTGTTATACGATAGCAAGACCCTGTATTTTTTTTGTTAATCAAATCTGCCTACAGTGATCTGTTTTATTATTCAAATTAAGAAATTAGCTAAATATTCATATTTTCTTTTTCTAAAATTTTGTGTTGATCACAGGACCTGCTGGGGAAGATATGTTCCATTGGCAGGCTACGATAATGGGGCCTGCTGACAGCCCTTTCTCTGGTGGGGTATTTTTGGTCAATATCCATTTCCCTCCAGATTATCCTTTCAAGCCACCTAAGGTGCTTCTATTAATGTTCATCATTCTCACACCATATGCTTGAATCCAAATACCATGGCATTTAACAATTGAGTGATAGTAATTTGGTTCATTGTGAACTGAGCATGTAGGAAAAGAAATATTTCTCAATCAATTTATCATTTCTAGTCAACAAGCGTCTAGTTTTTCGTATAAGATCTTCTAAGCAAGCCTTTGTTTCTTCTGCGTCATTTCAGGTTTCATTCCGTACTAAGGTGTTCCATCCAAATATAAATAGTAACGGGAGCATCTGCCTTGATATACTGAAGGAACAGTGGAGCCCTGCTCTTACCATATCTAAGGTTTGCTTTGGTCTTATTATCTACTTTCTGATGTTTCATATCTAATTGGCAAAGCACAAGCATGAAAAACAAAAGAGGAGGTATGACAGGTGTGCTCCACTTAGAGTGCATGATGACGATTACATTTGTCTTTTTGTAATCATAAATTTCTGAATCTGTTAACAGTTAAATACTTTCATTTTCTTCATCACCTTAAAACACAATCAAAATTGATATTTGCATTGTAATAAATATCCTGGGCTGCAGAATTTTTCTTTAGAAATTAATCATTTCAATCCAAATTTTAGGTACTGCTCTCGATATGCTCTCTCTTGACAGACCCAAACCCAGATGACCCGCTTGTGCCTGAAATTGCGCACATGTACAAGACGGATCGTACTAAGTATGAATCAACCGCCCGCTCCTGGACCCAGAAGTATGCAATGGGTTGAGCACCAAAACCATTCACAAGCTTTTTTGCCTTGTCACCCTGATAAATAAAGCATGTATTGAACGTAAATTGAAGGGGTTTAGGGTTCTATCTCTGGTTAACTTATCGCCTAAGGCTTGTGCTTCGGATCATGTACTTGTTGCTCTACTCTTTATGTTGAGACTTTGGATTGTGGTTTGAATTTGCATGAACTGGACAGCAGTTTGGTTAATGCCAGTTACCTATCCGTACTGGAGCAAATGTTTCCATAACTGACCCCAATGAAAGCTTGAACTAAAATAATTTCTTGCTAGGAGCATTTGGCTAGCCACTTCAATCTCATTTTGCATCATTATGTATCTGAAATAAGTACCACAATACTAGTATACTGCCATGAGCACTGTTAGCAGTTATATTAGAAAACACTGTTGAGCGGTATAGATGGTTGAGCTTGTTCCTGAAATGTTTCTGCGCTTTCTTAGAGATGGCAATGTTAACGAGTGCATATGAGGTTGTCTGGGGTATAAGGTTTGAACTTAATATTGAAACATACAGATGGCAATGCTGGATTTGTAATGCACGTTAATTTTTTTTTTTCTAACTATCAAGGCCGTCTTCATGACAACAAAATAACAAATAGATAAAATAGGTTAACGACCCCGTTCCTATCTGCAACCTATAACAGACAAAGATCACAAGCTTTGCGGGCCGCAAACGGCAATTCCAAAAGCCAGAAATAAGCCTATAAAAGAGAATTAAACGGTTATTCTTTGGGCTCTCCTTCTGATTTCGAACATAGACATTTTTAGACAATTTTTTAGATTATCCTCGTGATTTTAGGTGTTATCAATTTTAGTCCTCCCGGTCTCGGCCTCTCGTGTCCGTTACAGTGACTCAGTGAGAATGTCGATTTTCCAGGCCCAATTTCAAGCACTAATTTAGACAAAACTCGATTACTTCAAATTGTAAACAATTATTATATTTTCAGGCCGCAAGTTTTAAATTAGCCGAGAAAGCATTAATGGGCCATGCGACCATGCTAAAACCCATCCGGCATCCAGCCATCCTCCTCCCCACCGCAATTCCGCAAGAATGAGGTGTACGTGGTAGGGCTGCTAATTGAACGGGCCGACTCATGAATACATGAGCCGAATATTTAATGGGCTTATTATGAACAAGGAATTCAATGAATCGGGCCGAAAACTCGACTCGTATTCGAACTGGATTAAAAATTGATTCGAGTTTGGACGGGTTTCGAATAACTCAATGAGTAGCCCGTTGAATTCTTCATGAATTCGTCATTTCTTCTCGACTTCTCCAGGTCTATTCGTCGAATAATGGAATAACGAAAACCTCTCTTCGTCGAAAAGCTATCTTCATAAAAAAACTCTCTTCTCCAGGGCCAGTGGCTTCAACTCTCTCCTCCTCGCATCTCCTCTCTTCGTCGAGTTCTGAAATGGGTTGTTTCGCTCTCTCTCTCCCTCTCAAGTCTTCTCTATGCGACTAGGTAAATGACGCCGTCTCGCGTCTGGTTTGCGTCAGTAAACCTTCCTATTTTTTTCTTCTGAAATTACTTTTTGTTGGGTTACTTCAATCGTTGTTTATTTTTCATATGTTTTCAATTTGATCGGAATTAGGGTTTTCCTTTTTAGTCCGTTCATAGTTACTTTTGACCCTCTATTCTCTCTAGTTAATATATCAACTACTATTTTTAGGAGTTTGGTTGAAAAATAGAGAATTAGTTTCTCTTTTGTTCCTACAATCAAGCAGGAGATGTATATTGCCTGGTCTATTAATGTTAGTATAAATCTTTATACGGATACTGCTTGATAGCTTCCTTTTTCTATTTGCAGAGAAGAGGCAAGCTGAAGCTGCTCGTATCAAGGAGAAGTATCCTGACAGAATTCCTGTTTGTATTCTCTTTTATCAATCTGTCAGTTGTCAACTGATAATTTAAACATTTTTAATCATTGCTTCTATTATTTTGTGATGTAGGTTATTGTTGAGAGGACCGAAAGAAGTGACATCCCTGAAATTGACAAGAAAAAGTAGCTTCTTGTCTTACATATCTCTTGATTTTGCATAATTGATCCATTATATATCATTTTTCAATACCCAATTTAGATAATGAAGCTTTATTCAATGCATATATTATTTCTGGATATTTGCAAGAAGTTAATATTCTTTAGAAATCATTGTAAATAAATAGGTATCTTGTACCTGCTGATCTCACAGTAGGCCAGTTTGTCTATGAAATTTTGGCAGTCTATCACAAATGAATTGCACACCTCTTTTTGTTTATTACTACAATTACTATGGTGGTGAAAAGCTTATCATTTGTTCTTGAATCTCAATTTATGATAGACTTTAAGCTAGCTGTTGTCTAGTGATAATTGTACAATCTGTACAGCTTTCACTTCAACAAAAGATGCTAGAAAAAAATTTCTATCAACTAACTGCTATATGTTTTCTTCAGAAATTAATTGCTTTTATGTATACAAGTGACTAAGCAGTTATTTTCTGCTTTCTCCTTAACCCAGTACAAATTAATATGGCTAAATTGATTATTGTTCAAATCATATGCAGGTGGTGTCGTATTTGATTTCTCAAGATTCGAGTATATATGATATCAATGAAAATGGTGCTAGTCAAACAGAGCTATGAATCTAGGAAACCAACCTCAGGTCATGTCTCCTTCTCTTAAACCAAATATACTGGCCAGTGCTTACCATGCTTCAGGTGCTGCCAGTTTTCTCAACACCAGTCAGAGAACAGTGATTCCTGCGTATCTAATGGTTGTTTCAAGATGTTAAGCTTTAGGAGTCGGACAACAAATTCAATAATGAATTTTTTTTTCTAGTTTCAAACCCAATGTTAACATATATGGGGATGTCTATGTTACTAACCTATTTTGATAGTTTAGTACGGTTCTAAATACTTATTTTCTACTATTTTGATAGTTTCTGTACTGGTAATGTTTTATGACTGATATAGTTATCAGCTACAAGACTAGAACATACAATCTTGTGTTTGTACTGAAATTTTAGGATTTCAGATGGAACATGTTGTCTGCTGACCAGTAGTCGTATTAGAAATCTAGAATTTGTTATATTTATCAGATAATCTGTCCTTCACTGAAATTAATAGCTCTATTGTAACAGAGAAAGGAAACTGCAAAGAGACGGAAGGCTGATGAGTATGTTCATGCTTCTTGCCATCAGATTGCATTTTTATTAGCTGGTTGTTTATTGTTATTTTTGTTCTCTGAATGTTGTTATTTTATGATCTTTATTTTGTGTTCTTTGCTGGTACTAGCAAACTTTATTTTGTGATCTTTATGTTGTTAATGGTATTTTGCAATGTGGGTTTAATGATTTATTTTGTGATAGTTATTGGGCCATCTGGGCAAAATCGCTAGCTCAGCTGAGAATTGAGTTGAATATCAGGGTAGATGCGAAGTAGCTCAGTAAAATTATCACAAAGTAGTTTCTGAATAATTGTTGAGTAGCTCACGAGTAGCTCAGTAAAGTATTGAGTTTCTGAGCCCTATTCGATCCGAGTATGAGCTGAATAGTTATGGAATGAATCGATTATGAGCAGAGGTTTTTGAAAACGGGCTGAGTTTGAGTTTGGGCTGTTATTAACAATATTGAACTGGGCCGAGTATGAGCTGAATACTCGCCCGTTAGCAGCCATAGTACGTGGTAGTGTGTAGAGGTGGCAGTACCCGACCAGACACTATCCGAATTCGATCCGATTTGATATTTTGATATAGTCAAACTATCCGATCCGATCTGATTAGAGATGATAAGTAACCCGAGACAAAGCGACAAATGAGCGACTTGAGTCCGACCCGAGACGATTCGTAATTCGAGATAGAGCGACACATGAGGACCCGAACTCGACCTGACCCGACCCGACTTGACCTGATATAACCTGTAAATTGATCTAATTTTATCTTGCCCACATCATAATCTAATTTTACTAACAAATTAACATCAGAGAAAATCAAGATTTACTAACACAATTCAATAACGCGACCTGATCTTATTTCATTGAACTTAAAACTCAAAATAATACTTGAAAGTTGTTGGTGCAACCCAATTCGAACCCGACCTGGTCTCGTCCGACTCGACCCAAGATCCGAAAGTTGTCAATGCAGCTCGACTTGAAACCCGACCCGGTCTCGCCCGACCCGACCCGACCCGACCTGAGCTCACCCGACCCAACCCATGACCGAACGTTATCGATACATGACGACCCGAAATCCGACCCGACCCCTATCCGACTATTGTAAACAGTCAAACTAACCCGACCCGAACCCGCCCGCCCGACCGACCGACCCGACTTGCCACCTGTAGTAGTGTTGTACCGAGTAGTGGAGGGTAAGTTGGTCTTTTCAGCTCTAAACCCCTCTCTCGATTCTCACCATAAGCCCCCTTCCTTCTAGGCCTCTCTCTCCATTTCTTGTACAACAAGCCCTTATTCGCCGCTCACTGCCCCCTTCCTTTCTCGTTTGAAACCGGGAGAAGTCGCCATGGCTTCTAGAATAATGGCACGATTATCTAGGAATAGTGCCGTAGCTGTCAACCGTCTGATCTCTGTTCGACCTGAACCCTGGCTATGCGGTTCCGAGCTCGTCTCTTCGTCTCCGATCAAGGTCGGAATTGCAATGCTTACCTTGGCTCATGATTTTAATATTTACTGCTCTTAAAAAAAAATGCTATTTGAATTTTGAAGTTTCCATTATTTATGAGGAAAATTTACACTAGGCAGCCTAGGCTTAGTCTCTGGGCTAAGTTATTTGCAGTATGAAACATTTTAGGAATGAGCAAAGGGGAGTCTGGATATATGAAACAGTTGATTGTTTCTGTTTTACTACCATGGTTACATTAATTGAATGAGAATATAACCCGCATTACAAGTACCATATTTTGCAAACAGTTCTGGATTCTGATGGAGATATGTATGGATATAGGTACCAGTAAATCAGTTTTCGAGTTTTTCATCTCTGCTGAACAGAACATTCCAGAGATTAGGGTTTGCATCTACAGCATCTCCTCAATCTAATGCATCAGCAGAAAATGGAAAGGTGAAAGAGACATCAGATGAAAATGCAAAAGAGTCGTCAGAAAAGGATTCAACTAAAGCTGAAAAAGAACCAGACTCAGGTCATTATTTCAAGCTTTTGTGAAAGTTTGCAGTAGTTGTCATATTTCTACCCTTATTAAAGTTTGTCTATTCCATTTTCATTGATTATCTGATATGTTGATATTAGGTTATCTTCAGTTCAAACTTCTATCTAATTTTTAATTTATTAATGAAGTTAAGGATTTTATTAAGTTCATCTGAAAGGCACTATATGTCTATATGTGCTATGCTACATTTGTAAATTTTTATGTAGTAAGGTCGTATTGGCAAATCAGGTTAGTAGGTTGACAACTATATAAGTACTAATGATGGGTAACAATAATGAGGCTTTGCAATGATCCAGTATATCTTGGTAAGTTTTGTCAATTACAAGTGCAATGCCGGTGAATATTATTAACCAATAAACAAAAATTGTGATACAGTCATACTAGCGTATCTTGATAAGGGACAATTCATACCCATACCTTGGTGATGTGGCACCTAAGGGGAATGTTGCCTATGTGTCTATATTAAGGTGGAAAACAGTAATACTGAATTGAACTGACCTGCTAATTATTGCTACAAGGGATCATTCTATTTTACAATTAATATAATGAGTTGATATTACCAAGTTGAGACTAATTATGTTTCTTTAAGCAGACAGTGAGCCTGAGCTGTCAAGGGATGATTTAATGAAGCTCTTAGTAGAGAAAGATGACTTGCTACAAGAAAAGCAAAAGGAGTTTGAAACGATGAAAGATAAACTTCTGAGGGGTTATGCTGAGATGGAGAATGTGATGAGTCGGACTAAAAGAGATGCTGAGAACTCGAAGAAATTTGCCATTCAGGTTCTCTCTCTTTAGGATTTTTATTTCATTATTCAGGTTTACTTTCTAGTTTTTACTATGTTTGCATTCAATTGTTGCAAGTGCGGCTAGCATTGTCTGTTCTTTGAGTGTCTGGAACAACTTTATATAATACAAAGAGCTGTCAATAAATTTTATAATACTATGCAACCTGTAATAAAGCGTGTTTTGTCTCCTTTTCTGGCCCCAAGTAGGATTGAACTTACAAGTAAGCCAGAATGATCTAGATGTTGCCTTGAAATGAGGTCATTGTACTGTTTATCAAGCTACTTACGGAAATCTAAAGTAATTAATGATAGCAACAATCTGTTTTTCTTTGTCAGAAAAGAATGTTTCTTCTAGCAGTATTCTCATCAATACAAATGAGCCAGAAAATTTCTTCTGTTCCTTGTAAATTTAAGAAATGGTGATTGATATATGATAGTTTGCAGAAATTTTACAACTGTAACACCCAATAATAAGCAGTCAACTGTTTTATATGTATTGATTAAAGTCCACTTCAAAAGCATCTTTTAAGAATTCTTTATCAATAATTCTTTTCTGGGGTTGAATATTTAATTTTTTTATGTTCGACTTAAACTTGCTAAATTGTAGAGCTTTGCAAAGAGCTTATTAGATGTAGCAGACAATCTGGAGAGAGCTTCCTCAGCTGTAAAGGAGAATTTTGCAAAAATAGGTGAAAATGAGGCTGACAAGGCATCCCCACTTCTTAAAATCCTATTGGAGGGTGTTGAGATGACTGAGAAACAACTGTCTGATGTATGTATAGTATTTTTATCCATTTTCAATGTATAAAAGATTTTGGTTACATCTGTTGTGTTTCATTAACCAATATTAGTCCCCAATTAAGCATTGTGAAATTTCATGCCCAGGCCGAGCAAAATTGGTGGCCTGCAATATACATCCTAATCTTAGCAAATCTAATTAGCACAATTTAGTTTCAAGTGTTTTATTTTTCTTTCTTTCCTCTTTGGAGCTCTGTTTCAAATGATTTGGTCTTTCCATGTACCTATCTCGACATAATAATATTCCTTACCATTTCATAATATTTGGACTTTTTTGCATTTTTTGTGCAATAGGTTTTTAGGAAGTTTGGGATTGAGAAGTATGATGCAGAAAATGCAATGTTTGATCCACATACGCATAATGCAGTTTTTGAAGTTCCTGACCCTTCTAAGCCACCTGGCTCTGTAGCTGTTGTGCTCAAGGTACAATTATTTACACTTGTATTTTTGGTTTGATGCAATCTGTAGTATTGGTTCCTTGAGCAATGTTACAGACAGTAACAGTAATGGTACGTGGGATCTTTTTTCTGAATTTGCTCTTTACTGAACCCCCTTTTTGCGTATTTCAACTACCACAGAAAGGTTATATGCTGCATGACCGGGTCCTACGTCCAGCAGAAGTTGGTGTCACGAAATCACCGGAGCAGACTTCGGAGTAACTTGCATAATTAAGTGTGAGGTTTTGCATTTATTAGATGTGTTCTTCCATAAAATTAGGTTTCCGTTGAACTTATGATGTTTTTATATGTAGATACCCAGTCTACTGTATTTTTTATTAAAAACTTGATTCACAGAGAAATCTAATATGATGTGCTTAGAGAATCGAGATGGATCTGCACCCAATGTGATTTTGCAGCTAGGATAATAAATTTTAAGCTGAGATTTTCTCTGCCAGAGATGCAACTCTATTTATTACTTCTTTAATTATTAAATTGAAGAAATGGAAACGAGAACTGAATTGAGGTTTGTTGTTGTGGCAAGGACGCTTTTAGACCTGTGCTGTTTGTGTGTTGGACGTAGATACTTTTGAGTTCATCCGGAATTGATATTTATGCTTCAAATTTTCAATAGAATGAATTGAAATTAGTTATATGAATTGTTCTCTTGTCACAATGGATTGAGATCACCTATTTTTCAAAAAAGAAAAGTAGGACCTTACTTTTCTTAATCTGAGCCATTGAATATAATCTATGGATCAGATTAAACAAAAAATATATCCCTCAGTCAAATCTGTTCGTTTATTTTAATGTGACGGTCTATAGTACAGTTGAATAATAGAATCATTCTTTTCCTCAAAATAATAGCAGATTCGGACCCTGTCACAATATGGTAACTGTAATTTTCGGCCGAAACAAATACATCCCATTTGTAGGAGGAAATGGAAATCTAGCCACAAAAGAAAGCAACAAAATGTTATTGCTAAATCGAGTGTAGAAGCAGCGTATTGAGCAATGACCTCAATCGCTAGTGAACTTATTTGAATAAAAATTGCTACAAGATCTCCAGATCAACATAAAAAAACCGATACAAATATTTTATGACAATCAAGTCACAAGACAGTTTCAATGTTCGTACTTCATTAGCAAACAACACAAATAGAAATAGATTGTCATTTTTTTCGTGAAAAAATATTATCTAGAAAAATAGAGACGCTCTTTGTAGGAAGTGAAAACCAATTGACAATTATTTTCGCAGAGTTAAGAGGCAAAGCCATTGCATAAAATTATAGACACGCTAGAATTATGTGATATATATAGTCTAGTTTGAGGAGTGTAGAAAATAATAATACAATAAGTATAAGGTACAGATGTAAGTTACCGTTCTTTAGTGGAGCTTGCAAGTCAAAGAGGCATGATATACTTTTTTTTAGTTAACCTTACTAGTTACTATAGTGCTTTCAACATTGTCTCATTTTTTGTTCCTCTACTATCTTGATGAATGGACTTCAGAAAGTTTTACTATTAGAGAGCTCCATTTATCATAGGTAGATGTGTAGATTGAGAAGTCGGGCAAGTCAAGGTACATGGTACATGGTAGATAGTATTTGTCCCTACCATCTCGATGAAGGCCCCACAACTCAGACACCATTTGTCCTATGTAATGTATGAATTTAGGGGATCATTAGTCGATAACGGCTAGCTGTCTTGTTACAGAGATTGTATAAAAGCAAGAACACTTGTAGAAAAAAAAATAACAATTTTTCATCCGTAAAACATAACTGTCTAAAATACAAAACTTCTCTAACAAATAAATGCAAAAAGTTCATCAATCTGATTCATCTCTAATCAACCTCATTCTCTCAATCACAGTATCAACCGTAACGTCAAAAGCATCTTTTATGCCTTCTACATTGTATCTTGGATCCGTATAAAGAAACTTTGGAATCATGTTTATTATCTCTTTTCTCATAGTTTCTGTTTGCTCTTTGCTGTATGAGAGCAGCACATCCTCTATCTTCACTGATCCATTTTTTACTGCATCATCTGGTATGTACACTGAATATTTCGTATAATCCCTTGGTAGATGCCACTTGTACTGCTTATGTGCCGAGTAATGGTGAAAAAAGACTGGTATACACCCAGCAAGCATCGAGTCGAATGTTGACCTACGGGTAAATGAGTCACCAGGAGGTTGTATGCAAAAGACGGAGTTCTGAAAAAGACCCATTACACTAACAGGCGACCGGCATTTTCCTCCGTACTCCCCACACTCTAACAGTTCACACCGAGTCGACTGATGACACTGTTCTATGATCTGATCTCTGATTGCTGATGCAGAGTGATGACTCTTTCGTCTGCCACCGCTAAATGAAAAGAGGTGCGGCCTTGTGACATGTCGTACCTTTTCCTGCCATGTGATTATATCACTGATCTTAGAAGGATGGAAGTATGTTGGGAATGGAATGCCAAACTCATTGTTGTGTGTTGTGTTAGATTCTTCAACATGAGCCTCGACAATAAGAACTGTCATGTTCTTGATCTCTGGTACAAGCATGAGCTTGCTGCCCCAATCTGAAATTCCCTCCTTTTTGCGCCGCATGTCCCATGTGGTCCGACCCACCAAAACAAAATGGTCCCGGCCACCTCGTACTGCCCATTCAGGGCTAGATCTCAGCAAATGGAGCATTTCATTCATCAAAGCATCACGCACCTTCGTAGTTTGATTCCATAGATTCCGGCCTATGTCAAGAGCAGCGTAGTATGGTACATATATGGCAGCAGCTTCAGCAGGGTTGTCAGTCAGGCAATCATAACGCATCATGCGGTGGTGGAAAATTAATTCCAGCATAAATTGGTCGCTACCATACCTGTTAATTGAAAGATCAAATAATTTTCACCTAAAAAGCAAAATCTCAATTTATATATTTAAATATGAAAACATGGCTGCTTTAATTTATAAGAGGCAACTCAAGTCAAATCTTTTTAAATAGTAGGCATATTAATTTAATGGAAGATGAGACTTCTATGAGTTCTATCAATGCTTCTGTACTACATTAAATTCAAGAGAAGATATGTTTGAAAAGGAGAAAATATGAATCCACGCATGGATTCATAACACGAAAGAGAACAACGAATTCTATGAACTTTCGAAACATGAACATTCGAGAAAAAAAAGATGGAAATTAACAGTGACTGTGTCAGCATACCAAACACCGGCAGGAACAAGTGTGCCACTTGCGTCGTTCAGTTGTTTCCCGAAGCCGTAATTGTCGACCTCCTGACACATGTCAGTCCAGCACGAAAGATTATGGCAGTTTCTAACAAGGCCGAAGTTGAACTGATCCGGAAGGTTTTGGATATATATGTAGCGGCCGGTACACGATGGTTTGGTGGAATTAATTGAAGTTGTGCAAGTGATGCTAGTCACATTCACAAAAAGAAAGGTAGATATGAGGAAATAGATGAGAGCAATTAGGCTTAAGAGTAAGGAGAGGAGGAGAACAACTGTGAAGAAATTTTTGGATTTGTGTTTGATGTAGTGATGTTTCGCCATTAATACAAAAAGCTTTTTTGTGATGATGTACTGTGGAAGTTGAGAAGTTGCGTCTACATTTAAGCAAGTTTTTTTTCTTAAAAATAGCGATGACAATTAATAACCACGATAATATGAAAAAAATAATTAAATTGTCATGTGGTCAAGTAATTGGGTTCTTAAACATTAGCAACTTGCGTACCCGAATATATGCCAATTACATTTATATACATTGCAATAAATTATTTTCGATTATGCACAATTTATTTATTTTTTCCATTTTGGTTTTTCTTAGTTTCCTATCAAGATTATGCACAATTTATTTATTTATACACATTTATATAATCATGTTGTCTCAAACAATTTCTTTGTATTTGTCGATTTGCAATTTTTTTTTTTTTTTGCAATTTACCATTTTCTTGTGTTTTAGAACCTTTGCGTGACTATTTTGCAAAACTAAAGATGCAAGAATGGAGTGAGTAAAACCATCAAGATTAAGCATCAAGACGGCATTAATATATCTTTTTATTGTTAAAATTAATTTAGATTTAATGGACTTGAGAAAATATCGAAAAATCTAATAATACCTACCATCTTAGTACAAACTGTTACGTAACTGTTCTGAACTGTTACAACGGTTCAAGCAGTGAAAATTCCAAACCAATGCTTAATTAAGTCAGGACTAATCGTTATGTAACGGTCCCAAAGCGTTACAACGGTTGGTTAAAAAATATCTCAAAATGTTTCCTTTTAAACAGCTCGAAAATTTGGATTGTAATGCCCAACAGTTGCAACAGTTGTGGGAACCGTTATAACGGTTCAGAACTGTGACTAATTTTGCTCTAAGTCTCTTTCTATAGCTTCATCTCATGTCTATTTCGATCAATTCTTACCTCCTCTTGTGTTTTCGATGCGACATAAACTCCACTATGTACAGGTGTATCAGAAGGCTTTCGCTGAATATGTCCATACATATCATCTCAAACAATGTTGAACAAAAAAATCTATTGTACTAGCTGGAAATCGAACTCGGATCTGTACCGTGGCAGGGTAATATTCTATCACTAGATCATTGGTGCTTGTTAATTGCAAGAAAGATCCATTTAGAAAATGACCAATGCATATGAATGAATTAAAACAAGAAACAAGCTATGCTATTGCAAATTTTTAAACTGGCAAGTCCTCCAAGAATTATACCACAAATTCTTTTCAGCAATTTGCAAGAGAAATTATCCATCTAAAAATGACTAATGTATCTGAATGAATTAAAACAAGCTATGATATTGCTGATTTTTAAATATTTAACACATTTCATTCTACCTGATAATGAAACAATCAGAATAACTTATAATTATGATATACAGCAATGAAAGGCCTTTGATGTCATGATATTCTGATTCTTTTGAAATTTTTTTTTCAAAAATAACCATTTATGTCATGTTTTTCATAAATGACCATTTATTTTGATTTTTTTTACAAATGATCATATAAGTTAAATGTTTTTTTTAAGAATAATTATTATTTCGAATCCTCCTGAAAAAAAACCGTAAATCTTGAACCCTGACGAGAATACTGAATCCGCCCCTATATATATATATATATATGTGCATGATCTTATTCACATCTCAAAGGTATCACGTGCATAAGATTTGCGCGGCACGTGATTTAAACATATTGTAGAACTAGTCACACTAATTACAATCAGTGTTACCATTAATGGATAATGGAGATCAATTAATGAATATCTTGAACAAAAGCCAAATTCTTGGACCGCATGCAGGTCTTACTTGCGATTTAGAGTTGTTTTGTTTTGTCAAAAATTTAATACGTGTGATGAACTGCAGATGATATCTGCGCACGAAGCATATTTCGAATTATCCTTTTTATTTTTCCAAATATTTAATTTGGAATATTAATAATATTATTTCATAAATTTTGGGTTTTTGTTTCCATAATACGTGTACGTAGTTGTAGGGACCGTATCCACAGTAATAGTTTCGATGATAAAATTTGTCATTGAGACGCTGATAGTGAGTTTCACGAAATAATAAGACTTTTATAAATCAAATAACAATAATTCAGATTAAGACAATGACACTATTTTATTATACGAATCCGTAGTGTAGTACTGTGCTTGTGTGTATTAGTGTATAGTCAGACAGTGTGACAGTACACAGACAGATTGGTTGTTTATTAGATGGGAAAGAATCATAGCAGCAAAAACTGGCGCAAGATTGGGGTCAACACTTGGGAAAAATAGCACCGTCACACACATGGGTTAACGAGATACAATACAATCCTCGGATCAATCCCAAAGTCGTCCATTGATTGTCAGATCATCACACATTTGACATTTGACATTTCCTCCTGACCGCACACTTAAACTATTACGAAATTCAAATATCCTCAAGAGTAGGAGTCCGAATCTGGTGCTTGTTTCCCTGCTTATCTCGATTCGACTGTTTGATCGTTATGGACGGCTGTGATTTGATTCAGAAGGCAGATGCTTTGACCGTTAGATGAATTTTGAACGGTCCAGATCGAAACAAGCAGAAATTTTAGGAGCAGCAGATCCGGTTCCCAAGAGTGACGTTAAGGAACCGTTTTCAATCTGGTTCCTTAATTGATTTACTATGCTGTATTGGGATATGTGCGGAGAGAGATCGATTTACTTGGATTCTCCAAATCCAACTTATTAATTAAATAATTAGGCAGAATTGTACGGTTCTTTTATTAATTGAGAAACCATTAAAATAATCTAAAATAAGAAAGAATACATCGATTTTTTTTTATTGATAAAAAGAACCGTTCTAAAGGAAAATTTCATAATTCTTTTAAGTATCAAATTTTCTGCGGTGTCTATGATCACTACTATTTTGTTTTAGTGCCGTTAATTTATCACCAAAGTTTATAAATATTCGGTAATAATACAGTCCAGTGTTATTTAGTTTAAAACTTAACATCAGATCTTAAATAAAAATTCGCAACTAAGTATGAAACTTATCTGAAAAGGCACTTTTTTTATGACTTATCACCGGATGTTAAACAAAAACCAGTGATAAGAAGAAAAATTATCATCGGATATTAATAAAGATCCGGTATAAAGCCTTCCTCATCGGATTTTACGAAATAACCTGTGATAAAAAGTAGAAACCCTATGTACAAATACCCTTCTTTCTTCCTCCCCAAACCAGCAGCCGACACACTTCCTCCAGCAACGTTTTCTCTCCACCTCCATTAATACATCATATTTTTTTCTTTATTTTTTCTTCATTTCCGAGGCTGCAATGAATGCTGCCTTTATTTTTTGCTCCTTTTCGAGACATCTGCCTCTTCAGATCTGTTGTACGTATTTATTTTTATTTTATTTTCGAGACTTTTGCCTCTTCATTTTTCGCCCTTTAATTCAATTTTTTTGCTCCTTTCCAAGGCTGCAATGAAGCTTTTCAGACCTCAGATTTGTAATTCGTGTATAAATAACGCTCCTGTGGCTCATATCTGAACGAAAAGCTTCTTCCTCAATGCCGCTATGTTCTTGTTGTTGAAATTTCATCGAGGCTAGATGAGTGAAAAACTGTTCAGTTCACTCGATGGTTCTTCGACAACATGAACATAGCTGCATATATATGAGGGCTAGATTTGTTTATATTTCGTTGGCTTGTTAATTTTTTTATATGCATCTACGTTCTTACTGTTGAAGTTCCATCTAGGCTAGATGAGTGAAAAAACTGTTCAGTTCTCGATGGTTCTTCGACAATATGAACATAATAGCATAATTCTACATATATATATAGAGTTGTGCTAAAATACTTTATAAAGCACCAACATTCAAATACTTTAGGCTTGTATCTCGAGATACAAAGTGCAAACGGCCGATCAAGACCGTTGAAAATGTTACTATGCTTTGCAAAGCGCGGCAAAAACGCGCGCTTTGCAATTCTGGATCATTGGATTGCGCTTTGTGATTTGTGCCAACATGAAGATCAAAGATTCAATGGTTCCACAATTGCAAAGCACGCGTTTTGTCACGCTTTGCAAAACATAGTAGCACAACTCATATAGAATTATATATATATATATATATAGCATGGCTAAAATAATATGCATAGTACACTCCATTTTGTACTATGCATATAGATATAAGTCATTAAATTGAGATTTAAGTTGCTCAATAAATTCTTCATATGAAAATATTGTAGGAAATTAAATTTCGTGATTTTTGGAGCTTTCTAGCTATTTTTTAAAAACAGTCCAGATTTAATACTACAAAAGTGCCATTTCTGGACTGTTTTTAAAAAATATTTTAAAATAGAAAGAAAGCTCTAAAAATTGATATTTAAGTTGCTCAATAAATTCTTCATATCAAAATCTTGTAGGAAATAAAATTTCGTGATTTTTAGAGCTTTCTTGCTATTTTTTAAATATTTTTTAAAAACAGCCCAGAAATGACACTTTTGTAGTATTAAATCTGGACTGTTTTTAAAAAATATTTAAAAAATATCTAGAAAGCTCTAAAAATCACGAAATTTGATTTCCTACAATATTTTCATATGAAGAATTTATTGAGAAACTTAAATCTCAATTTAATGAACTATATCTATATGCATAGTACAAAATGGGGTGTACTGTGCATATTATTTTAGCCATGCTCTATATATATATATATATATATATATATATATATATATATATCTATACTATCTTATAAAGCATCTAAGAAATGGAGTTCTCCATTTGGTCATAGTCTTACTTTTTTATGGACTAAAATACCCTTCAAACCAGAGATACATAATGCTTGATTCTATAAGGACAATAATGTCATTTGTACAAATTATATATGGTAAGTATTATAAGGCTAATTATTCACATATTGAAATCTCTCGTGGCATTGCATTTTATTAGTTAGGGAAGAAAATGAAAGTTGTGCCAAAATATTTTAAACTATTAATATTTTCTGAACAAACTAATTTTCAAGCACGCATTTCATAGTCGCATTTCCATACTAATGTATCAAATATTTTAAACTATTCATTATTTTTTTAACTAAAAAATTGGTTAAATGTCACATAACTTTGACTATGACAAAGTAAAAAAATTATAGTATTTTAAAATACTATAGGATCATATTACTGACCAATAATTTCTGCCAACAATTTACAATTACAAAAAATGGACGAGTTAACTAACTTATAAATAAATATATATATATAGAGATACATTATGGTGTAACGCGACCTAAAGCTGGCGTTTTGCGTCGCCAGTTTGGTCCCTCGAATTCACACCGAGATTTGTGCCATTGGTCAGTGAAGAAATTAACTGCTCCCTTTCTCCATTTCCCCATTTCCCTCATGTCCGCTAAACCTCTCCAGTTTCCTTCTTTTCTTTTCTAGTTTTCTTCGATAGAACAAGAACAAAGGTCGCCAGGTACACTCCGCCGTACCTCGTCAGCTCTCTCGCGTCTTGGTCTCCTCGCTCCTCTCTCGCCTCTTGGTTTTCTCGCTCCTCTCTCGCATCTTGGTCCTATAGCCCCACTCTCGCCTCTCAAAACCCTAACAACAGGTTTATGGATCGGTGTAGTAAGATCTCAATAGACAATCTGGTTGTATCTTTCTATCTCAATTTCTCATTGAATTTCATCATTTTTGTATGATTGTTATACTCATGTGAACATTTGTTTGGCTGAATTCTGACTTTTCTAATAAACCAGAACTGTGACTTCATATTTTCTGGTATCCCTTTTCATTTGGTAAATGCTAATTAGTTTTTTCTAGTAGCGGATGAGGGAAATTTCACACAGAGATTAATGCTAATTAGTATTTTTCTGGTATCCCTTTTCTAATAGAGGATAAGGGGAATTTCACACAGAGATTAATACAGTAGCTGCAACTTGATTGATTGTGCCTTCTATGTGTTCAGTATTGATTTTTTTTACTAAGCAAAGAAATGTGTTGTTGAGTAGTATTTATTTAAGAAATATCAAATTTTGAATATAAATTGCTTGATTTTTATCAAATGATCAAATGATATCTTAGGCCATATTTGATAAAAAAACTGGAACTCATATTTCCTCGTGCCTTTTTTATATCTTAATACTAATTCTTCCACTCAGAGATGAAATTCAGCAGTGAAGCATATTTGATATGTAGTTCAACTCGATTAAATCCAAGTTGCTAGTGTGGCTCACCCCAACCTGCCTTGATCTACATAGGCCTTGATCTATAGAGATGTTGGAGATTGACATGAATGTAATTTTTCAAGTTGATTTTATTTTAGTATAGACATAGAACAATTTTGATGTATGATATGTTTTAAGATCGTACTAGGACATATTGTGTGCAGATGTTATTATGGTATGATAGCATGTTGATTTCATGTAATATAACATAAAATTTGAGTGGTTCAAAGAATTTGAAATTATACGATGGAATTGTTGAATTTTGTTGCTTGTTGCTTCTTGTGCATTTAATTATATGCATAATATTTGTTATGAGATGTGTAATTTTATTGTACCATTAAGCAGTCAAGTAATTTACTAATTTGATTGTAATGGAGTACTACTTAGTATAAAGCTATCTTCATTATGTTATATCATTGCTTGCTTTCTTTTTTTCTTCTACCTTTAATCATATAGCTGCAAAGATGGGGTGGTACAAGACATGGTACCATGCTCAAAACTCCCAGCTTCTCTTTGGAGACCTTTCAGTACAACTAAAAAGGACATCAAGCCTAGAAAGCGAAGTCAAAACCTTATTTTCACTCTATAATAAATCAAATAGTAGACAAAGAGCCAAAAATAAGTTTTGTTTAAGCATGAGAATACTGGCATCGCCTTCAGTAGCCAAAAATAAGTTTTGTTTTGTATTGTTATGTAGGAATTGAGAGATGTCAGTTTTTTTATGACTCTGAAGGGAAGAGCTAAAGGCATTAAAAATTTGATGATAACATTGTTGATACAATATTACAATACTGGCATCGCCTTCATACATTGAAATTACTGTTTTCATTACATATAACATTCAGAAATTAAAAACACTGATCATAAATCAAAATAACTAGCTAATACAATATTGCAATCATAAATAGACAAAATAAACCCCACAAGCATCATCTGTCTTGCAGAAATGCAAATCCTCCGACGAGCTGCGGCTACTATATTCACTGTTGGATTTTGTTTTCATCTATGCATAAAAGAATCAATACTTAAATTAATCTGATTTGTGTATCAAATTTCATCTATATTCACTATCTGTTTTGATCACTAATCATACTGTTGGATTATGTCAGTTCCACAATTCAGTTTAACAATCAGGTTCAGGTCAAATATATAAGAGCAAAATTCATTTCTAATGTATCAGTCAAACGAACACTATACCATTACTTTGTAATATGATTCTGGTTCAATAATCAAGCATAACAACATACTTATTTCATCTCCATAATATAAGGACATAGTAACATTATGAGCCAGCATCATCTCAGTGACAAGGTAATTAAGCAGCTTGGTTGCTTATATCAATCAGGACAGATAGCCAAAGCAAATTGTTAATTTCCAATTCTATTTACTGACAGCTAGCCAGCATAATCCATCCAGATTGCACAAATCAGCCAAAAAAATTGCCCAAATCAGCTAGCCAGCATAATCTATTTACTAACAAAAAACAAATTTCCTAATTTGAATCGCCATAATTGCAAAAATTAGCCAACATTTTCAAAAATCAATGACCAAATTTCAGAAATCAGCAAGCAAAATTCAAATGACTGACATAATTGTGTATTGAGTTTTACCGGTGAATAATGAAGCTAAAGGGCAATCGAGTTCAAGCCAACACTTCCTTCTCCTTTCCTTTCGAGCAGTGTGCCTCCAAGTCTGCGAGGTTCTCTCTCACGTCGGTCAGGGCCGAAAAGGACGAGATGAAGTCAAGCGGTGGAAAACCCTAGAATTAAAACATTTGAGATTCACCTATACTCGAGAGAAAGAAGAGTGGAGCTCTAACTTGACTCAGCCTTACAATTTGTTGGAAACGATCGTGCTGCGCCTCCCTAAAATTCTCTCTGCCTTACAATTTGTTGGAAACCCTAGTCGAGATTCACATGGCTACGGTGAAGAAAGAAATGCAAGAGAGAGAGAGAGAGAATATTAAAAAAAAGCATATTATTAGAAATGGAGGAGGCGAAATGCTAATTTGATCAGCACGATCGTTGAAGCAATCCGATGATTCCCGAACTCGACGCAAAAATAAAACGGTAGAACGCAACTCACCATAATCCATCTCTCTCTCTCTCTCTCTCTATATATATATAATTTTCTGATATTTTGGTTAGACCTCAAATCATGAAATTAATGAAACGGTGCAATATTCAACCCTGCTTTGTAATTTTGTTTTGTTAATTATTTTTTTACGAAAGAAATCTGTACTGAGCAGGCACCTAGCAAAACACATAAAAATTATGCATTTAATTTGAAGTTCAAAGATCTGCATTTACATATATTTTTTTCAAAATATAATTGATATTTGAGACTGATGTATTTTCTCAAAACTATTGTCTTATAAATTTTATGGGATATACACATGATACAAGAACTAATTTTTATGGGACCTATATCATAGTTAGGAGAATTTAAACTAAGTTATTTTTGTCTGTTTTTTGATAACGTACATTTTACGAAATATTACTATACGAATTGCATAAATAATATCTTTTATTTTGCTGATGATTTTTTAAATATAGCATTGAAAATTATGCAATGTATGTATAAATCTGGATTACTATCCAAAATTTTTAAATATGTGTTTGAATCTCTGGATTGAATGTGTTAATTCTTCCATTCAATTTCAGGTATTTTACTCTCATCTCTATTGCTATCTTGAAAAAACTCCTCCATGGCGTCGTTACGTCGACTCAACAACCGAGTAGAAGCAATAGGACATATTCAGAAATAATATGATGCAACCAGAAAATATATGTGTTTACCTTCTCAAATTTGGTTAAGTACACAGTATCATGTATCAGGTAGCTATGTTTGTGCGTTCCCCCAGGCTAAACCGCAGTGACGCATAAGAGGTGTAAGCAATCGTTAGAGAGAGCTTCAACAATATTATCAAGCAAGATCAAATTTCAGAAAATCCGCTCAAAGAAATAGGAAATAATCTGATGCAAATTTAGCAACCAGAAAATATATGTGTTTATCTTCTCAAATTTGGTTAAGTACCCAATATTAGTTATCAGGTAGCTATGTCTGTGCGCTTCCCCGGGCTAAACCGTTGTAACGCATGTCGCATGACGCATGTCGCACGACGCACAACGTATGACGCATGACACATACTGCATGACGCGTGACGCATGTCGCATGACCCATGACGACGGATGACGCATGACGCATGCCGCATAACACAAGACGCGTGACGCATGGCGCATGGCGCATGACGCATGCCCTTCAAACCAGAGGATAAGAGGCGTAAGCAATCGTTAGAGAGAGCTTCAACAATCTTATCAAGCGAGATCAAATTTCGGAAAATCCGCTCAAAGAAATAAGAAATAATCTGATGCAAATTTTGCAACCAGAAAATATACGTGTTTACCATCTCAAATTTGGCTAAGTACCCAGTATTAGTTATCAGGTAGCTACGTCTGTGCGCTTCCCCGGGCTACGCGTACGCATGACGCTTGCCGCGTGACACATGACGCATGACCCATGCCGCATAACTCATGACGACGCATGCCGCATGCCGCATGCCGCATGCCGCATAATGCATGACGCATGCCGCATGCCGCATAATGCATGACGCATGCCGCATGCCGCATAATGCATGACGCATGCCGCATAATGCATGACGCATGACACAACACAAGACGCGTGACGTGTGACGCATGACGCATCACTGTCGTCCGCATACACTTCATGTTGAAGATTCGTTACTTCTTCGATTATAGACTATTCTTAGTTCTTCTTGACAATACCATAAGGATTGCATTGTTGCTCACTTTTCAATTAAGTTAACTTCGTGCGATTCGTATTTTCTAACTGTTGATTCTTAATTTTTAGAGACAAAAAATGTTTGCCATGGTTCCAGAGGACTTGAGAGCATACGTGCAATCCAACGTAAAAGTTGGTGATTTGTATTGTATAGAACGCTTCAAACTTGGTCCTATTTCATTTTGTGCACCATTTGAAGGTCTCAGATACGAGACGCACAAACTCACAAATGATGAATGGATGATTCAATTTGATAAAAGCACCAAACTGGTTCCTCTTAGAAACAATCCAAGATTTCCACTTTACCCAACGGTGCCATCCATTAATCACATTACCAGGATCTCATCCGGCAGACATCTCACAGGTATATAACTTGTGACATCTTAATCAACTCAAATCTTATAGACCATATAAAAGATGTTCTCATAAAGTTGTAGACTATATAAAAATATTAATCTTAATCTTAACTTTTTTGTAGATGTTCTCGGTCAGGTGTGTTATGGACACCCTGTTGATTACATCAAATGGAATGGTACACGCCGTACGCCTTGTGTTGAGGTATATCTACTCGATGGCACGTGAGTTACAACATTAAACAATAATTACTACTCATGAGTTAAATCTTTCATATCAAAGATTTAAAAAAATGCAAATAATTTCTTCCAATATTTTTATTTTTAGAGGAAGTGTCATTCCATTGATCATGGAAGACGAACCGTTGAAGCGTCACATGAGAGTCATTCGTGCAATTCAGGAAAAGTAGATTATCTTCGTGACTCGGGTGAAAGTAATCGTCGATAAACCATGTACGTGACATATTTACAATATACATTTATCTTTCATTTTTACTAAAAAAAATTACAATTTCACTAAATTAATAATAATAACATGCAGTCAATCATTTTCTTGCCACTGATATTTCCACTGTCCATTTTGACCCGGAGATGCCAGAATACGAAGATTTGAAACTTAGGTACCTGTACAATTAAAATATCAAAATACTACTATCTAAAATTAATCCAGATCAGAAAAAATTGAAGTGGCTTGACTAAATCAACTCTTTTGCTATGTGCAGACTCAACATATCTACATGATTACGGTGTCCCCAATGAAATAAATTACTTTAAGTTGAAAGTGTTGTTTTTATTTTATTTTGTTTTGCTTGTTTTATGGATTATGGATGGCAAAAGATTTAGCTATTGACGATATTAATAACAAGATGATTGATAGGTTCCCGGAGAGGAACATATATACTATAGTTTTGACTCTGCTGAGGATGACTACAATAGCAACTACCCGACAAAATTCTTGAACTCTTTGATGCCGAGTGGCCTACCGACTCATTTATTGAAGTTGAAACTATGATGCTTGATCATACTTTTGTGCAACATCGATCCTGCGAATGGACTATGCAATGATACCAGATTGGTTTGTAGAGCATTCCAAAGAAATGTGATAGACGCAAAAATAGCAGTTGGTGAACATGCTGGAAATATAGTGTTCTTGCCTATGATTCCACTCTGTCCATCAGACAATGATATGTTTCCATTCAAGATGAAGAGAAAACAGTTCCTGATCCGTCTTAGCTTTGCAATGACGATAAATAAAGCTCAAAGACAAACGATTCCGCATGTTGGCGTCTATCTACATGAACCAGTATTCTCGCACGGACAAGTATACGTGGCGTTATCAAGAGGAACATCCCGTAGAAATACAAAGGTTTTGATTAGACCTGTTAGTAAAGTAACGCAACCAGGACTTTACACGTCCAATGTAGTATACCAGGAGGTTCTATGAGATGACTAATACTGGTAAAGTGTAATATGCTCTCTTTCTTATGTTAAGTTCCATTTCTTAGTAGATGTGCTTCTAGCATTTTTATCTTTAGTTTTTCTTATATTAGTATCTTTGAAGCAAACTAAATAATTAAGTTCAAGTGATAATTCTGATTGTGACACTTTATTTGTTTTTTGGGATTTTACTTGTGTGTTATTTCGTAAGCTGTTTGAATCAATTTCTTACTTATATTTATGTTGACAACACATCAGTGATACCTAGAGAATCATCGTCTAAATGACATTGTTGTGCAGTGCATGTATATGTTATATTGTTATGTAGTTGAAAGATAAATACGCGCGAAAAATTGTAAAAGCACTTCTCCAAGCATTTATTTTTAATACAATTGACAAGAACACATAATTAAATATGCGTCGAATAATTCACAAAAATGTGATACACGCAAAAATAGTATTTGATCAAGACGCAATTTAAATGATTCTTTTTCGTTCATAATGTCTTCCGTTGCTTGGCACGGGTACGATTACTAGTATATATATATATATATATATATATATATATATATATATATATATATATATGAGGAGGGATCCGTAGCCGCCATCTATTTTGTAGCCGCTCGCAACCGCTCCATCATACCAAGTGTAAATCGTAGATCCGGACCGTTGAAAACATTTTCTATACTAATGTAGACTTGAAAGATCAAATTTTATAATTTTTGAAATTTTTTTACTATTTTATCGAAATAGTTGAAAATTGAATGTTTGTAAATCATTAGGATTGACTGGCTTGTTAAATTTTATATTTAACCTGGAATAAAAAAATTTACAACCGGGGTTATCTCACTCGTAAATCGTTAATCATAAAACAAAAGCATGACACCTCACACACCATGCTGTGTGCGACAGTGCGTGCTGCGATTAAGGCACTAAACTCATTTTTTTCTAATTAATTCGGAACTCAAATGGTTGAGATATAACCATCTGTACGGCTGTACCAGAATCAATGGGGTTTACAATCGGTGATATATGATAGTAAATTATTAATGGCACTGAACTTGAACTCACTGCCACGGTGCCACCTAATTAATTTGGTAGTGGACCCAATACCAACCAGATTAAACCTTAAAAAAGCCACGAGTTTGAACTAGTTTACAACACACCAACCGGAAATCCAAACCCAACTCAGACCAAGAGAGCACCTAACACCCAAATAAACATGACGACACAATCTGATACACTTGCAAAATTCACAACAACAATTTCAACAAGTAAAATCAAGATATAAACTATCTGGATATCCAACTTTATTGGTTCCAGATCTGAACCCATCTAACTCAAAATTAAGTTGAATGTTGATTCATGCATCAAAAGACCTAAAAATGATGGTACTGACATCTGAAACAACTTCATATTTACTTGAAGCTGCATCTTATTAACTTTATTCAGGCAGTGCAACTGTACAAAGCCGGCGGACATCAACAGGTTGCGAAATGATTCAATCTGATTTTGCCCTACAAGTAACGTCGCGTTATCAATTCAAATACCAGAGAGTCCAGAAAAGCAAATGCCTGTCATTATGGCATTATGCACAAGAAATCTTTAGTTAACATACATAAAAACCATTTCTTACAACAAGCTCTATAGACTGCTAGTAAGTACCTAATGAAAGCAAACAATAAAAAGTAAAACCAACACATTCTACAAAATTAATGCGCAACAAAAACTGCCAAAAGCATAAAAGAAGTAAGAAAAAAATATCAGAAAAAGAGCCTTCGAGGCAGCCTAGGAGGAGCGAGTGATGGATTGGAAGATGGCCCGCTAGACACACCAACAGGTTGGGCCCCATTGAACTTTGCATCTTGTGTGTCTGACAAGCGGCCCCCTCTGGGGTCAGCAAGCAGCGACTTTTGGAAAGACTGTGGGAAGCCGGTAGCAATGATGGTAACATGAATCTCCCCGGTATACCGGTCATCAACCACTGCACCAAAAATTATGTTTGCAGATGGGTCGGCAAGGCTTGTCACCACCTAACAAAAAGATAACTTTTATTAGACTGTATCATGTCCAAATATCATGAACATCTGTGTAAGAAAAATGCTTAGCTTTACAAAAGAAAAAAATCCAATAAAAAAGGAAAAATCCTTTATAAACCATTGTCAATCTACTTCACATGATGCCAAACTAGGTAACTAACATTTGTGCTCAAGTTTTAGTAAGGAAAAGTGTGGAAACTTGGCATTTTCAAAGATATTAGGAAAAGAAAAGCCTATGTGATTATGCATGATTCATTGGTTTAGATAGATGAGAGAGAGAGAGAGAGAGAGAGTGAGATCTAGTCACAGGTGTATTAATGATTTTCCTGTACTGGAGAGTTACAGAGTATATGGGAAGTGATGAAAACAAAAACATTATGAACAATCAAAAACAGGAGGAAAAAAAAGAAAGAGTAAGCTGATGAGATGCTCCTCTCAAACAATTAGTTTCCATTTCAGCCCCTCGATGTTTCAGATGTGTCACAATGGTCCCATATTTAGCCATTTATATATATTTAAATGAAACAAATTCCTAAATCGAGGACATCCTTTTAAGCACTCTCTTCTAAAGAATATAAATTTATGCATCCCTTTCAATGAGGAGCAGGATCGAGTAAGTGCAACTTTTAACATGAAGAAAGAAGGGGCCATAGAGAACACTGAGTGAACCTGAGAGACTTTGTTGACCTCTTGCAAGGTGATATCCTTGCCTCCAGTGATGTTATACACCACACCAGTGGCCGACTCAATAGAGGACCCAATGAGAGGGGCCAGGGTTGCCTGTTCAGCTGCCTCCTGAGCCCGATTTTTGCTTGATGACACACCAACCCCCAGCATGGCCGTGCCTGAGCTCTTCATCACCGCCTTAACATCCGCAAAATCTACATTTACCAACCCAGGTATCTGCAGAAGAAATACGTGCTTAAGACATATATTTGCATCTTATGGAGCTGACAAATCAGGGTAGCTGGTTTTTAATTCTTTGTTCACACTATTGCCAGCAATGTTGTTTCGTCAATTGTATATACATATTCTGAACATAATATATTTTTCTGTAAATTCCGAGTGCGCATCTTCAAAGTATAGCCCTAATTTCACATTTATTAGAAGTACATTCTATCATGTTTTGTACTATTCAAATAATAATCTGGATGTGTTGAATTACAAATTTAGCACTTTCAAAGAGAAACTTTTTCCCAATAGGTGGGTTCATGGGTCCAGCCCTGGTTAATAAAACTCAATAGTCTTTGCATTAAAAATTGCCACACTTACTGCTGTCAACTCTAAGTCTCTAATCAAAGTACCATAGGTATCTGTCATGGTAATAGTGAGTATTTCAAAATCAGGGCAACACATATGCAGCAGTTACTAGTGGATTCGGTAAAACCATTATGGGCACTAATTAATTAGATACCTAATATCAGTGTTGCAATATATCCCAGTTAGAACCATTTGAGAGTTAAGATTGGATCAAGTCGAGGTTTGGCAAGTACATCTGGTAAGTTGGGTGCTGAATCTAGCCAGAACAGATGTACACTATCATGACTAAAGTGGTACTGGATAAGCCCCAGTCAAAATAATCACTAAATATCAGCACGGAAATTTTTGATAAGTACCATATATTTTTTATTAGAAAAGTTTTCATACACATTCATTACTGATTTTTGTGGTCATTCTTTTTTGCTGGCCAGATTGGGTTGTCATTGCATTACAACTTTTACAAGTAAAGCATGGTAAGCCTATCTTTATGAGTATATACTACTCACAGTGATAATATCAGAAATTCCCTGGACACCCTGGCGAAGTACATCATCAGCAAAGAGGAAGGCATCTTGGAGAGGGGTGTTTTCGTCAACTACATCCAAAAGCCGGTCATTAGGGATAACTATAAGTGTGTCCACACTCTTCTGCAACTTCTCTATTGCTTCTAGTGCCTGAAGAAAGATACATATAAGCAAAGAAGAAACAAAGTTCAGTTGTGTATGGAAGGGACTCCTAACTGAACAAGTCTGATACTGGCCAAGCAATGCTATGCATTAAGTATCAATACCAGGTGATCAAATTATTTAGGCATAATAAATTGAACTGATTGTGAAGTAATTGCAAATATTGTAAGTTAATTGAAACTTTATTAGCACATTAAGGACAAAGTGCTCTATGATCGGAATAAATTGAGACACAATTTTCCAATTAAATCTCAGAAGAAACGGAGAGCTAAAATAGTTTATGTATTTCCGCTGAGGCTTCATTAAGAGTTGAGTGAGTCTTCTACTTTGACAACCAAGAAAATTTATAGACATTCTCCATAGTTAAGCCCTCAATCAAACTTGGTACAATTGAATACAAATGAGTCACATCTCAAACAAATTATTCAGTTTTATTGGGTTTTCATAGGCAACCAAATGATTTTCAATTTGCACCAAGGCAATTTTTCAATTTAAAACACGATGAAAGTGATAGCAAACATTTTTAATTCACAGAATCGGATCGGTAGCACACCAAGATCACTTTTCTCCAAAAAAGAATAGTATTTTTTTTTCTAGGAGAACAACTTTCGATGTCAGTTGTTATGATTATTAAATAATTTGTACGTTAGCTTATCCTATCCTTTACAAAGAAAGATTTAAATATTCATTCATTATTGGGCTATTTACGGCAAATAGCAAAGCTACAGAAACTTACACCTTACCCTATTTGAATTGTATGCTGTCAATAAAGCCCAAGAAACTTATGGCCGAATAAATTAGGTAGAAAATAAACCAGTCGCTGTCCCGATTTAGGATATTTTCTTTTATTTAAAATTACCTTCCATATGGCCATGTTTTTACAACATACCTCAACAGAGTCAGACCTAAGTTGCACAGATATAGATAAAACATAGAAAATAATTATTTTGCAATACCTTACAGATAAGCTATTTTTATCATTTGTATTCTTCTGCACAAAATAAAACTAAATTAACATATGAATACACATTCTTTTTATCTTTTTATGTATTAATGATTAGCATATGCATGCTAAGAAAACCATTAAACCAAATCTTCACTTTTGAAATTATATAGATAAAACCTACAAATGTACAGCAATGTTACTTTTAAGTTTTCAATGTATTTTAAGAGCGTAATGCTTTTAAAATCATAATTTATTTGCTCATTTAAAGCAGAGGCCTTAGTCAGCGTGCAGAGATTTTATTATTATTTTAGAGCCATTTTCAAAAATCCTAAAAAGTTAGTTACAAAATTGGGAAACTAGTAATTGGTATTCTACAAGATTTGGATATGTACAATATATTTTGAGATGGTTAGATCGAACATATCAGCATGAAAAATCAGAATTTGACCCATTAACATTTAGCACATTAGCACAATTCTATAAGAATAAACACCAGCCACCAGACCCCCTTCATTCTCTATATAAAAAATGATGGGCCTTCTTGAACTATTGAAGTCCAAGTGTATCCTAATATGGAGAGAAGCGTCAGCTGCTACATGCAAAACCAGTAAGAAACCAAAATGATGTTGAAATTAGCAGCACAAATTGCACATCTTACACACATGTTTTTAACTACCTGTAAAGAGCGTTTACGGCCCTCAAAGCTAAATGGATAGGTGACTACACCAACAGTAAGGTAACCAGCCTCCTTAGCTATCTGTGCTACAACTGGAGCAGCACCAGAGCCTGTACCACCTCCCATACCAGCTGTAATAAACACCATATCTGAATCCTTTAGAGCATTTGATATGACCTCTTTTGATTCCTCCGCAGCTTGCTCTCCCAATGACGGGTTGCCACCAGTACCTGTTATCAAAATTATTAACAACAAAGGAAGATATACTTACGATTGGAATGCCAAATCATTCAATTTTCTAACAAAGAATAAGAAACCGTGATTTAAAGCATACATGAAATATCAAAACTGTTCAATTTATGTCTCGGATAGGATTTGATTTGGGCTTAGCATTAAAATACAACCCTCTTTACTCAACATACCCTAACCCTGCATAAATGAATAATTAAACCAACAAAACTATAAAGAATAAGCAGCAAACTGAAACTGATAATCAAGTATTATTCACCAGAACTGATGCAATCTTAAATTCAAAAGAAATTTGAATATAAAATGATTTCCTATATAACAACTTTAACATTAAATGAAGATAAATACCTAGGCCACGAGTCAACTGCTCGCCTATTTGGAGAGGGTGCTTTGCCAGAGAGTTCACAAGTGCTTGCGAATCTGTGTTGACTGCATAAAACTCTACTCCCTACAATTTCACCAAGGTTAGTAGTTGCACGATGATCTCTGCCTAATTAGTATATTACTTTTAACACAGCGAATTACATTAAATAATGACAACGAGATTACTCAAAACTTGGTAGGAGCAATACTAAATTGACCACTTGTATGCAAATCTCAAACATGAATAATGTTCTAAAATACTAAACCTATCCATTCCAGAATTTACCTAATAAGGAAATTTACTATTCTTGCTAGCTTCAAATACTTCCCAATCAACACAACACAATTATTGAAATGTACTTGATTGTAAGTCGAAATCCCTTCAGAGAGAGAGAGAGAGAGAGAGAGAGAACCTGGAGGCCGCTACCAATCATGCGATTGACAGCATTGTTGCCACCGCCACCGACTCCTATAACTTTTATCTTGGCAGTCTCCATTGGCGCGACCAATGGAGAGGAAGAGTAGACACAGCTGACTGAAGAGCGACCTCCTCGCCACCATCGCCGGTGAGGGGTACCGCGGTAAGGAGAGATGGTGGGTAGATGGCTCGAGAGGCGAAGAGTCGGAGCGCAAGTTGACAAAGAACCCATTTTGGTTTGGTTTTGTTATATCTCGTTTTGTTTCTTGATTGTGGATTGAAGGTAGGTTGGATGTAAAAACTTGTAATGGCCTAATGGGGTTTTTTTCTTCTCAGTGTACTTGGGTTTTGTAAAGTATTGTATTTTTCTTTAATTTTACATTTTTTTTAATAATTATCTTTAGTTGAATAAATTTACAGCGCCAGTAGAAAAGGACGGACCCGATTCTTCTGCCGCGCAGCATCGACGGATCGTTCAGATTTACTGCGCTGTCAGCTACGGACGACTCATATTTGATTTAAGGGGATCTGATATTATAAAGTTTAGCTTGCACGAATCTTGATGCAAATTAAAAGCTGAAATTTGTTGCGCAGCACGCACAGTGACGGTGCCCGCGCGGTAGAAGATCTCGTTCCGAAAAGGACACCCCGACCCAGAAAATTACATAACGGGAACTTATCCACATGTATTTTGCCTTTTTGTTGAAGGTTGAGGGTTTGAGAAAAAAAAAATATTTGACTTGATGGTCATGTTATACATAAGAAATTAAGAATTAAAGACGAGCAACTAAATCAACAATTTTGACATAAGAAATTAAGAATATAATAGCAAATAGATCACCAACATTGATAGGTAATAATAACTAATAAGGGTACTTTTGAGTTGCCTTTTGATTTCAAAATACCGTAATCAGCATATACTAGTTTTTTTATAATTCATATATTTTATCACATCCACTTTTGACATAATATGCTTATTTTACACATCGAGTGATCCAATAGCTTAATCCTATCTAGTGTAGTGGTGAGGCACAAAATTTTAATGGGAGAGGTCTGAGATTCAAATCCTGCTAGGAGCTACTTTTAAAAGGAATTTTCAAATTTATTTTCTAATTTATTTGTGGATGTGTATTGTAAATCTACGCCGTTAAATGCGAGGCATGTCAAATTTTCAAATTTATTTTCTAATTTATTCAAACCAAAACAGGCATGTCAAATTTGTGTTATCCGAGGTCTGATTTGATTTCATTCGTATATACGCCGTTAAATGCGTATCCAAACTGTGTGTAATGATGGCTTTACACAAGTGCAAACATTACGACCTTCTAAAATTTAGTATCCCAATCGTATTAGTAAGAAGATCTTTCTCAAAAGAATCTTATCCAACTCCCTCATTTAGTATCCCAATTGTTGCACATCGAGTAGATTACTGATACTTGCTACAAATTTGGTGATATTCACATGGACAATTAAAAAAGAAAAGGCAAATGATGGTTGCCACCAATTTCTGACATTTTTCTTTTATTTTGCATATTCTTGTCAACCGATAAGATCATTGCAGAAAAAAAATTAACCAAAAAGTTTTGTTGACAACATATCAGATGTTCAAGAAGAGAACATTCAGTTTGTAAAAATCTATTTATCCCACTAGGCCACTATCTCAATTTTGATTCAAGTGAACTATATTTAACATCTTCAGGACGGATTCAAAAGCTATTTAAGTTTGAACACAACTAAATTCGAGTACAAAAGTTGAGATCAAATCCGAACACACCCACTAAAATTCACTAAAATATCATTAAAAACTCAATTTTCACTAAAAAATAACAAAAAATACATTAATTTTTGCGTCTTTTGAATATCAAATCCGAACACTTGTCCGAACTTGATCATGAATGACTTCACCATTGATCTTTCCTTATCCCACATCACAAAGCATCTTCAACGCAATTACCAATCTGGATGTCTAAATTCGGAATTTTAAGAACTAAAATAAAAATAAAAATCATTTTTTTCTACAAACTTCGACTACACTCGTCGGAATCATAATTAATTCTTTTTTATCGTCGCAAACCATCAAATTGTAGATATTCGAGTCTACTTTCATCGCGTCGATTCTGATTTGCGATCGAAAAAATGCGTATCTAAAGTTTGACTCCACCTTCAACTTATGTCTTAATTTGTAATTATTTATCATGTGTTTGTGTCAGAATCAATTTTGAATCGCTCGTTTCTCCGATCGCAAATCAGACTCGACGCGGTAAAAGTACACTCAAACATTTACAGCTTGATGACTTGCGACGATAAAAAAAAAACTAATTACAGTCTCGACGAACACAGTCAAAGTTATTACAAAAACTTACCTAAATAGAATCCAACTCTTGTATTAAATTACCGTCAAAATGTTCAATTCATATTTCATACATCAGCTTATAAGATAAGCATTTAAGGTTCTCTCTGGAGTCTGGACCAAATAAGTATGGTAGAAAGTGCAAACCTAATGTCAAGTAGAAACTGCTACGAAAAAAATACAAGACGTGGTGATGCTAGGAAGAGACTTCAATAGTTTCATTGTAGAGCATTAGCAAGCAATCACTATCTTCAAAAGAAAATGAAGAAAATAGAAAGCCTAATAAACTACATCTAAATTTCCTCTAATAGAAGCTTGATGAAATACATGCCAAAATCTACATGAAAAATAAGAGATGTTACACGAAAGGAGCAGAGCAACAGAATAAAATAGAATAAAACATTAAAGCCGACCTAAAGTACCACATTGGTTTCATCTGCCTAGCTTGCTGAGTACAAGCAGCTAATTATAGCTTTTCAGCGAATTATCATTGGTTGAGAGAATCAAGTGATAAATAATTTACTATAATTTTTTGGCAAGACTTCTCAGTACGTCCTGAGCACGGTGCTCCATCTTGGGTAGGGCCCACTCATGTTGTAAAATGTCCAAACTATCCTTCTCTGCCCCTAAGCTCTGAAAAATTCAAAACACACATTTTACAATATATTCTTTTTTGAAAGTGATTGTCAGCATGGTGGCCATGGCCAGTAACACTGTCGTGTACTACTAAGGTTGCGGGATTAAGCCCCAATGAATGCTGGGAGGGCACTTTGGCAACTTAAAAGAATTGGGTGTTGAGCTCAGCCTCTAATATAAAGAGAGCCTTTAATTAAAAAAAAATATTGAATTCTTTTAGCCAATTCAGGGGTAAACAAGCAAGAATCAATCAGTGCGGTCATTGTTTTACGCACACAGATAATTAAAACCAATTCAGATCATTTTGGTACCTTCGATGGGTCCATACCAAATCCACCACCACTCATTTGCATCATCCTTTGTGCATCATCAGTTGCTGAATAAAAGTAAAAGAAAACATTAAAGTCAGTACATAAAAATATTGTAAGAACCAAAAAGAAGATGGGTACTAACAAAATTAAATATAAATGTAATTTGGATCCAGATTACCATTTTCTTCTCCAAGAATGAGACTAAAAAAGCCCCTCAATCCAAAGAGATTCAAGAAGTACCTAAATAGATGCAAAACAGGAAAACAATCCAATTAATCCTAAATCTCGCAACAAAACACTAACCATACAGACAGATAAGGGGAATATCCTGCTTATCAAGAAAAGAATATTCCGAGTACCCTTCACCAATGAAGAAGGCTCAAATTACATCACCTTCAGCATTGTTTCACTGAACCCAACAAACAGACATTTTTGGGCATTTTGAAATGTAATTTGAGGCTATAGAGGAAACAATGAGCTGCAGGATTTCCCTTAGAACTAAATGGTCAAACTTTCATCAGAAGTAGAACTTCCCTTAAGTTTTAGTGGCGACAATTTTCAACTAAATTTAAGTACAAACAAAAATTAAAAATTACCAAGATCGGCTGCTGACATAGCTGACATCAACAGTACTCAAGTCAATGCCATTTTGCAGCATGGCACGGAATCGTGGAGTTAATGGAAAAGGTATCTTTGCTAAGATATTAAATAATTCACAAAGAAAAGTATGTCAATACAGAAGAATGCAAAAGTGATAATAACAACCCACATTTTTTTATTGCAAATTCATCAAAGATAGTATCAAAGTTAGTATCTTGCGATACGAGATACGTATCTTATGGTTCGATACGAGTCAAAGGACGAGCGATATGTATCTTATAATTCGATACAAGTCTAAGTAAAATTCTAAGATGAGTCGCCATTATCCAACCACTTTGACGACGACGATGAGTCTCTTCATCTTAATGACGAAAGTGATGGTAGATTAATTTAGTTAGTAAAAATGGTAATAGAATAATAACTTCTTTCGTTAGCAAATATGTCTTCACAATGTCATTCTCAAGGGACTTGTTCCTCTTGGCATCGAGAGGCTTGTTCCTCTCGAAATGTTTTCATTGTGTCATTCTCGAGGGGCTTGTCCATGTCGACATCGAGAGGCTTGTTCCTCTCGGAATGTCTTCATTCTGTCGTTCTCGAGGGGCTTGTTCATGTCGACATCGAGAGGCTTGTCCCTCCCGGAATGTATTCACTTTGTCGTTCTCGAGGGGCTTGTTCCCCTCAGCATCAAGAGGCTTGTCCTTCTTGAAATGTCTTCACTTTGTCGTTCTCGAGGGGCTTGTTCCCCTCAGCATCAAGAGGCTTGTCCTTCTTGAAATGTCTTCACTTTGTCGTTCTCGAGGGGCTTGTTCCCCTTAACATCAAGAGGCTTGTCCCTTTCAGAATGTCTTCACTTTGTCGTTCTCGAGGGGCTTGTTCCCCTCAACATCAAGAGGCTTGTCCCTCTCAGAATGTCTTCGCCATTTCGTTCTCAATGTATATGTTCCCCTCGGCATCAAGATATAAATCTCGGAATATCTTCCGAAGCACTAATTCGTTCTTAAGGATTTGTTCTACCTCAGCATCGAAATATAAATATTGAAATATCTTCTGAAGCACTTAGTCGTTCTCAAGGGCTCGTCCCTCCTCAGCATCGAGACAAAATTCTCAGATTATCTTGAATGTTCTAACAAAATAGTCCATTTCTTGAATTTTTCTTTATTTGCTTATGTAGCAGCTTATCATTTACAATCTTCCCATTACCTAAACAATTGAAAATACAAAAATTGCCTTCTACAGGATGCATGATGAGCTCGTGGTATAAGGCCTGTAGCTCTTATTTGTATTCACTAGTAAGTCGACTCCTCGTCCCACTTCCCGTTATTGTCGAGCCTAGGTCTTGCCCTGTTTGACGAGTAGAGCTGCTAGTCTCTGCTGTACTCCTCCTGATCGTCATTGCTGGATGTCGGATCCTCCTCTCCTTGGATATATGCATTCGCGAACACACAAAAACTTGTAGCATTGTAAATTGCAATCTATGTGCATCAAATCGCAAATTACCTTGCGAAACCCCGACATATGATGCAATATTGCTACCTTATCATTATAATCGTTTACCCCTTGTGTCGCCTCTAGAAATAGATCAATGTATCGTCTCGTAGACTGTCACAAGATCTTTCGATCTTCTTGATGCCCCCGAAACGGGCCAAAAAAGCTGTCTAACTGATCAAAAGTTGACATGAATCGAGGTGGCAAGGAAGAGTATCAATCTCATGTCGAACCCTCCAAACACGTTGAAAATAGTTGACAAATGACATAGTCATCATAACCCATTAATCGAAGCCGCTCCTTAAATTCTATGAGGAATGCTTTCGGGTCGGCGAATGTCGCTCGCGATGATCCGAACGTGCCCAAGCTAGGGATATGAACAGTAGATGGGATGATCGTGAAATATAATTCAGGGACCAAGGGACATCAGATAGCAAGTCGTTTGTTGTTGAAGGAGCTTGTTGTACTTGTAGTTCCAGTGCACACAATTTGCGCTAGATTTGTTCTTCGAAAGAGGGTGGAACTCCCGAGGAAGGAATGTTCGTATGTGATGCTGAGAAATTTGGCACAAAATGTACCATAATAGAGGTGCTCACCATTCTTTGTGGTTGGGAAGAAGTAGAAGAGAATGGTCGGTAGTTAGGTTGGAAAAGATGGAAAGGAGAATTGATGTTAGTATAACGTTGGAAATGATTTGCGGGTGGAGCATAGTGTATAGAGTAAACAAGAGTTGAGCGGGATTGCTTGGGAACATGCAGTCGGGGGAGAGACTGCAATAGTACTCCCGAGTTGAGAGGGATTACTGAAGTTAGGTGACATGTTGTTTGCGAGGCCACAACATGTTGGGGCATGGAGATGTTGGTTAGTTCTGAGGGGAGGAGTAGTTGGATAACGAGAGTTGGGACATCTCCCGATCCCGAGGGTGGAGGAAATTGAGAGTTGGAATGGGACCTTGAAATGTTGGTAGAGTTCAAAGTGAACCGACGGTAAGGGAGGGATCAAGTCTAAAAGAGATGACGAGCCGGCAATAAGGACAAATGGAGGTCCCTGTCCGACGCAGAGGTCTAGATTACTTGTCTCATGGGAAGGGAACGAATCTGAAGCCGAGGGAGAGGGAGGATCTGCCCGACACCGAGACCTGGGGGCATCCCGAAACTTATTACTATTTGGTCAGGCGAGAGATGAAAGCACCAATGATCTCGTCCCTATAAAATCAAGCCGAGAGGATAAGGGGGAGTACAAGAGGAAGAGATGAAAGAGCAAAATGGAAAAAGTGGCTAGCCTAAACAAATGAACTCCGACCCTCTTCCTTCCTGTGATGACAGGGGTTTAGTATTTATAGGCCCAGTAGACCCATCAGAAACGAGTCAGCTCCTCAAGCGGGTCATTTGTGAGCCAATTGATGCCATTGGGCATGTACAGGTCGAGTGTAATGAAGCCCTATCAAACACTTATCCGAACATTTTTTAATTTGGAAAATAATTATAAAACAAAAATAACTGATATACATACCTGCTACAAAACCAGAAAAGAAGAAGTTCACCCATGCAAATGTAAGAGTCTGAAAACAAGGTCAAATTCTAAATATGAGCGTATATTATATAACTGTTACATAAAAATTTTATGCAAAAACCTATAGATTGTGAAAATTGCATAATAAGCACCAGGTAAAAAAGAACTATGAATCACACCCTATAAAAGAAGAACTACAATCAAAATTAGTAGCATGAAACTTTTTCCATGGTAAATACAAGTATCAGCATATTGAAAGTGTCAGCAGGGTGAAGTGTGATGCAACAAATTATGAAGAGGCATGCGTGATATTTCTAGGGTACGAATGTAAAACTTATAAATTGACCTTACCTGGGGTATAATCATGGAAAGATTTTTTTTCATCATATCCATGGCCATGTTTGGGTCCTGAAACATCTGCGCTTGTGCCTTCTGTGCCTCTTCTTTAGGTACATAAAGTAGCCCATTTTCCTATTAAACCAGAAACTCTCTCTCTTTATGAACAGAAACCACATGTAATGCAGACAATTATAAAACTTATTGCAATGCATTTTCTTTCTGCTCTAATTCTACACCTTGAAATTAAGTCTGTGAAATATATTCAACAATAGTTACAACTTGCATTGACCAGATCACTCTCTTTCTCTTTCTCATCCTTTCTTTTAGAAAAGATCAGCAGGCCTGTCGCTTGTGTTCCTCTCTCTCTCTCTCTCTCTCTATATATATATATATATATATATATATATGATTTATACAGATTTTTTGGTGGATTGGATGAGTTATATGCAATAGCCTATGTAAATTTTAGAGCTTATCTTTAGGTATGCAACATCATATCATACCCCTTGGATGCATAATCAATTTTATAAAGCCTGTATAATTCAGGCATTGTATCCAATACTCAATACCAGTGTGATCTGTAGGCCTCAATTGTTGGTCAATATTCACAGCAACGGGCCTCAATTGATAATTGGCTGAAACCAGATCTATAGGAATAAAACCAATTGCAGAAATTCATAATAACAAAACATTGTATGCGAACTCAGAAGGACACTGAAACCAGAACGCACCGATGCAACTGAGCAAGAAGTAAAGAACCAGTACTGTACTGTAATCTGATGGTAAAACTCGAGTTACCTCATTGGTAAAGTAAGTCCGCCTAGATCGAAATGCCCTTGACGGTATTAAATGGGACCCAGACCTCAAATTTCTTGCTCTTATTACAGCTTGCCTACATACAAAATTAAAGAAATTACCTACACATTAATAAATGTTATTAAAAAAATATATGTTTTTACATCAAAAATGGCAATTTATTTCTATCCTTATCAACTCAAGGTAGTTCTTCTTTCAAGTCAGACTCTCCACTTGAATACATGAAATTTGGCGAGCCTGCTGTTAGAGTTAACTTAAAAAGAGTAACACAGCTTTAGTAACTCCTCACAATATTCTATACTACAGGAAAATCAAAATGAGAGGATCTAACTATCGACTAGAATTCACTAAACTGAAACACAAATTTCTTCCTAACCAAAAGGTACAAGCTCGGCAACCGAATTCTCAACTAAAACCAAAATTGAACAAGTAAATAAAAATGGACCAAATCAAAGCCGCTCGGGGAAACAATATATTTTCAGAACTAAACATAAAAGGATAGAAATTTGCACAAAAGTAAGCACAAATACCCTTCTTTTATCGCCTTTGCGTCAGGACTCTGTGAGGATCGGATTAGCTTGGAGACGAAGTAGCGTAGCACCCCTATGAGAACCATCACAACAGAGAGAGGTACCAAGACCCAATTCCTGATCGCCGTGTCCAAAACCAGATCATCCGCCATTTTTGCTTAGTCAAGCTCGAGCGAAAAAGAGAGATCTGGTCTGGGGTTTTGGTATGATAAATAAATAAATCAGGCCTTTCAATGGATGCACGGTCGTGATTCTAGCTTGAACAAACGATCTCTTTCCTTTTCTAAAATGGTCCCTGAAGTATGCAAATTACTCTAAAACAAAAGGTATCTCCTTAAATGAGACGGAAAGAGCTTCAACAACAAATATGTTTATATTTAGGTTATCGGTGTCTATAATCGACTATTGTAACGGTTAAAATAAAATTCTGAAAATATTACGTTTATTTTTGAAGGAAGGAGCTGATTTATTTATAGGATCTAAAAACTAGTTACTTTATTGTTCTTTTGTCATATGAAACAATTTGCTAAAGTAAGAACTCAAACAATTTGCTCTAGATTCCAACTTACTCACTGTAGCTCTATTGTCTTTCACAAAACATACACATTCAAAAACTTATAATGGCATAATTCCTCTATTATCCCCATTCAGCATTTCAAATGAAGTTTGTCATTCCAACACTCTTGAGGGCATTCTGTTGATAATTGAGCAGCTGTTAGGACAACTTGTCTCCACAAGTACTTTGGGACATTCATTGAGATCATCATACATTGAGCTACCTCGAGGAGGTGTCTGTTTTTTCTTTCTGCTACCACATTCTGTGCTGGTGTATAAGAGCATGTAGTTTGGTGTTGTATATCTTGAGTAGACAAATACTCCTCAAACATCGTGTTAGTATACTCTATACCATTATTAGATCTCAATATCTTTACTATTGTCTCGTATTGAGTCTGACTTGACTTGTGAAAATTTCTAAAGCAAGCAAATACATCACTTTTATTTTTCATCAAATATAACCAAGTAACAAGAGAAAAAACAATCAATAAAGGTCATAAAGTATCTATAATCATTCATAGTAGGCGTGGAACAAGGTCCCAATACATCTGAATGAATTAGATCAAAAACATTGGAACTGATATTACCCAAGCTTATATAAGAGCTTCGAGTATGCTTGCCAAACTCATATGCGTCACATACAAGTTTCTGCTTATTAGCCTTTCATATAAAGATGGATACAAAACACTCACAACTCCAAAGGAAGAATGTCTCATGCGTCGATGATAAAACAATAACTCATCCTCCACACTCATACTAGATCCTCTAACACATGTCTTCTCAACCATAGATGTCAGTGTTGAGTCCATCCCCTCTTGGTCCAAGTACCACATCTCATTATGCCACGTGCCAGTCTCTAGTCTCCGGCCAGTCCCCTTCTCTTGAAAAATCATCTTAGGATATCAAAGGAGACAACACATTTTAATTGAAGTATAATGACACTGATAGATAAGAGGTTTATTGGAAAATAAAGAGCATGTAACACATTGGACAAAGTTATAGAACTAGTGCAATTCACTATACCCTACCAACCACGGGTTGTGCAGTAACATTAGCAGTCTGGATACTTTCTGGCATCGCTAAGTGAGTATAGGAAGTAAACTCACTAGCATTACCTGTCACATATTGGGATGCACTACAATCTACTATCCATTCAGGTGATCTAGTGGTGGGTATGGACGCAAGAGCATGTGTAGCATGAGAACCTTAGGTTGAACGTGCATAACTAGCAGTGTTACCCCTAGGCAAGAACGAAGTGGATGCTTCCTCAATCACACTCTTCTTGTCCTCATCACTTGCTGCTCTCTGCTTCTGCCTAAGTAGCTCAAAAAGTGCTTGATCATCCTCTATGACGATCACACCACCTTCTTCATCTTCATCTGCTACCATCAGATTTGCTTGGTAGCCACTAGGGTGAACACTTTTACCACCTCTGCCACCTCGACCACAACCTGTATTTTGTCCTCGTCCACCAGTGTCTTATGAGCTGGCTTGGGACACACTTTGCTCAAGTGCCCCACTTCTCCGCAATTGTAGCACTTGTGAGTCTCCCCTTAAACTCCTTCATATCTGAGTTTGAGACTATCAGTGCTGATCGGATCTCTACGCTTCCATTAGCGTCAGAATGCAACTTCATACGACTCTCCTCATGCATCATAGCAGCAATTGCTTCCTCCAGTGAGGGAATCGTTGTTTGGGCCAGGAGCATTGCTCTCCTCTGATCAAATGTCGGATTTAGATTTCCCAAGAACTGCACAGTCCTCTCTTGAGAGCGGATCTCTCTACTCTTGCATTATGGATTGTTGTAACTGGTCAATGGCGAGAAGTAATCATAGTTTGCTTATAATCTTTCTAGTTCTATGACATACTCTTATATCGACCTATCTCCCTGAACCATCGTATCTATCTCTCGCTTGATTTGGAATACACGCATGTCGTTCTCAGCCCTTGCATAGGTTCTTCTCAATTTGGCCTAGATGTCCCGTATGCTCAGAATGCTATCAACTGTCACAACAATCGACTGGACCATCGAATTAAGTAGCCACATGTACAACAACATGTGTGTAGCTTTCCACTCCTCCCACTCAGTTGTTCCTGTGGCCGACTCTTTCTCCTTTCCTGTTAGAAAGCCATCAAGGCGCTTTCCTCCTAAGGCACATGTGATACGTCGTGACCAGCTCAGATAAGTTCCTGGTCCATCTAACTTTATCTCTACCGATGGAAGATCTAACTTCATTGGTGGTTGTGCTGTTGAGATCTCGGATGCCTTCATGAATTTGATCAGAACCTTCATCTCCTTATCGTCTAATTTCTTGAAAATTGCTTCCATCTCTCCAACATGTGCTTGGTATCCCTTCTCCAATTACACAACCCACACCAACTTTCTGATCTTCCACAATATCAACCTTTTACCTTGCGCTCCGCGATCACGGCTTCAATATTCAACATATGTAAGACTTGCACAAACTTGTACAAACTTTCACAGCTTTTTGTTTTTTATATTGATTCTTTTTCTTTTCTTTGTTTTTTTTTATAATACCACTTACATGAGATGGACTACACATGGACTAACTTACCAAGACCACGACAATAGAGACTAACTTATCAATAGACCTGCATAACGTGCGTAACGATCACGAAAGATGATAGTTGCGTTATTCATTTTGTTTAATGAACGATTAATAAATTTTGTTTCGTTAATTGTTTTGTTAAAGATAACGATCAAAACGATCAGAACGAAACATAATGATCAAACTCATTCTCTTCGCTTTTCATCCATCTCCTCTCTCATCACACCTGTATTACGCGGATTTGTAATTTTTTTCGTTGAACTCGAATTTAATACGTATGGACGCATAATTCGCGTCCGATACGGAGCGGTGCGAATTTTGGCCGAGTCCTATTATTTTATTCAATTCTACTTTTTTTCCTTCCGCATTCTCTCTCCCGAGTTCTATTATTTTATTTTTCATGAACCCTAGCTGCTGACGGAGTGAAGGGCGACGACTTCTCTCTGTCTCAACTCTTCCGATCTCACTGACAGGCGACGGCGACGACGACGGCTACTCTGAACTCTCAAGTCTCAACTGTTCTTCACTCCGACCTCCATCGATCGCTCGATTCTGTCTCTCACTCCGACCTCCATCGATTGCTCGATTCTGCGTCTCACTCCGACCTCTGTCGATCACAAGGGCCAAGTAAGAAGGGGGTTTTTCTGGATTTGGATTCTGAAAACTGAAAAGTAGGGGTTTTGTTTCAGATGGTTTTTGCTTTGCTTTTGAGTTGATTCAGTTGAACAGTCTTCTCTTCTTTTTTATGGGTCATCCGCAAATTAAGCTCAGTAGCTAACTGGACTATTAACCTGGTACAAGGGTGTACTGGTACAGGGGGGCTGTTATTTGCTAAACTAGATAGGGGTGTACGAGTATACAGGGGTAAAATTGGACCAGAAAATGGATAGGGGTGTACGAGTATGAAGGGATTGATCTCTGCCTCTCTGGTAACAGCTCACAAGTCACAACTGTCAAACCCAGACCGATGATTTCCCATTTTATGTGAAAATTGAAAAGAAATAGAACTGGGAAAAGATTGCAATACAAGTATACAACTAAATCAGCAGTTTCCCTCCATCTCTGTATCTTTTGCATAACTCACTAACAGGTCCGATTTTACCCGATTTTGGGAATTTGAAGAACCTCCACATATTATAACATGTTTTCTGTCATTCATCAAATTATATTTTTAGCCTTTTCTAATTAACCAAAATCACTTTGCCATGTTTTTGCCTTGACAGGTGAAAGATGCCTAACAATTCCAATCTAGATAGTGCAGACAGCACTGCATCCAGCTTACTCAATGATTCTGCTCCTCTGTGGCAGTATGTTACAAAGTCACAAAAGGCAGGGAGCGGAGGAAACATCAAGTTCACTTGTAACTTTTGCAAAAACACATATACCAGATCCTATTCTAGGGTGAAGCTTCATCTACTGAAACTATCTGGACATGGTATTAAAGCATGTAGCAAGGTTACAAATGAAGAATTGGCAAACTTGAGGAAGTTTCAAGATGATGCCGAAACAAGAGCAAAGACTATTGTGCCCAAACAAGTATCACTACCGAGTGCATCTTCCATAGCTTCGATTCCTGTAGGAGGAATAAGTGCAAAGAGAAGAGCCATGACATCTATGGAGAAGTCATGGGATGTGGCGAAACGAAATGAAATTGATGAGGAGATTGCAAGAGCATTTTACACAGGTTGTCCCTCTTTTAACTTTGCAAGAAACCCCCATTTTATTAAATCTTATGTTCTGTTGTCAAATAGTGGTCTCCAAGGATATAAACCCCCCTCTTATAATAAGATTAGAACCACACTTTTGGACAGAGAGAAAGTCCATGTTGATCGCTTGCTTCAATCAATAAAGGGCACATGGGCCCAAAAAGGTTTGTCAATTGTATGTGATGGATGGACCGATATACAAAGAAGACCTTTAATCAATTTCGTAGCAATTACTGATGGAGGACCAATGTTTTTAAGGGCCGTTAACTGTCAAGGTGAGGTGAAAGATAAGTTTTTCATTTTCACTATTATTAAGGACGTGATTAAGGAAGTTGGGCCAAAAAATGTAGTACAAGTAATTACAGATAATGCTCCAGTTTGTAAGGCAGCCGGGATGCTCATTGAATCTCAATTTTCACATATTTTTTGGACACCTTGTGTTGTTCACACACTTAATCTCGCTTTAAAGAACATATGTGCCGCAAAAAACACTGATGCTAATCAAATTGTATATGATGAATGCAGTTGGATCAACATAGTTGCATCTGATGTATTTGTCATTAAGAATTTCATTAACAATCATTCAATGCGGCTACATATGTATCTTCAGTGTTGTGATTTAAAATTGCTCTCGGCTGCCGAAACACGATTTGCATCTGTAATTGTTGTGTTGAAAAGATTCTTTCAAGTTAAAAGGGGACTTAAAGAGTTGGTGATTAAGGAGTGTTGGAATGAATATCAAGAAGATAATGTAGAGAGAGCAAATTTTGTAAGGAAAAGAATCTTAGATGAAACGGGATTTTGGAAGAAGATTGAATACATCCTTGCATTTACCGAACCAATTTATGGAATGTTACGACTTGCTGATACCGACACATCATGCTTGCATCTTGTGTATGAGATGTGGGATGCCATGATCCATCAAGTGAAATCTGTCATTTTTGCTCAAGAAGAAAAGGGAGCGAATGAGGAATCAACATTTTTTAATGTTGTGAGCAAAATTCTAACCGATAGATGGGCAAAGAGCAACACACCTCTTCATTGCTTAGCCCACTCATTGAATCCAAGGTACTCACCTTATTGCTAAAGCTGAAACTGACTGTTATTTGCTGACCTGAACTAACTGCTATTTGTTGTTTTGAACTGTTATTTGCTGAACCTGAATTGACCTAAAAATGTTATTTGCTGACCCTGAACTAAACTGACCTAAAACTGAACTGTTATTTGTTAAACCTGAAAGGCTGAAACTGAACTGTTATTGCTAAACCTGAAAGGCTGAAACTGAACTGTTATTGCTAAATCTGAAACTGAACTGTTATTGCTAAATCTGAAACTGAATTGTTATTCCTAAACCTGAAACTGAACTGTTATTGCTAAACTTGAAACTGGAGTATTATTGTTGTTATTGCTTGTTATTGCTAAACCTGAAAGTGAACTTTTATGATAGGTTCTACAGTCCTGTATGGCTTGAAGATCATCCTCATCACATACCACCTCACTTGGATAATGAAATTTCAAGGATGAGAAATCAATATATAAAAAAACTCTATCCAGATGCAGAACGAAGAAGGTGTGTGCTTGATGAATTTGCTAGATTTTCTATCTGTGGTGGGGGTTTTGATGAACATGATTCTATTGAGGATAGAGCAGAGATTGAGCCAATCAGTTGGTGGGTTGTTTATGGTGGTGCGGCTCCTAATCTTCAAGCATTGGCTGTGAAGTTGCTTGGTCAACCATCTTCATCCTCGTGTTGTGAAAGAAATTGGAAAACTTATTCTCTTATCCATGATGCAAAGAGAAATCCATTGACACCAAAACGTGCGGAAGATTTAGTTTATGTTCACTCTAATCTACGGCTTCTATCAAGGAAATCTGCTGAGTACTTCACAGGAGAATCAAGGTTTTGGGATGTAGCGGGAGATGCGCACGAGCCATTTGATGGTGCTGAGCTACTTGCTGTTTCTGAACATTCGCTTAATGAACCAGAATTTGAAGGGTTGGTGTTTGCAGAAGATGTTGAGTGAAGGCTACATGATATTTTCTACTTGTTGTTTTGATACTTGTTGTTTTGATATTTTCTACTTGCTGTTTTCTATCATGTACTAGTTATTTCTACTTGTTGTTTTGTTATTTTCTAATTCATGTACCCATTAGTTATTGTATCAGTTAGGTATACTTGATGTTTTCTAATTCTTAATTAAGTTGGCATGTGATACTTTCTGATATCAAGAGTTGGCATGTGATATTTTCTAATTCTTAATTAAGTTGGCATGTGAATATGTGATACTTTCTAATTCTTATTGATGATATCAAGAGTTCATGTGCTATTCTAATGGTGGTATAAGTGGTAAATGGAATTTTGGATATGAAGAAGAACTTACCGGGTTCAAATTCTTACGTTCAATAGAATAAAATTGAAGAGAGAAATAAATTTCAAACATTTTAATATATAATGTGATTTTTTTTAGTAAATATATATCCGCACCCGTATCCATGATTTTTTAAAATTTTCGTATCCCCGCACCCGCACCGTGTCGGACACGATTCTCGCACCCGCACTCGTGCAACACAGCATCACACTAAAGCAAAACAGGAACTGGTGGTGAACGATGCTAATCATACACCAGAATTAAATCATTCATCTCATCTCTCATCACCTTCTCTCAGCATAGCATTTTTCTCTGAAATCAAAATAATTCTAACAATACACAATCACAAACGAAACTACGAAACAATATGTTTTCGTTAACCATTTCGTTATTTAAACGAAAGAAATATATTTGATCGTAATTGTTTCATTTGCCACTAAACGAAACGAAACGAAAAATTATTAAACGACCAATCATTAACAGGCCTACCTACCAAGAAAAAAAAAACTAATCTCCAACAGACAGAGACTCACCTTTATTTATTTTTTTGATTGATACCATACACAGACTAACCTAAAAAAAATGATTCTCCAACAGACCACGACAGAAGAAAGTATTCAATAAACCACAGTCGCCATTAGAGGAGAGAGCCACCGCTATGGACGAGATAAAGCAGCGACTGCTATGGCTGCTGCAGTGCGACCTCGTGATGAGAGCCGCCACCAGTGGCGGATGCAGAATTTGAGTCAGGGTAGGGCACGATTATATATAAAAATATAAAATATAAATTTTATTCAAAATATTGAGAATAAAAAATAGTATAAAAAGCAAAAGTAGAGAAAATATAATAACACCTACAACATAAAATTAAGTCATCGACAATAAATCGAGTGCGTTTCTACGGATCTTCATATTTTGAATTTTTTGCATAATTCTTTCATAATCAATTAGTGTTAAAATTCAGAGAGGCATTCAAATTTCAGAGAACTAATGTATCTGCAAAAGAAAGAGCTGAAACAATACCAATAACTAAATTATTAACAAAATTGTAAATTATACCATACCATCCACATACTTGCACATGCTGATAGAAATAGTATATGTAGATACTTTTATAAAAACACATAGATTTCCAAGTTCGGACCCATTTGAATGCTTGTATTAGTGGTGGAGTTTCACTTTCTTGATTTTGATTAAAACATTTAAAAACTAAAAAACAGACTACAGAAAGAAATTAAAATTTTGAACTTTTAAATCCCAATTAAACCACTCTTAAATCCCAATTTAAATCTTCGATCCGATCGACAATCCTCCCCTCAAAAAGCAAGAATGACTCCTGTAAAACTCATGTGTCCTATCCCAATTAAACCCCAATTTTAAATTTTTTCATTTTCAATTCAGTTTCCAACCGCAAAATCCATCACTTTTCAATTCATCCAAATTTTATCAATTTTCTATTTCAACCAAGTACACCACATCACAAACAATAACCTGACAACCATAGTAATTGAAACAATTTCCAGAACTCACTTGATTTCATAGAGAATTAAGATTTCCTCATTTCGGTATAAGATTTCAACAGTTTTGGAAATTGGAAATTGGAAATTGGTACGTTTGTTGTTTCAGTAAAAAAACACATATTTCTGTATAAGATTCTTGATATCAAGGACTGATTTTGGTAACAAAAACAGAGATTGTTTATACCTTTGAGACTTGAGAGTTGAGAGGACAGAGATGAGAAGAGAATAGGAGCCAGAAGCAGCGGGAGAGGAGAGGAGAGCATCGCCACAGCGCCAGCGACGACTGGTTGGCGACGGCACGAGGCTGCTAGGGTTCGAGCGAGATCGATTTGTCGAGGTCGAGCTGAGCGAGCGTTTTTTTTAGAGTTATCGAGTGGAGAGGAGCAGACAGGTTTGTGAGAGCGGAGCGGGTTTGAATTTTTTTTTATTTGAATCCGAGCGGTTCGCAGAAAAGAGAGACGCGAGAAAAGTCACGACTCGCGACCTTGGCGAGGGGAACGATCGGGAAAATACTTTGGGCCGAATATTAACAAGTGGTTGGGACAGAGTCAGGCCCAATTCAATTTCAGGGTCAGGCATAGTATCCAAATACCACTGTATTTCTGTAAAAATTCAAAATTCAGGGTCAGGCACTTGCCTGACCCTAGAATACAGTAGATCCTCCCCTGGCCGCCACTGGATGAGTGGCGTGAAGACATATTCGAGGATGAGCAGTCTAGAGTTGTTACTATACGACCTCCGCTAGGCAGCCGACGCTCAAGGCGCGCGAAGCGATGTTCGAAAACAGGTGCGAAGAGGTTTTTTTGCTGCAGCTGTTTAGTTTTAGGGTTAGGGATGGGATAGGCTCTGATATCAAATAGAAAAGTAGAAAAGAGATTGATTGAAAATTTTCTGTCTTATTCTTCTTTGTTACTGCAGATGCCTTTTTATATGCTACAAATCTTCAAGAAAGAAAAGATACAAAATAGATACTAAAATCTGTCTAAGATTTTTGTTCACTTTTCTATGATACCAGCAGCTAATTACAACTATAATTAGCTATACAAATCTTTAATAATCTTCAACATATTTTAAACAGATTTCAACATTTTCTATTCAATAATCGAATGGTAAACAACATAATACTACTCCATTTTATAGGGCTAAAAACAGACGAAAAATATAGAATTCGTAATAAATAGACAAATAGAAAACTAGACAGTCAAATCTGACCATTCGCTACTAAAACAGTCATAAGTTCCTCTATAAAACTCTAATTCACTCGAAGCTTGAAACATTGGAAACTAAACTTCAAAAGCTTTTAATCCATATTTCATACTCCTAGAAAAAAGTTAGGATGATCAGTCAAAATGCATTATTAATCAACATAAATTATGTTGGTTGCACAAAATCCAAAGTAGTCAACTTAATGACTTTCTTAATAACTTCTCTAGAAATGCATCCCTTAATTATGTGACTCAGAGTTCAAGTTGTAGACATAAATCTTTATAAAATTGAACTTGGTGACTTGATGTGGCCATTATATGTATCTTAATTTGAGTCGATTGCGATCTTGGTACGCAATGCATCACCCTAGCTTAACAATTACATATCCACATGACAGGTACCGTGCTGTTACGAGCACATACTTCCGTGGTGTGGTAGGTGCCATGCTGGTGTACCACATCACAAAGCGACAGACTTTTGAGCACATTGTTCGATGGATCGAGGAGCTGCCGGACCATGCTGACAAAAACATCACGATCATTCTTGTTGGCAACAAGTCTTACTTGGTGACCCAACGAACCGTCTCGGTTGAAGAAGCCAAGGAGTTTGCAGAAACTGAGAGCCTGTTCTTCATTGAGACGTCGGCACTCGAGTCTACAAATGTGGAGACTGCATTTCTGACTGTGCTGACGGAGATATACAAGAACCATTGCAAGAAAGCTTTGGCGGGCCGTGAGGATGAGCCTGAGAGCACCAATCTGTTGACTGGTACTAGTATTGATTTATCAGACCCAGAAAATGCACCATTCAGTAGCACTTGTTGTTTTTCTTAGATCTGGTTGTTTAATCATTTTGCATCTTTTTAGTAAAATTTTCTTGTTTTTTCTTTCCTATTTCTCTATTTTTGGCGGTTAAAGTTGGATTTTTTTTGGGTGGTGAGGTCAAGTTGTAATGTAGCTTAATACTAAGGGAGGGATTGGGAGGACAAGGCAAAGGGGTCATTGAACTTGGTGTATAGGTGAAATCAAAATGAAAATGTGTTAAATACAACACTGTTTTGTGTACTTCAGTTCATTCTTGCATGTTTTCTCACTGATCATCTTGCAACAATAACCTATTGTCAGATAATCTGTTTAAACTTTAAAGTACAAATGTAACTTGTTATGTTTACGTTTGGTGTAATAGGATATGAATACTGGAGGAAACATTACCTCATCTGGATCAGGTCAGGGGTTGTATTATTGTTAGCAACTAAACCTTCTTTGAGGTAATATTTCTACATTCTGTTCTACTACCATTCCAACATGCCCCTGATCATAACTTGAAAACTGAAAAAGAAAATCACCAAGCTATTGAAAATTATCCTCGATGTATCTGATGTTAAGGTCTAACTAAATGCAATATATTATATATGCATCTGGTGGAAAAAAAGTTGATCAAACACGAATGATATGTCCGGTATAGAAAGACGAAGTCCCATCAGTGCAACTTAAATATCTTTTGGTTTCATACAAGGAAACAAAGACAAAATTTGTTCAATTGAAACTTCAGTTATCTGTGATTTGCATATCCCTAGCTCAGTTAGTAAAAATCAACAATGAGCTCATCTCCTGTTGAAAAGTGAGAACTATGCCTTATTTAACATAATTTAGGATATGCAGGATCTGTTTCCAGTAGGATGATAATATATATACACAAGAATGATGAATGACATATTGAGCAATTCTATTTTGATTTATACCCAATTGATGAACAACGCTATCCCATCATAGGTCAGTTTTTGGAAAAAAAAAATCAGAAACAAAGAGTTGAACAAATCTATTTTGAAGTTTCTATTTATACCAAATTGATGAACAGCGCTGTCCCATCCTAGATCAGTTTACGTTGAACAAAAAATGAACAAATCTATTTGGAAGTTCCTATTTAAAATTATAATACCAAGTCAATCCGTGACACTTACATTGGTTGTCATTATTGTGATGGTTGCATCACTATCAAGTTGAACAGTTAGATAATGTGATCATTTAAATCTAACAAGTGCAACCCCTATTATAAATAAAATTTGACAGTTAATTTAAGATTGAATTAGATTTGAGTGGCTCCAATTCAATAGTGCCACAGCTTTGGTTGTTGGCCCATGCCTGTGCCATCTAAAGATTGAACAACTCTAGGATCAAACTTTTTTACAGTTTCTTTTTCGAGACTGGATTTAGACTTTAGTTAACAAGATTTCAAAAAGATAACATAAATTAAAATTTCCTGGTTATTTTGTAAATTTATCTTTGCTCATTGATGACCACAGCTAGCTTTTCTCTCTCTATTTGTATATATATTACTTATGACCTGAGGACATTAATAAATTTCCCATAACAATAAAATACATTTCTTCACAATAATGAAATCCTTAGTTACCACTCCTCCTAAAGACAACCTACTCAACACACTCGTTCTAGCCCTTCTATTATTGGGCTTTACCGGCCAAACGGCTGGCCAGTTGTGCGCTAGTACGTTCGTCGGCACAGTGCTTCAGCTGATGCCGTGTCGGCCAGCAGTTATGACTTTTGGTGCAGAGCTGCCAAGTGATTCTTGTTGCAGTGCTCTGAAGGCACTCGGTCAACCGTGTCTTTGCATGCTCATCAACGGGCCGCCAACTGCTGGCCTAGATCGCAGCTTGGCCATGCAACTGCCGGATAAATGTGGGGCTAACTTTGATTCATGTAAGTAAACCAGTCACCTTGGTATTCTTTGGAATAAAAAAATATTGCAACACGGAAGAAACAGATATTTTAACATTTGTTGATTTCATCTGAATTAGTATTACTCTCTTGAGATTTATTTGTAAACTCATAATTCATTCACTCGTGCAGGTAGTATCGCTCCGTAGGAAAAAAAGAGGTGATAGATGTTGGAATCGCGGGTCTTAATTTTAAGCAATTCTAGAAATACCGAGGTCTAATTGACAATTGCAATGAAGTTTTAACAATTCAAGCACAAGCAATTTCTAAACAAAATTAATAATGAAATTAAAGAGAAGAGTTTAGAAAATGCAAACAAAGCAATCCAAGAGACACAAGGATTTTAACGGAGTTCGGATATTGACGATCCTAGTCTCCGAGACTCCCGACCCCCCGACACGGTAACAAGGTCGAGCCGATTCACTAGACAACACAAGTGAATTTACAACTTCGGAATTGGAGCTCTCTTACACACACTGGTGGAGCACCAACCCTAACACGGGATGTCGAACTCGGTCTCACTTACACACACAGATGGAGAACCGAGCCAACGAAAAACAAAGTAACAAAAAAATACAATCGAATAGATGATGAGATAATAAACACTCAACACAATCTCTCTAAGAGTTTAAAATAATTTGGAACAATGAGATTAAGTCTTTGAGCTAAGGTTTGGCTATGTGTTTTAAGCTCAACAATGGTGGAACTAAAGGTTTTGCAATGTAGGATTAGTTGGCGAAGAAGGGGGTGAAGGGTCTCTTTTATATATAGCTTGAAACACTTGCATTTTTGGCTGAAATTCAATTAAAACGTTATATAACTGTCCAAAATGTTACATAATATTTCGCCCTAGAATTGGACCGTTGGAGTTGTCAGAATTCGACCGTTATATTGTCTAGATATTTTCCGAAACGTTATATAACGTTCTAAAACGTTACATAACGTTCTGGCAACTTAAAGACACATGTTCTGCTTATTTCAAGCGTTACAGAATAGAAAAAAAACTTCCGAAACGTTATATAACGTTCCAAAACGTTACATAACGTTCTGACAACTTTCAGGCACATGTTCTGCCAATTTCAAGCGTTACAGAACAGCAAAGAAACTTCCGAAACGTTATATAACGTTTTGGCTGTTCATCTCAATCTTCAGTTTTGAAATAGTCATAACTTTTGATCCGTAGCTCTGATTTCGGTCATTTTCGAAGCGTTGGAAAGGTCTCGATGAACTCTACACTTCTTCTCAAATTATCACTTGGATTTTCCAGACTTTTCTTCTTTGATTTTTGCATTTAAGTCCCTACAATTAAGCTTAATACACAAGAAATGGTTAAATTCAATTTGGTTTTGCAAATCAAACAAACTTAGGAAAGTTTGAGTCAACAATCTCCCATTTTGTTGATTTGCAAAACCTTAAACATATGTGCCCAATAATTTTCAATTTGATTTCAATATGGCACATATGGTTTCTCCCCCTTTTGGAAATCAAACAAAAGTGCATCTTAAAATTTTAAATTTAAAGCAATGCTCTCCCCCTCAATTTGATAATTCTCCTTCAATTAAATGCACAATTATAATTTAGCAACAAGGCTCCCCCTCAATTTGTGCATTTCCTAGTAATCAATTATTCAACCCTAAATGAGAATTTTCTAAAAGTTTTGCGGAAGCGTATTTTTATTAGGGCTAACAATTATATGACCTTGTTTGAGTTTGATTGAGTTATTTAAGGCGCAATTCACACAAAATTTTGCTCCCCCTAAATGTATGACAATTGGCATTGGGGGTTCTATTCACGAATTTCCTAAATTTGCCCTTTAGGCACCCAAGCAACCTTTGGTTGGTTGCTTCCCTTCCTAAGGGTGCACTCCAACGAAATATGCCCATCTTGCAACAATAGTTGCATATGGCACTAGTTGGAGGATTACCATTTGCATTTATCAATATGTTTGCTTTAATAAACCTAGTGTGATAATCATTTGTCAATTGTTGTGCCTTGTTAGTTGATTGGTACACAAAATTGAAGTTTGGCTTAGGCACAACATTTGGTTGAGACACAATTTTTGGCTTTTGATTGTGTCTCACGTCATATTGAGCAATTGTATGGCGTTTTGGTTCATATGTCCAACCATTTGGTCCCCTAAAATATGCATTGTTGGACCATGAAGGGTTGAAATACCTAGGTACCGATTTAGGTTTGGTATGGCTTCCATTGTTGAATCGGTACCTAAATGCATGATTTGGTACATTGCCCTTCTTTGGGACATTTGCATTTTTGCTCTTGTATTTTCCCTCATTGTTAGGGCCTTTGGGTTCTTTGGATGACAATTTAGAAGATGAACTCTTCTTATACCCTACACCCAATTTTACATGAGGCTTTTGTCCCTCATATATTTTGCTCAACTCAATTTTAGTGCTATTATTCAAGACACTAGAGGATTTTAATGCTTTATTTTCGGCTTCTAGGGTTTGTACTTTTGAATTCAATAACCCAATTTCCCTTAATTGAGTTTCGCAATTCTTTTCCAATTTTGCAAGATTTTGCATTTTTAGCTCATAATTTTTAACCCTAGATTCAAGCTCAAATATTTTGCGTTTTAATTCCTCAATTTGCCATTTTGAGCATTACAACAAGGGTTATTTAGTTTAGATAATGCATTTTCCAATTCATTTCTTGGTGATATTGATGTTGCATTATCCATAATATTTAAAATTGAGGTTGAGTTTACCTCACTAACTTGGCACGATGACGTTGAGCATTCCAACTCTTCGTTTCGCACCACCGACTTGCCCTTTAATTTGGCTATGTAGCTAGTTGAGCATGTCGGTTCATCTTCCTCTTCCTTTGAAGGAGTTGCTTCATCATCTCCTTTACTACAATTTTCAAAAATTGATTCTTGAAATGCTAAATCGGTACCTTTTGAAATTGACTCACAATCAAAATATTTTAGAAGAGTATTCCAAATTTCAAAGGCACTTTCAAAATCAACTCTATCCATTATTTCAAATATGGACTCATCAATGAAGATAAGTAAGATATTGATGGCATAGAGATTTTCCCTATTTTTGTTTTTGCAATTTTCTTTTATCTCTATCACATCCCAAATCTCAATTGTTTTCAAATAAAGTGTCATTAATGATTTTCAAAATGAAAAATTTTGGCAATTTTGACCAAATATTGGAGGTTTCTCAATATGAATTGAGGATGTCATTTTGGACCTTTACTTCTAATTAAATTTTACTCTAATTAGCAAGTTCAACTGGCTCTGATACCACTTTGTTGGAACCGGGGGTCTTAATTTTAAGCAATTCTAGAAATACCGAGGTCTAATTGACAATTGCAATGAAGTTTTAACAATTCAAGCACAAGCAATTTCTAAACAAAATTAATAATGAAATTAAAGAGAAGAGTTTAGAAAATGCAAACAAAGCAATCCAAGAGACACAAGGATTTTAACGGAGTTCGGATATTGACGATCCTAGTCTCCGGGACTCCCGACCCCCCGACACGGTAACAAGGTCGAGCCGATTCACTAGACAACACAAGTGAATTTACAACTTCGGAATTGGAGCTCTCTTACACACACTGGTGAAGCACCAACCCTAACACGAGGTGTCGAACTCGGTCTCACTTACACACACCGGTGGAGAACCGAGCCAACGAAAAACAAAGTAATAAAAAAATACAATCGAATAGATGATGAGATAATAAACACTCAACACAATCTCTCTAAGAGTTTAAAATAATTTGGAACAATGAGATTGAGTCTTTGAGCTAAGGTTTGGCTATGTGTTTTAAGCTCAACAATGGTGGAACTAAAGGTTTTGCAATGTAGGATTAGTTGGCGAAGAAGGGGGTGAAGGGTCTCTTTTATATATAGCTTGAAACACTTGCATTCTTGGCTGAAATTCAATTAAAACGTTATATAACTGTCCAAAACGTTACATAATATTTTGCCCTAGAATTGGACCGTTGGAGTTGTCAAAATTCGACCGTTATATTGTCTAGATATTTTCCGAAACGTTATATAACGTTCTAAAACGTTACATAACGTTCTGGCAACTTAAAGACACATGTTCTGCCTATTTCAAGCGTTACAGAACAGAAAAAAAAACTTCCGAAACGTTATATAAACATAACGTTCTGACAACTTTCAGGCACATGTTCTGCCAATTTCAAGCGTTACAGAACAGCAAAGAAACTTCCGAAATGTTATATAACGTTTTTGTTGTTCATCTCAATCTTCAGTTTTGAAATAGTCATAACTTTTGATCCGTAGCTCCGATTTCGGTCATTTTCGAAGCGTTGGAAATGTCTCGATGAACTCTACACTTCTTCTCAAATTATCACTTGGATTTTCCAGACTTTTCTTCTTTGATTTTTGCATTTAAGTTCCTACAATTAAGCTTAATACACAAGAAATGATTAAATTCAATTTGATTTTGCAAATCAAACAAACTTAGAAAAGTTTGAGTTAACAATAGACTGATAGGAATTCAAACTTCATTCAAATATAGAGGAAATTTAGATAGCAATATAGAATAAAGGAGAGGCTTAAAGAAAGAAAGCAACTCAAGTCGGTACTGATTAAAAATACAATTTTTCTAACAAAAATTTTCTGTAATCCATGTCAAGTCCACATCAAAGTTAGTGACAGTAACAATAATGATAATTTAAATTTGTATCTATTTCTTTTTATACTAATCCAGATTTTATAGCACAATCTACAACCTTTTAGAAACTTGTCTTCAGCTAAAATCTCACTAATACGCACCCAGCATTAAGCATTAAGTCGTACATTTATCTAACTTTTCTTGGAAGGGAAATTTGTATTTTCGTACCCCATACCAGTATTTGTCGTCTCCATTTCATCTAAACCCAAACTTCGCGATTCAATCAAATTCCGACTTGCTTTGAGTTGTTTTTCAAACATTTGCTGTAGCTTCTTTCCTTGTTCTTCAATCCTCAATTGCAAATTTCTTTGGACCTAATTATAACCCAACTTAAGACTTATAAACTTCTATCATTAAAATTGGAAGTACAAATCCTTTCCACAAAAATTGAATTGATAAAAAGGAAAGTTAGTTCCTTTTAAGCAATATGTAAAGTAAATGGACCACAATCCCATAATTTTAAAGAAATATATATACCTCAAGTTGCTCGTAAAGTCGCCTTTGCACCCCCAACTGGATTCGTAGTGCTTCTGTAATTTCTATACCACTTTATGAAAAAGGTACATTCAAACTCAAACAGTTCAACAATAAAATATAATGTATATTTCTAGTGGAAATATAATTTAATGAAATAAGTTTACAATATGTACCTCTCATTAATTTGGGCTGGCTTCTCCATTTTTCCCGAGCGTAAGAAAAGAGAAAAAACAATAAAAGAAAAAAAAATGATTAGTTGAGATTCAGGCAGACTTGGTTTACTAAAGGAGAAACTGATTATAATATTATTCATCTTTAGTTTTATGTAAGATTGTAAGAATATGTGGTAAAGATATATCTTCCATTGATTCAGGCATGTATTTGGCAGTTCGGTACTTCTGCTAAAAATAAAAATAAAAAAGTTCAATTCAAAATATGCCAATTCTTTCATTCTTTTTCTTATCATTTGAATCAAATAAAAAGAACATAAATTGTAATATGTCAACTTGAAGCTGCGCTCTGATGCCTTTTGAAAATTGCAAGTTGATTCTATCCCTTTATCTTTAGGGAATTATATTTTCTGGCAACATCTTTTCATGGAATTTTTGCAGAACACGTGGCAGTTTTGCAATTTCACATTAATTAGAATTATGAAGTACTTGCAAGTGACTCTTGATATGAAATATTGTCAATCCTTCCATTTTCATCAATTTCAGAATACCCTTTGGAGTTGCTTCTGCATCACAAATATATATATTATATTGATGTACAAGCATGCTAATAATATTGCTCAAGTATAAATTCCAACCAAACGTCGTGGTAACTGGTAAGCACTATTAGTTAGTAAACACTGGAGAGGGGAATTCTAAGGTCGTAGGTTCAGATCTTAGAGAACTATGAGGAGAGGACTTTGACACCTTAAATGAATTGGCTGTCGGTCTCCACCTCTAATATAAAGAGAGCCTTTGGTAAAAAAGGCATAAATTCCGACCATGAAAGATACTATTGGTGGTTTGAGAACAAAAGATAATACAACAAACATAATCAGTCAGATAAATGTCAAAAACATTGTTGCAATTTGTAATTATGCAACTATAGTTTTACAATCTGAACAATAAAAGAAGAAGAGAAAAAGAGATTACTATCAGCACCACCGAGCTGGTTCACGCATTGAACAAACCGTTCATGAAGATCTTGTGTCCACCTAATCCGTGTTTTATTTGACGCAACAGAGGAACTCGATGAAACATTCGGTGACACAATCGAGACCTCTACTGATGGTCTAGGTAACTGCTTCTCCATTTGGTTCATAAGAGTTGGTTTCACTGCCATAGAATTGAACGGATATGATCCATTCTTCATTGACAAATGAATTTAAAAGGAATGAACAACTCTAATCATGAGCTATACATGAATCATACATATATTTCCTTTTACCAGAAAAAAAATTCATTTTCCCGAATAAAGCAAACAACCAGACTCCAGCAAATGAAACAAAGAGAAGATAACAAAAATAATTACATATGGATGGCAAAACCGTTGTTGGAAGACCATGTGTGCATCTTCGGGTGAAAATATGTTTCTGGAGCTTCCATTTCCATGCAAGTTCTTTGGCACAGACTGAAGGGCTTCCCTCTCATAAGACCTCATAAAATTATCACAAAATATGGATAATTAACTCTATTTGAATCCGTCTCTATTGGTTTCGGTGGATATTTCCAAATTGTAGGGATTGATCCAAATTGATGATCAAATTCAGGTATAGACGTGAATCTTTCAGCAGTGTAAAAGGCTGCACAGTTGGATGCGCTATGGCTTGAAATGGGAGAAACATAATTTGCTTGAAACTTGGCATCCATGTTTTCGTGAAAATAACCATCTAATGATTCGTAGTTGGCCTGATCAAAAAGCTTCATTTTCTTGTTCATCTAAGATTGATATATGGATTAAACTTCCTAAGCCCTCTAAGGAATTCTTTACACGATTTAAGGAAGGGGGAGAGAATCTCATATATGAGGTATTGAGGTGCTTTGCATAAGGCAAGAAAATAATGATTCGACATTTTTCACGGCGTGCTTACGGAATAATGTCCCAAGGATTCTTGGAAGTCTTGAAAATGAAGCGTGGAATACTATCTGAGTACATTTTTATAATGGAAAATGTTTCCTGATACACCGTCGATACGTTCATCGATATGAACTGGACGTGTTCAGTTGGATTCAGTTTGAAAATTATTGTAGTTATTATGCATGTAATTTTGGTTATTATCAAGTTAAAAAAATGTTTAACGATCCTTAATGGTGAGGTGTTCTCTTAACGTTTTAACGTTAAAACGAAATTATACGGAAGTTGAATTAAAAAATGGTCTATTATTTTTATCTATTATTTATTTATTTTAGACCAAATTATGGTCCAAACATACACATTTTTTGTCATTTGTAATAATATTACCATTTATTATTAGCATTGCTGCTTTTATTTTCATTATTTGAAAATATGCATGATGTGATATGTTTAATAATTAGGATTTAGAATGTATTTTATTTTGGGAATGTGATTCAATATTTGTTTTAATAAGCTCCACTATCTAATTGCATAAGTCGCACCAGCATAACAATATCTCATGTCAGCATCAATATAACACACAAGGCCAGTGTATCCAAACAATCAACACACCATCATAACACTGGTAACTATCCGATTAAGCCCACAATAACTAACTCCAAGTTAGTAAAGTAGTAAACAAAAAAGAAAAAAACTAAATTAATCCAACAAGTTGACAAACACACAAAATACATTATAGCAAGCATCTAGCAAAAAGCAAATAAAAAATAAAATAAAAAATGACGTTAAAACAACCTATTTTAACGAATGTACACGGTTTAAACGGCGTTAAAACCGTTAACTACAGAAACCCGTTAAATACATTTTTTCTGAAAACTTAACGCCATGACAATTTTTTCTCGTTAAAACGGTTAAACCGAAGTTTAAACTTTATTTTTTCAAAGCTTGGTTATTATGCATGTTGCTTTTGTTATTATGAATTTAATTACATGCATAACAATTCAAATAATGTGCATAATACTTTTTTATTATTATGCATGTTATTCGTATTATTATGCATTTGAATGTTAGATTGTTATTATGCATGTTTCAGAATGAGAAAATAACAAAAAAAAATGCATAATAACTACAACAATTTTCAAAGTGAATGCAATAATTGGATTCGTCCAGTCCACATCGATGAGCCTATTGATGTATGTTTTCAGTCAAGCATCCAGTCAATTAGATGCATAATAAAAACAAATAACCAAAATAACATGCATAATAACTACAACAATGTGCAAACTGAACTCAACTAAACGCGTCATGCCCGTATCGATGAGTGTATCGATCTTCGTATCGCTATATCAGCTCCCTTTTATAAGTATTCTTTAATTATTTCTACTGCAGACATAGATATAACAATGATGGGAACAAAATCTTCTGATGTACTTTTTTTGTTGGGGAAATCGATACAACAACTCACAACTACAAGAATCCACAATCAAACCCACAACAAGAACCTTCACACACAATGGACTGAGAAGTAGAGAAACTCACAACTTGCATACAACCAAAACACAAACAATTGAAGAAGACATGTTACCACATAATAGATCGAGCCCAACAAGCACACAAGAGAAGAAAAACACAAGAGATAATTGGTTCGGTCAAGCCTACTCCACTGGAAGACAACGAACCGACAAATTTCACACGAGTGTCTCAATTGTTAGAGTAAATGATCAATCTACCGCTATCTTTATCCTTCCTCCCTCTCACTCTCTTCTCCCCTCTCTTTCTGTTTGCGCCAAGTAAAGCAGCCACACACACCAACCATCAACCTCTCTACCCTAGCGACACAGGGACTAATACAAAGAGGGAAAAATAGGAGAGAAATGGACCGATTTGGGACTAAAGCCCAACAATCTTCATCATATGCCCAATAATTCATCACTTTCATTGATGGATTTTTCAAGAAAGTGTTGCGTATATTTTTTAAAGGAGAAGTCTGAAGCCTTTGATAGTTTTAAGAATTTTAAGGCTAAGATCGAGAAGTTCACAGGACAAAAGATTCGGACACTGAGGTCAGGCATGGGTCGAGAGTACCTATCGAACAAATTTAAGGGTTAACACGAGGAGTAGGGAATTCGAAGGTTTTTTATGGCACCCAACATTCCGCAACATAATGGAGTTGCCGAGAGGAAAAACATGACTATTATGGACATGGTTCTGTAATTTCTTGAATAGCAGTTTTATGAACATTATTTTCAATTTCCGGATCTCCCACAGGCTCAGGGCCATTGACATTGTACATGACAATGTCGCTATTTGGGATAGATTCGGGTCCATTTGTGTCCATGTTATCCTGCAGAATTTGAGAAGAGAGTGTAGTTTTTCTATTGACATGAGATGCATTTTCAGGATTTATCAATATTGAAATAGTGACAAGGTCCAGACGAAGGTTCGAAGTGTCATTATCCCTCTCTTCCTCAAAAATGTCATCCATGATCATATCTCCCCTCACAAACTCATTATCCTCGAAAATTTTCGCATTTTCTGACTCGATATCGTACATTCTTTTGGATTATAGAATTTATATCTTCTAGATCTTTCAAGGTATCCAACAAAATATCAACTAATAGTTCTTTCATCCAATTTCTTTTCTTTGGGCCTATAAGGCCTTGCTTCTGCTGAACATCCCCAAATCCGAAAATTATTTAGACTAGGCTTGCGGCCAAAATAAATCTCAAATGGAGTTTCATTAGTTGCTTTAGTTGGAACCCTGTTGAGTATATAAGCTGCAGTTTTCAAGGCTTCTCCCCCCACAAACTTTCTGGTAGAGTTTTACGAGCAATCATACTTCTCACTATGTCTTTGAGGGTGCAATTCTGCCTTTCTGCAACACCATGTATTGCAGGCGAGTCTGGCAATGTATACTGTGGCACAATCCCGTACTCTTCTAAGAATTTTGCGAAGGGTCTCGAACGTTGTTCTCCTGACCTGTCATATCTGCCGTAGTATTTACCACCACGATCAGATCTAACGACTTTAATGCGTTTGTTAAGTTGCAACTCAACTTTCGCTTTATAACTTTAGAACACGTCTAGTACTTTAGCATTTTCTTTAATCAAGTAGATGTGTCAATATCTTGAATGATCATCTATAAATGTGATAAAATACCGGTGACCATTTCTTGTAGCCTTTAGAAAAGAACCACAGATATCGGTATATATCAATTCTAAGAGATCATTACACCTTTTGAAATCATACTTGCATTTATTAATTTGTTTTTCCTTTATATAACTTACACATTATTTGAAATTTGTAAAGTCTAAAGATGTGAGAATATCATTAGACACAACCTTCTGCTGCGTGAATTACAAGAAGGAAGATATCAGCATGTTGAAAAATAAAAAGATCCTAAAAGTTACACCTCATTGGGTGTAGGGAGATGGTGATGACAATTCTTTTTTTCCTATGCCTAAAAACAATAAAGTAAAAAATGTTAGTAATGTGATGTTTTTGATTTGATTCACTAAGGAGCACACACCAGTACATGAATCTGCAAGGTCAAGTGAAATCAAAGATGCACAAAATCAATAGCAACTTTATTATCCATATCTTCCATTCTAGCAACATTTTCTGATAATTATGAATAAGGTTAGTATTGTTAATTCACATTGCAAAAGAAAGAGATATGTGATACATTTTATCAAAATAGTCAATTCAAATTGAAATTAAATTTTAGGAAACACATCTTTGAGTGATGAAAATATAAATCACAGTAATATAAACCACATATACTCAGCCGTGAATTCTTGGAGTGATGAAAAATATAAACCACATATACTCAGCTGTGAATTCTTGGAGTTACCACTAATTAGAAAGCAGCAGTATTATGAAACTTTAACTTCTTCAGTCTCTTGAGCTGCTAATGCGAATGTTATAGGTGGCTGTTGACTGACAGTCCTACATGCAAGTAACTTCAATATTCTCTTTTCCACATTTTCTACACTTCTTAAACCACTTCAGCTATTGCAAATGTTACTGGTACAAAATATAATAAATTTGGCATTGTATATTATAATTATCTTTTAGAACTACATACTTGTTATGTAGAAGAACTCCACATTCACCATCACGTACTCTGAAAAACTGAAAATATATTCAGTACCAAAAGATTTACAATGGCTCAGCATGATGCTGGTTTAGTTTAATGTTGGTTGAGATAAATGCTCTTGCAAACAAATTTACTGAACCAACATCATAATTTATCAGTGCTTAAAATCAGTTCGTCAGAAGACTAAAGCCGTACCCAAAAACAAAAAGGCATTGGTTCCAATTGATACATTTATTACTTTCTTTGTATATGCATCAAGCTTTTAAAAAGCGCCGATAAAACGGATATAGTAGAAATTTTGCTATAATCGCACGATTTATTTCAAACACGCAGATAAAATGGTTTTTGGCCATAAAGAGAAATTTAGCGGTGATAAAACGGATGACAGTCTGAAAAAAGCGGAGATAAAGCGGATGTATCAGTTTTTTTGTTCAAATGGTCATAATTTTTTACTCGTAACTCTGATTTTAGTGATTTTTGGTGCGTTGGAAAAATCACGACAAGCTCTACATTTTGTTCTCAAACATCACCTACAAATTCTTATAAAAAGACTAGTTAAATTCAGTTTTTTTTCAAACCGACAAATCAAAGAAATTGTTTAGGTCAACAATATTTTTTTATATGTTGGTTGTATCTATTAAGACTTAAGAGAGATGTCTTGAGAAATTGATTTAATTTAGTAATTTCATTGACATTCATGACAATTTGCTTTAAAATAATGTATGTGAGAAAATAGCGATGTTGTGATTTATCGACCGTTTTATCACCGTTATACTGCTAAACGCTAAATGACTTTCGCACCGCTATCGACTGCTATACGCTATTTAAAATCTTGATATGCATGCTTCTTAGCTTCATAACAGCTCAGCTGTTCCTACATATTAGATAAATTTCAAACTTAAGAACCGAAATAATGTGAAATCTCAATAGAAATATTTCAGCAAAAATGCACCTGTAGCCGCACATAGCAGAACCACACCAATTCAGTAAATAGATACATGTGTTTGTGCTTGTGTTAATAAAACATCAGGCTTTCTTGTTATATCTATTTCCAAAATTGGCATAAGAAAGAAGTCTCCTTTCTGACTTAATCTCCTGAACATTATGTTTCTCATCCAAATTGTCACAATCCCTAAGTCAATTGCTAATAACTTCTACCTAAAAGCCCCTATTTTTGGAGATGGAGCATGGGGCTTCTGACCAGGCAACCCATGTTGAACCAACCTTTCTCAGAGCACTCAAGCTAGTTGGAGGAGGGAGAATTTGCCATCGCGGTATCATTACTATCTATCGCCGGCGTAAGTGCAATGACATCGAGTGAGAAGAACATGGTGGTGGGAACCTCCAGGGCCTCGCTAGCAACATCGGTAATTTGATTGCGAAATACAGTGTAGGAGAAGGATGATCCCATGTCAACGATGAGAGAAACGGTCGGGGTTGGGGACTTGGGGTTAAGGTTAGGGATGAAAGAGAGTCCTAAAGTACGGGCAAGAGGGATTCAGAGGATGGGAGAGAGAGGCGCGATGCTGTCGTAGTAATAGGTGTTTGTGAAGGCTGAAAAATACTCTTTTTATGAGCGGCTGTCATCATGCTTGGAAGTTGCTCTGCAAAGTTATTCCAGGAAAAATACTCTTTCGTATCCTTAGTAACAGTACATCCCACATGCACCTTCCAAGTAATAATGTTTGATTTGGATAGAATCATGAACAAAGGAAATACTGATGGACTTATATAATATATATAAGTAAAATTATGGCGCTCACATATTCGATCATTTTTGTGACTGCATATCTCGAATTTCAAAATGCAAACGGCTGATTCAAGTCTTTTAAAATGTTGTTCATATTAACATCTACTTAGGAACAACAATTTTAATTTTGAAATTTTTTTATTATTTTATCGGATAGGTGGAAAATACATTGATCTAATGATTACAAATCTTTTTAATTGAATGAATTTTTTAACTCATCTGATAAAATAGTAAAGAAATTCTAAAAATTGAAAAATTTAGTTCATAAGTGGATTTTAGTATGGATAATATTTTCAACGTTCGGATCTACCGTTTGCTCTTTAAAATTTGAGATATCTAAATTGTGTTGACCAACTTAGATCAGTCATTTGAGTTATCGGTATTTAATTTTTTATGCAAAATAAAGTACTCTTTTTACTTTGTATAGCATGATATTATAACTATATATAGAGAAATGTTATGGTGCACTACGAAGCCAAGATTAGATTTGACATCACGCTCAAATTTCAAATTAGAAAATTTGAAATAATTGATCCAAACTGTTCAATGTGATCTCCATATTGAAATCTCACTAGAGACCAACTTTTTCATTTTTTAGAAAGTTTTTATTATTTTTTAGAGTGGTATGAAATTTGTTAATATAATGATTTCTGGACCATCTAATATGACTGATTTTGCACCCCTCTAAAAAATAGTAAACAAATTCTAAAAAAATGAAAAAAATTGGTTTATAGTAAGATTCCAATATGGAGATCACATTGAACGGTTTGGATCGACCATTTAAGTTTTAAAAATTAAAATTTGAGCATAATGCCAAAACTAATCTTGGCTTCGTAGTGCACCAAAGCATTTCTCCTATATATATATATTTACATATGAGTTAGGCTACGGTACTTATATAAGCATGGAGCTCTACCGTGCTTATGAGCATATCTCGAATTTCAAAATGCAAATAGACGATTCGAATCGTTGAAAATATTATCTATACTAAAATCTACTTGGAAACCAAAATTTTCATTTTTTGATATTTTTTACTGTTTTATCGGATACCTCCAAATTTAACTGATTTTCTATCCATCTGATAAATTAGTAAGAAAATTCCAAAAAATGAAAATTTTGGTTTCCAAATAGATTTTAGTATAGATAATATTTTCAAATGTTCGGATCATCCATTTGCATTTCGAATTCGAGATATACTCATAAGCACAGTAGAGCTCCATACTTATATAAGTATCGCAGTCCAACTCTATATATATATATTCGACGCCTTAATTTTATTTCTGCATTTTTCCCACCATCTTGTATAAAAGAAGACCCTAAAAATGAAAATCGTGTGAACGTATACGTGATAATAATGAAGGGACAAGATTCGGAATAATGTATGAATCCATAAAATCCATAAAATAAATAAATCTCCTGAAATTATAGCTGTTCACCTTCTGATTTTCAACGTTGCTATAATGTTTTTGACATGCATGCACAGTAATTGTTACAGCGCTGCTACAGTGCTCACTCAGTAAAACTGTCCATTCTCTCCTGAAAATTTCTGACCATTCCAGAAATATGGATTCACGTTGGAACACTATTTCAACTTTTCATGAATTAATTCATGAAATATGTAATTTTAGATGGCCAATTTTTCATTAGTGACCTCCGCAAATGTCTACTGTATAACTTCTATTCATTTGCACATGAAATGTAACATATTTAATGTAACTGAAACATGATTGACATTAATGTAGGATATGGAAAGCTTTTACTGATGGACGAGCTAGGGATTAATTATCCAAACAACTTATTAACTGGCATAAAATAAATATGTGAAGGGTATGCATGTAATTAATTCTTATTACTGTTATTTGTACTTTCGGGATTTATATTAAATTATGTCCCCTTTAAACTCTTTTTTTTATTCATTATTCGTAGGTTTACAACACACACTCACAAACAAATTTGAAAAAACACTCTAAAGTTACCCTTCCCGAACTTGAACTTCAAACCTCTCTCATAAAAATCTTGTGCCTTATCACTAGAACTTGACCCTTTAAACTGTGTTGCAAACAGAGAAAACATTGTTGAAAGACATGCAATGAAATACAAGTGTGTCCTCACTGCTGCATTCTTGCTAACAGAGAGCGTAGAATCCGTATCTTGTTGGTATTGAAATACATTATTTAATGAGGAAATTCCATTTCGCCTGTAATTAGCTTTCAAAATTTTGGGCTGAATTTCCACAAAGATGGCCCAAAATTAGCTCAAGAGAAGAAAATATTTTTTGATGGCCTGATTTAATTGGTGCTGGGCCCAAGCGCTTACAAGTTTACTTGAGCATTCATTTCTTTTGTTTTAACAAAACAACAAAAGAATATATGATCCAAATTTAAGAAAATTCTTAAACTCTTTTCTTTATAACTAACGTTGGATCTGTGGATCAGTATTTACTGCTCTTTTTTAGTAAGAGCAGGACCCTTGAATCACAAAAAAAGAGCACGATCCTGCTCTTTTTGAATCTGAACCGCAGTCTAATCTAAAACGGACCGTTCAGATGTGAAGTGCAGGAAGCCGGATATTTTATAAGATTTCTGATCTAAATTTTCAAGAGTCTGGAGCGCAAGAGTCGGGATCATGCTCTTGCCAAATAAGAACAGCAGATATGGTTCCTGGATCTGCGGTCTCTGTAGATTTTCCTCAATTAGATTATTTGAACTTTCATGATACGTATTAAGGAATGCTAAACTTTTTAGTTTTAACTGCTGAATCTTTTATTGGAACCAAACAAAAAAAACCATCACTTCAGGGTAAAAGTAAAACTGTAGTTTGTATGTACCACCTGATGTGTCTCACTTCTCATTATGAACAGCGCCAATTAAGCCAAACGGTTTGTTGTTTATATTTTGGTTTCAGTTCCCATCTATTAATTATTGTTCTTGCAGCCTTGCAATTAGAGAAATCAATTAGTACAATTCGCGCTGTTGGTTTTCTTTTGGGCATTATATTATCTGGCTTGAGGCATGCATGTGTGTTGTTCTCCTAAATTTTCTTTTTTCAAACCTTCTTGTAGTCTGAAAAAGAAGCTTTAGTTGTTACTTAAGATATCTCACAGGTCATGAGGTGATTTATTTGATATCTATATTTTGGTCTTATCAGTGACAATGGCATGACAATCTAAGGTAGTACTGGTGAGTAAAAAAATTGATGCTTCTTGCAGTACAAAGCATGGCATTCGGTACTGTTATGGTATGATGGCCGTTGAAGTACTCTGTCACATTTCTTTTCCCTCTACTGAAAGCATGGCAATCGGTACAATATTTATGCTTTGAGCATGGCAATCGGTACTATCATGGTATGATGGTCATTGTCAAGGTCATTAGAGCAAAAAATATTATAAAATTGTTTTGGCAATTACTACACATGGTAGCCCTGTTGCATTTAGGTTGAAGTACCAACTGACAAAAGATTATGCTACTGTCATGGTATGATGATCCCCGAATTCGCATCAGTTGTGTTACTACACGGAAAAGGGAACAAATCCGCTGCTTGTCAAATATCTCATTGTATTCTGCTTGTTTCGATCTGGACGGTTTAAAATTCATCTAACGGTCAAAGCATCTGCCTTCTGAATCAAATCACAGTCGTCCGTGACAGTCGATCAATTCGTGACGGTGGAATCGAGACAAACATGATCCTGCTTGCCTCAAATACAAGCAGCATATTCGGATCCACGGAAAAGAGTGCCCGACTCTTTATAAAACAACTGTACGTACAGTAAAAATCATGCCCTCAGTAAAATATGTCATTAATTACAATTTGACGGTCCGTATCACGTCACGTTTACTGTACCAGCGTGTAGTAATACGGATTCGATGGTCCTGTTTCAAATTTTATTTCACATTTTCTTTCTTTTTTGTTCGTATGTGGGTTGGGTGTTGTTAATGACTTTTGTTTTATACCGTTAAAAAGGTACATGAAAATTAGTTATTTGTTGTAACTTATATTGGCTAACAATATTTTGTTGCCTCATATCTTATTATAAGGGCATTAATTAATATTGCTTCGTTTTATAAGGAAACTATTATCAAAGAAAAAAAAAACTTAATATCCCATCAGGTAAACTTGAGACAGAATGTAATTTAAAATGATATACTTTTTTAAAATTGACTTTGGTCTCTACTATTTAAACTTATTTGGATGGTGGCTGCTGGTCTGTAATAAACTTGACAACTTAGGAATGTACCTCATGGGACGGGAAGTTGTTCTCTGCTGCGCAGCAGTTACGGACGGCTCAGATTTTTTAGGATGTAGGTTACGGACGGCTCAGATTTGATTCAGAAAGTGATATTATAAAGTTTAGCTTTGACGAATTTTGATGCAAATCAAAGATTGAAATTTGCTCCGCACGCACAGTATTTTTTGCTACACATTAGAATATCTCATTCTCCGCAATATATATCAAGGTTAGGTTAGATGTGAAAACGCATGATTGATATGATAATATCCTCTGATTGAAAGATGGGGCGTGCTATTTTCAAGTGCATAATCTTGAATTTTGAGTGCAGCAACTAAATTTTATCCTTTTTACCCAATTTACCCTTCATTTCATATCCAGCGCAGTAAGTAATACACCTCAAAGCAATCAGAACAATTAAGGGAAGAATTTTATACGTAGCAATAGGCATTATATGTTGTTCTAAAACCCAACCCCATCAGCTCCCATTTTATGAATACCTTTTTTTAAGAGTGATGCTACGTTACTTGCACAAGCACGAGTTATATCGTACTTGCTTGCAATCATATTTCGAATCACAAAGTGCAAACCATCGGTTTGAACTATTACAAACATTGTTCATACTTATCTAAAGTATATTTGGGAACAAAAACTTTCATTTTAAAATTTTATTATTATTTTATTGGATAGATGAAAATTTCATTAATCTAACAATTTACATACCTCTTCATTAATGAAATTTTAACTCATCCAATAAATTAGTAAATATATCTAAAAATCAAATATTGGTCCCTAAGTAGATATTAGTATGGACAACATTTTCAACGATTTGAATCGACCGTTTTTACTTTGAAAATCGAGATATGGATGGCAAGCACAAGCTTTACCATACTTCTGTAAGGACCGTAGCCTCATTCCTTTTATTATATAAAGGTTCTCGTTATTCTCGGCATTTATTACTTTTCACATGCCACTTGTGGAATTCAAATGTGTGCCGGAGGTTTGAACTCATGATCTAATTGAAATCATTCTATTTAACTATCACTTGAGCTATCAGGTCATTTATATATTTTATAAATGTTTGACTTTGAATCACATAATTTTTATTTTTATTAAAATAAACTCCCCAACATAAAACAATTCAGTTTTTTTTTTTCTTTTATCAAGTAGTAATAGAAACAACTATCTTTGGTGCAACTCCTTTTGCATGTCACACAAGATACATGAGTAGCTCAAAAAAGCCTCAAAGTGATGTCTTTAAGCAATGGTACTTGATGCACAAATGCAACAAGAGGAAATTCTGTTGTCACAGATTCCATTGGATTCTCAAATTTAAGGGATCAATTTTGTACGCTTTTAAGGTCTACCACACATTTTTTTTTTCTCTCATAAATAATTTCATGATGCAAACACAGTAATTTGTATAGTTTAATTTCGTATTTGTAGTAGAAGGAGAGAACTCTCCTCCATTTTGCAAGTGAAATTAAGTAATGGTTAATCCCATACTTTATTTTTAATTTATTGATGAGGTGAGATGAAAAAAAGAAACATAATATAGAAGGCTTTATTTGATTTTAAGGAAATTTTTGTAACTAATTGTTGTGAATTGTGAATATGAAAGTTTGTGGAGGAGAACTATTTGAATCCAATAAAATAGTTGATATTTAATTACAAAGAAATTTATGCATTCATTTTACTTATATTGTTGCTATGCAATAATTTTACAAAGAAATTATGCATTCGTTTTCAATTAACAAGACTTTCAAGGGGGCAATATTAGCGGCTTTATGATGAAGGGCCAATAAAATTTCAAATCGACTCAAATTTTATACACGTTCTATCAAATAATTAGAAATATGACTATAATTTTATTTTTTTTAATTTGAAAACTATCTCAAAAAAAGATGTAAGGTAAGAGTTGGATGTACCATAAAAAGTTAGATGCTCGCTTAAATTATCCTTAAATTAAATTAACACAATTAAATCAAATTATTCAGAACTATAAATAATATTGCTATAATTTTAACCGCATTTGAGTTAACTTAATTTAAATTTTAGTAGTCATAATAAATAATAGAACTTTATTAAAAATAAAAATTGTTATATTTTAGTGGTCATCTATTCCGTTAGAATCTCCATGATTACAAGTTTGGAAATATTTTTTAAAACAAAAAAAAAAACAAATGAATTTCTTTATCAAAAGTTAGTTTTTCTCTTTTCATGTGACCTTTGAGGAAATAAGGTTTGATTCCTAACCTTAATGTGACTCAAGCCCTTTTGGCATGAGCTTCACAAGGAATTATTTTTTACTTTATTTTTATAATTAGTTTATCATTGATATTTTTCCATAACAGAAATTATTATAATTGACATTAGTATCATTATTTATATATAATTTAATCCTTACTTCTAATAAAAAAAATTAAATTTTCCGTGTGAGACATTGGTGAAGAGTTAATATACAGCTATTTGGATCAGCTATTTCTGCATCATTATATATTTAAGACAAGAAATGTGATGTTAAAACTAACTATTTAAATATTCATATGTATAACTAGTTTGTTATTCAAAACTTGAATCAACCTTATTTTAATAAATATATATTTTCTTTGATTATTCGATTCTAAAGAACTTAAGAGCATGGCTAAAATAATATGCATAGTACACCACATTTCGTACTATGCATATAGATATAGGTCAATAGATTGAGATTTAAGTTGCTCAATAAATTCTTCATATTAAAATATTGTAGGAAAAAAAATTTGTGATTTTTAGAGCTTTGTTGCTATTTTTTAAATTTTTTTAAAAACAGTCCAGATTTAATACTACAAAAGTGTCATTTCTGAGCTGTTTTTAAAAAATATTTAAAAAATAGCAACAAAGCTCTAAAAATCACGAAATTTTATTTCCTACAAGATTTTGATATGAAGAATTTATTGAGCAACTTAAATATCAATTTAATGACCAAATTAAATACAAATGACTCCATAGTACGTTATGTGGTGTACTATGCATATTATTTTAGCCATGCTCTAATGTTATTATACAACTACTATTTTGCTTTGTGACACTTCTGAAACTAATTTGAATTAATCAAGCCATCAACATGCATTGATGCATGGTTTATTCATCAATTGTGCATGTACACAACTCATATTTTACATGAACAAACGGTCACCAATTTTACCCCAATAAATAAGCTAAGCAACGAAAAAATTTCATATAATTATAGTCAATATAAACAAGAAAAAAATATCATAAATCTTAATTAAGTCGTCATAATTATAAAAAAATATTTCCCTCCCAGTTTTAAATCGACAATAATTAGATATTGGAGAAAATTAAAAGTATATAACATATGGTTATAAATCTAATAATATAGTAACTAATATTTATTATGCCATAAAACTACTAACGATCAAAAGACAATGATTCATATGAAACTGTACACGCCCAACTCTAGCTCGGTTGCGTAATGCTATATTTTTGTTTTTAAAAAAAAGATTTGCAGATGTATGGAATCCAATTGTGCAGATTGTCTTGCATAAGTGATTAGATGCACACAATCGACATTTTTTCAAAAAGATTTAAAATTTTAATTTTTTTAGGAAAATTTGTAAAGGGGTTGATATTTTATTATCTTTAAAATTGACATATTTATATCTACAATAGAATTTAACTCTTTATCCATTCCAATATACCTAACATCTTTCTAATGGTGAATTAATAATCATTAGAAGAAATACCTTTTTTTATTCATAGACGAAATACCCTTGCAGATAAAAAAAGCACTACACCAATGTCAATAAGACATTTTTTCTACTCTTAATACACGTGAAATATTGTTGGTAATTGATATATTTACCTAATATATATTCAGAATTAAAAGAAAACTGCTAATTACTCGCGCGTGTACTAATTTGTTCACCTAACTAAAATATTGAAATTGAAGCAAAAAATAACCCTTAATTTTTTTTATAAAATTTGAATTATACAAACGAGTTTGTAATTTCTTAATTTTTTTTATAGCTACTGTTATTCTGTTTAGTTTTACCGACCATACTGCATGGCAGCAGGACCCGAATCTGCTGTAGTGTAGTACTGCGCCACAGCAAATGAACGGTCCGGATCGACTGTTAGTTTCGCGATCGACCGCCAGCGATGAAAATCAAGGGTATTTGTACTTTAACACGAATTTTGATGCAATTAGTGAAAATCAGACGGTCCAGATGTTGCGCTACACCATCCCACGCAACACCAGATCTGATTCCATTGCAGCATGGGGTTCTAGATGTCTATACTGTGGACCCGTTTTTTATTAGCATTCAAAGCCTGTGATGCTTCAACATTCAGAACTCAGAACTTTATTGTTGATTTCTTTTTGGATTTATTAGAACTAATGCCTCATATACGGGGAGCAAATTCTAAAAGAGATAATTTTGGTGACAATAATTTTGGATGACAATAATTTTGGTGACATCAATTATAATAATAATTAGTTTTTTATTTTCAAAATTCAAATTGTTGAATCAAATCGTTGAACACGATCTTCATAATAAAATAATAAAATAAGATTGCAGATCAAATTATATATTTTTGAATTGTTTTACTATTTATTAAGACGTGTAACTATAAAGATAGAATACAGGAGGAGAAAAAAAGGCTAGTTAATTAATTTGGCCATTTTTTCTACCATACAATTCAATGAAAAAGGAACAATGGTATTATTGGTGGACACAAAAAGTCACGCACCAATTAATATGGTTTCCTTTCTCGTGGTAAAATAAAAGGAAGGAAAAAACATTTGATATTTGTCAAGGACAACTAGTACTACGCCTCATCCAAAAGGAATGTATGGTTAGTGGTTGATTTTTTTTTTTAAAAAAAAAAACAGGTACACTTTTATGCATGAGTTCGTTAAATTTGTCATGAATACAACGCAAACTTCGATATAAAGAATCTGTAACAGTTAAATTGGTTTAACTATTTTTTATCTCTGACAGCAAAGTAAACCATTCACTTGACTAGAAGTTTAAAGTTAAAAAAAAAAAGATTTTGTTTGTTGGATGTAAGGTTAAATTGCTAACTCGATGATTTTAGATAGTTACTTTTTATTCAAATAATGAACAATAGTTAATAGAGTAAATATAATTAGTTCGAGTTAGCACTGTTCGCATTCCATTCAAACTTGCAATATATAGAACTTTTGTTTTTAAACATTATTCATATCCGAGTAAGATATATGAATATGTTTATATAATTAAATGATACGAATAATGTTTAAAAACAATTCAAACCGTTAGAGGATTTTTTTTATTAACTTCATTCATTCATGATAAATTAACGATATAGATTAAAAGAAGAATAAAATAGAAGATCTCAATCCCTTAAATATAACCGTCATTAAAACCGCAGGTGGTAGATATTAACCTTCAAATTAGTATTTGATGGTTATATAATTAAATTACTATCTACCAATACTGAAAACCTATTATTTTTATTTAAAAAAAGGATGCGACTATATTTGGTTTTAGAACTTTTGAATCGTCCAATAATATTAATTTTCCAATAAAAAGATATTATAAAAAAATCTAAAATATAAAATGCAATTTTCAACAAGATTATATAAACTAATTGATGGGGTCAAATGTCACCAAATGCTACTGTAGGGTAATTAACAAGCTTTTGGTTATTCAAAAAGGTTTTATTTTGACATAAAATGGTGCCGAATTACTCCAGGTCTTCTTGCTTCGTTACATGAGTTTAATATTTCTCAGAATCAGAAAGAAAAAAAGAAGAAGAAATGTGCATATTTATTCTCAGGTCAAAACATACGATTTTATATCAAGCGAGTAGCCGGTTCACCAGGTTAGACAAACCAGACCGGGATTCATATCTGTTATATAAATCGAACCAAATCGGCCTGGTTCCCTTCCGGTTTAAAATTTGGGACTGGCGCGCGCGTATGCGTTACGATATTTATACTTTTGTTGGATTTAAATTTTCAATTAAAGTGTGTATCGCTAGTACACTAGTATGTCACAATATATAAAGGCCTCGAGGTGCTCCTTCTTGAACTGTGAAAAATTGAAGAAAAAAAATTATAATTTCATTATTCATGGCTACTGATGTGCAGCCAACGAAGCTGTTCAACTCTCTCAAATATTTCAAATTCAAGAAAGAAAACCCAAATTCGCTCAAACCCAAGAAGACCAAATCCTTTCTCCACAAAAATATCCTTCCCCGTGTTTCTCATTTAGCTTATGCGCTTATAGATTTGAAATGCTTGGTGTTTGATCTCCTTTCCAAGAAAAAACCAATCTCCAAATTACCAACATACCAAAAATGTATGATTTCCAAGCAAAATAAGCTTGTTAGTTTCATCAAGTTGCACTTCAGAGGGTGCCCCTCTCATATCACACCCATTAATGATTCCAATTATGTGTACAATTCCGACTACTCTGTTTGTGATTTTCTGACTTCAACAAAAGAGAAGCACTATGAAGAAGATAGAGAGACTGAGTACTAGCAATGGTTGGAGGAGAGAGAATCGACTGACAATGTGATGAATGAGATTGATCGGCTTGCCGAAGAGTTTATTGCAAATTGCCATCGGAAGTTTCTGTTAGAGAAACAAGAATCTTACAGAAGGTATCAAGAGATGTTGGCTAGAAGCGTGTAACGAGAAAAAGTTCGGCTAGTTATTAGCTGTTATTGTCAATTTAAGGGGTAGTTTTGAATAAATGTACAACTAATAGTGTTGTTCCTTTGCACATGAGGTTTCTATGGAAACTGATGAAGGCTTTGGAAACTTTCTCTTAATTAAGATCTAGTTATTATCGTTATATATGTTGGGTGATTAGCATAGATTTTGTTACTGAGTTGTAATTAGCTGTGATGTACTGATGTTATCTTTGTTCTTCGAAGAAATGTTGATGCTGATGTAATTTTTCTGAGATTCAAATATTGGAAGTTTTTGCTTTTAGTTTTATAAGAAGAAATTATGGGGTTCAATAACTAATAAAGTAAATGAAAAGATGTACTGGAAATTAATTTGAAGAATTAAACTCGAGATAACTTTTCATCTTGTACCAATAAAGTTATCTTTCTCTTTTATTTGAGAAAAATGGCACATAATTGGTTGTGTAGCTTATATCAGTATGCTATGTCTGCCATTCAAGTTCAATAACAAGCCATACAGAAATGTACTTGTTCAAAATGGTGAGGTATAATTCATTTACCATACAGAAGTACAATTCTTACCTCTTTAGACTTTAGGTATTTGAATTTGCATCTCTTCATTTCTTCTTTTTAGGAAAAGGACTGAGAGGGAAGCATCCGAAGAAGCAGGCTCTCTTTTTCTCTTTCTTCCTTGCTTTTCTGTCATTTTTCTCTGGGACTAGTTTTCTATAAACCTTTTGTTTCATTGAGAAAGAGACCCATTTAAAACCTGATGTAGTTTGACGAACCTAAGATGTTCAGAGAAATTCGTTGCCTATTGTAAAGTGCAAATGAGAAGCCCAAAATAAGCCTCATTGCCTCAGGAATGGTATCCTTTGCGTCAAATTTTATCTAGTGTAGTGGTAAGGATGAGAATTTCATGTGGGAGGTATGATGTTCAAGTCTTGATGGAAATTATTTTCAGTGAAATTTTTCAAATTTATTTTTTTATTTCTTTGTGTGTGCATTATAATCTTACGAATAATGAATCAAAAAATGCCGCAATTAGACTTACGCATGAATTAAACGTAAAAATCTAACTCAGTTGTATATTAATATTTGCCTCATATATTTTCCTTTTGTTTTTGAAATTTAGGTCTCATAGTTAAATACTATTGTCGCTGATGTTCTTAAGACGTCTGGGAGAACTAAATAGGTTTAACCTAAAATTAAAAAAAAAAAAAAATTGTCTAACCCGTTTTATGAACTTCTCAACACAAATTTACAAATTATGGTTTCAACAAATGCATTCAAATGGTGAAAAATCAAGCAAACGAGCACACAAAAGACACAATTTATTTATAAAGTTCGAATCAACAATGCAATTTTCATTTTCAAATCTCACAACTATTACATTACATTGTTGCAAGAGCCATTACAGTAAATAAATAGAACTTCTTTCTAAAAATAGAACTTAAAAATACAAGTAGAAAGTAAGGGTCTGCTCCGAATGTAAAATTAGAAGGAGAAGTGAGAGGAGGGGAAGTGAAATCTTGAGGTTACTTGCTCCAGCAAGTTCTGTCGAAGGAAGGAAATAATTAACAGGGTTAAAATCTTTCATTGAATAGGTAATTTTCGTTACCTCCCGATTTTGGAGGTAGGGGGGGTTACATAACTGCAGTTTACTAAAATACTCTTTTCTGCATCAATACTGCTTTGCACAGAATTTGTGCTGAATGGCAAAGTGGTCCAATATTATTTTCTAAATTAAAAAATCAAATTTGTTCCTTCCATCTTATTTGATTGCTGGAGCAAGTAACATATTAACATTTCCCTTCTTCCTTACCTTCACTTAACTTCTCCACCATTCCTTAACCTCCCCTTCCCTCACATAAATGGGCTGGAGCACAGCCTACAAATCCATGGAAACATTCTATTTGTTTTGTTTCAATAGAAGATTTGCTCCTCTAGTCAAGAAAATCTTAATATTACTACAATTATATACTTTGTTACTATTAAGCTAGTGATATTTTTTGGTTTTGACAAAAGGATAAGGATTGTTCTCTATAATTTGAACACTTAAAAAGTTTGGGTTAGATAGGTATGGTAACTCGTATTCATGGTGAACCAATATTTCGAGTTACAATATGAATTTTTGTTTCGAGTACTGGTGCGCAACTGAAAATTTGAATGGTTAAACCAATATTTATTCCATTTATTTTATCATTCTTTCAAATATTGTTTTAGAAACACTGTAATGGAGATTTTTTATTGGAAATATGCTTATTGACTCAACCCGTTATAATGAGTTCCATACCGCAAGCAATAATTTTCGATTTTATTTGTGAATTAGTTTGCTGTTATGGTTCCATTTTGGTCTTTGATATTCATAGAGCTCAGTTCAGTTGTCATATTGTGTTTTGAACTTATGCAAATGCTCAAAATGAGTTATAATTTGAATAAAAAGATCAAACAAGTTTCATTAAATATATGATTCAATCAAATGGATATTAAATCATACATTTGCTACATGACTCCCCCCATCAACATAATACTCAAAAGAAAATTAAATTGAGTCTTGTGACTCTCTAGACAATTGGTTTAGTTCTACTTGTGTTAGGCACATCAAATGAAATTATACTCTTATCATTCTTAACACGACAAAAACGTTCTTGATGTCCAAAGTTCAAACAAGATGAACAAAAGATAGTTTTGGAGTTAATATTGCTATGATCATAGTCATTTTTGTTTATTGATCTCCAATAACTCATCCTTAATCTATACTTATCATGAAAATTATTTATTTTGTTTCTAGAATGATAGTTTGATTGATACACATTATTGTATCTCTTTCTTTGATAATTGCTACTAAAATTCTTATAATCATTTTACACATTTCTAGGGTTATATCTTGGTTGAAAAACACCATTAAACATTTTTCTTTGAAAATTGTTACCAAGTTTCTTATTATCATATAGCTCACGAAATCTACCATACTTATCATTAACATAAAGTTTTGGTGGTTGAGCTCTATGTTGGTTGTGTTGGATTAAACTCATCTCTTATTTGACAATTTGCAAAACAACTAAGTACTAAACTTACACATGAGTTTTGGTGAATATGCAGGTTAAAACAGGTACATATTGATGTCAGACAATGCTCAAACATGCCCTAGACAAGTCAAGAGACGCTCAAGTCATCAAGATAAGGCTTCACAATGCCAAACAGAGCACAACGTTACCATAACGCTCCAGAACCCGTCACAACGGGTTAGCAACCCATCACAACGGGTGTCCAACATATCACAACGGGTCAGGATGAGAGAGAGATAGCAGCAGCAGGACTTTTTCCAACCACAACGTTACTGTAACGCTTGGCCAAGGCGTCATAACGCCTCTCAACCCGTTATAACGGGTTCCTGCAGGAATTGACCCACATGACAGCTGCACAAGAGAAGAATGACATTTCTGGAAGTTGTACAAGGCGTTATAACGCCTTCCATCATGCATTATGGAGCTTGTGTAACGCTACATGCAAAATTGGAGGTTCCAAGATCTCAAGAAGTGCTCAGCTTATATAAATGATGCAGAAACGAACAAACATGATATCAAACACCCCCATAAACTTTCGCATCAAATTGAGCACAACAAATAACCTAATTCAAATCTCATCCAGCTACCTAACTTAGAGAGCATTAGAATAATTTCTATTCTTTTATTGTCAATCCGAGAACAAATTTTTAGCTAAATTATTTTATAACAGCAATTATTTTAAAAACAAAATAAATTAATTTTTATTGAGAAATAATTTTATTTTTGAAAATATTTATTACCCATAGTCCCATACCATACGAATCCAAGTTAACCGCCAAACTAAGCGGAGATAGTGATACTTCGCCAAGTCCAATTTCTCTCTCTACTTATATGCGCTCAGTTCTTACGTTGGTGTTTCTGAAAAGCGGGACCCACGTCCTCGAGTGACATATTAACATTTAACACAAGCACTTCACGCGCTCCTCGGTTCCTTTATTGGCATTGCACATGCACCAGGCGTAGAAAAAAGATTCCTTGACACCGGACCCGAACCCTAAAGTTAAATTTAGCTACGAACCTCCTCGCGTCCACCTTCCATTAATACATCTCCAACTTCGCGTTCTCTTTTTTCATTTTTTTAATCGACTCTCTCATCTCAGCCACCGTACTTTCTAAACCCTAGTATCTCTCTCCATATCTCTACGAAGCTTTTTGCCATGGATGCGTCCCGTAAGAGAGCGAGACCTCAGACGAATGGAGCATTCGGCGCCGGCGGTGCAACCAAGAGGCGGCCCAAAGGTGTGTTATTTTTTCTCAGTTCTACTTGGATCTTTTTTTGTGCGTTTCTTCTTTCCTGTTCATGGTGATCTGTTTAGGTTGGTTCGCTGTCGGTATTAGATGCATGCTAGATATAAACAAGACTCTAGGAAACGTGGTAGATCTAGGGTTTCGTATGTTCTAAATTTTGTTTTGTAGTGTTTACGCCGAGTATATTTTGTTTACGATTAACGGTTCTCTTCTATTTCCGTGTAGAGTTTAGATCTAGTTTCTTATTGTTTTGTGTTGAGGTTCCTTGGTCTAATAACCTACTCATAATCCCTTTTGTCCCTGTTTACCATTGAAACATTCATCAGAATAACTGGCAATATTAGTTATCTTTAAATTCATGAAATTGTGGTTTTGAATCATCTTGAGTGCCATGTTACATGTATTCTGAATAAACCTATTTAAAAGGTTAATCATTATCCAACGAACTGTAAGGTATCAAACATGATCGCAGAGTTCTATTGCGTCTGTTAGTGCAGTGCAATATTAAATCAGGCGTGAAGGAATTTAGGCTTTCAAACAAACGGTGAATAAACATGGATTCAAGTCATTCGATGGAATTAAGTTGACTCGATTTAAAAAAAAAGGAAATACCATTTGGGTGGGCAGAGAGCTTTGAGATGAAAATTCAAACCATGCACTTTGCTGTTCTAAAAAATGTTTAATGACCTGGATGCATTCAATTGAGTTAATCAATGTTTCCAAATAAAAAGTGTGGGATTGGAATTTATAGTCCAGTTCCCCCAGAAAACAGTTCAATATTGACTTCATATTGCTTTTTGAGACACCTTGCTGTAAAATATTGGATACCTAAGCACAATATGAAGATTTATCAAGATGCTAAAATTTGTTGTGAACATAAACTGAAAACAAGAAATTAATTTTATGTAACAGAAATGGACTCGTTCCAAAGTGGTGTAGGAAGCAAATCGAAGCCATGCACCAAGTTTTTCAGGTTAACAATCTAAACTTTCTGTGTGCACAATAATTAATAACGGCCGTCATAATGGTATCACTCTATGATTCTTCTCTACAATTTATGTTTAATGAAATGATTATAAGGCTCTCTTTAGTTGTGGGATATAATGAAACTTAATTTTACTTTCAGCTAGCAAGTCAGCCCAAAAATTATTTGGGAAGCACTCAACGTGTTTAATTTAACTCATTCAAATTGGGCATAACAACTTTGTTTTATCCTACAATTACAAGGCCCTTAGAACATTAACCTAATACTTTTTGAAATTTATGATTATGTCTTTCAGGTACACCATTGCAATTTTTTTCTGGATTAATACATGTAAAATTTGAAGCTTGGTGGTTTATATCCATATTGTCAATGGAAATTGCAATTGAAATATGAATCCATTAGGAATTAGGAGATGCGGTCTAAGAAATAAGCACTTACAATTGCGCAAGTACCCAAACTTGGGTATATGAGGAAAAAGACTTAAGTCTGTCCTTTTTTAGACTAAATTTGTTTTCTTAGCTTCTTTTTAAACTTTCATTTGCCGCATGGGGTTTGTTACATTTCTTGGTTTCTCTTTGGTACAATGATTTTGAGGCCATTATTATTGTACAACCACAGTATTGTTTGGTGTCTGTTGGTAAGATTGGTGACCTATGTTGTAAAGGTCTACTATTAACACCAGTTTAGAGTCATCGGGTCTACCTTTTCTTTTTCACAGTTCTGCATTTGAATTTTTGCATGATATTCTATTTGTATCTTGTTCAGTACAACGGGGTGCCCATTCGGGGACACATGCCATTTTCTACACTACTATCAAGGCGGTTACCAAGCTGTCTCCAAACTTATGAATCCATCTATGGGCCCAGCATCACATGCAATGGGTCCTACCCACCATTACTCCATGCAGGATCCTACATCTGCCCCTTCTCCGACCACCCCTAGTGTCAAAACCAAGCTCTGTACTAAGTACAACACTGCTGAAGGGTGTAAATTTGGAGACAAGTGTCATTATGCCCATGGTGACCGTGAACTTGGAAAACCGGTTTCTGCTGCTCATTCGCATTCCAGTCACATGCATGTAGCTCCTCCTACATATGGAATGGGTCCGCCTAGTGGATTTTCTCATGGTGGCAGGTATGAGCACCCTGCACAGGGCCCAGCACCTGGAAGCTTTGGAGCATCAGCGACTGCTAAAATCAGTGTGGAGGCGTCTCTTGCTGGTGCCATTATAGGGAAGGGAGGGGTAAATACAAAGCAGATCTGCCGTGTAACTGGTGCCAAGCTGGCTATCAGGGACCATGAAACTGATCCGAATATGAAGAACATAGAGCTTGAAGGTACTTTTGATCAGATCAACCAGGCCAGTGCTATGGTGAGAGAGTTGATTGTGAACGTAAGTGGAGGTGGTGGAGCTCGAGTAGGAAGAAATGCTTCTGGTGTAGCCCCTGGTGGTGCAGGTCATGGTGGACCAGAAAACCATTTCAAGACGAAGTTGTGTGACAACTTTGCGAAAGGTTTGTGTACCTATGGTGAGAGGTGCCATTTTGCACATGGCTCGAGTGATCTGCGCAAGACTGTTTAATTATTTGAGAGATCTGGACTCGATTTGTGCATGCATGTGGAATAATGAACTAGTTTTGTTTCTTTAGATTGTTTTATTTTCTTTCGTGAAATAGGACTTCTGGTAATATGAGGCTGAGTTAACGTGTTTGATGCTTTAGCTGGTGGTGTAGAGAGGTGGTAGTTCACTTTTTCATGTGGACTGTAATTCCTACTTTGTCAGGTTGATTCTTATCTATTTAATTATCTCTATATGTGTTTGTCTCTGGTAATTTATCTATTTGTAGAGGCATTTTAAGTTAGATAATGAATATGTATTTTTGCCTATATTATGCCTGTTGTGTGTTTTATCATTTTATGCCCTTTTTGTGTCCAATTATATTGTGTTGTTCACTTTACAAAGAATACTTTATATACCAGAAAGGAGTTTATGCCTCGTAATAAGCGTTTAACTAATACTTCTATTTTAAATTATTTGGTATTCTCGTCTTTGTATTAAAAAATTTTGGTTCAAGTTTAGGGAGCTTGTGTAGCCACTTATCGACCTGCCTGTTGAGCATGTGGGGAAACAAGAAATAAGGACTTTTTTTATGGGATTACAAATTTACAATACCTGTATGCTATTTCATTGCATAGGAAAATATTTCATACATCCACTAGGCCGGCCTGAAAGCCTGGAAACGCTGGATAATGAATTCCACACATGTTATTCTACTTGTTCCTTCCAGATTGTTGGTTCTGTCATGTTGTCAAGTTGGTTCGCCTCTGTTTTCATCAGTGTTTAGTGTTAACACAAGAAACACAGAAACCTCTATTTCTAGGCACATCTTGAAGCCATAGAATCTGGCCAGAATCTACAGTTCTGAATCCATAAATCTACGGCTGCTCCGGAGACTGGAGGGCTGCCGTAGTAGGATCATTGCTTCTGTCGGTACCAGCAATCGAAACTTTCAACATAGTCGCCTGCCAGTACTTCTATAGCACCCTTCCATTATATAATATACATGCTGATCCACCCTCCCCAGGGTTTCTGTAGGAGTATTGTGGGAATTGGATTGGAATTTGTAATGCATGCTTCTTTTGCTATTAAGTCCCCCGCCAATTTCAATCCTGTAAATTTATAATTTATGAAATGTGAGATTGTAACCCAAAGAATGAAATAGTCCAGTTCTGTCGGTGCGGAATTTTAATGCGGTCTTTTTAGGGATATAAAAGATTTGCATGTAACGAATCACAATTTTCTCTTCATTTCTTAAAACCAAGGAATTTTGCCAACTTTGTCTTTCCTTAATCGTCGTTTCCCTGATTTTACATTGCAGCAACAACAAAACCTGCAATACACTAACTTGTGAAAACTCAAGGAGTTCAGTCCCGAGTGCTTACTTTTGCATGGAAAGTTCTTATTGGGGTTTTTCCAACTTTGTCTTTCCTTAATCATCGTTTCCCTGATTTTTCAACTATATGTGATTGATGTATTCAGTCAGTAAAAAATTCTATTCATGTGTTGTTTCAATGTCCTGGATCCATGGCTACATGATTTGCCTCTCCTCTGAACATGCGAGTAGATTTCCTATCAGATACAATTCAAAACATCTTCATTTGGGCCATGCAACACTGGTACATATTGTTAATATGTATTCTTTGCAGGATGCTCCTGTGCACTATGCAGGTAATATACTTATGGCATGTATGAAGATGATGCAGCAACAACCTCAGCTCAGGCTCAAACATATTGGCAGGATGCTGGTGCAGCAGGCTCATGAAATGGCTAGTGATGTGCGTAAAACAAGATTTTAAAAAATGACGTTGCAATATGAGGAACCTTGACATCTCACTTGGCGTTATTATGAAAGTTCTTTCAACTTTTGTCTGTTAAAGTACATTGGATATTTTATTTCTTATGCAAACTCTGGTTATGAGTTGTATTTTTGATGGGTTTCTTAGGTTAATGAACAAATCCTTGTTGTAAGAACTAACTTTTATTTCAAGTAATATGCTTAATTATGGGCTTTTTCTAAAAAAAAAGAAGATTATATATCTTGAACCACTTTTTTCAAGTCATTGTAATTAGCTATCAGACAATTACATTTGAAACAAAATTTAACATGTAATTTTGATTAATATACACATGTATTAAACTCAAGTATTTAAAATAATAAAGTTAAAATTTCCAATAATATAATTGATAAATGTTGTATATGTTAGCTGAAATTCATAATATATAAGAAATTTGAGTGCATAAATAGAAATTTTGACAATTTGACATTGTCTCGCAAGTAAAGTCCTTATATTATCTACTATTATTAATACATAACATATGCTGCTGCAATTTTATTTAAGCGAGCGCACATTGATGACATGCACTTTATTTTCTATTGAAAATGATAAGAAACTTATTTTTGTACACCGAAAGTCAAAACATACGTATGTATCTAAAATTTTATGCCTCTGGAGTTTGGACATAAATTTTATGATAAGATTTATATTTTTTTTCCTAGAAAATACAGAATGATGCAAATTTTATAATATACATAATTATTTAAAAAAATTTAATAAATCGTATAAATATATAAAATTATTTTGAAAAAAAAATCATGAAAGGCCTTGCCCTCCCAAACTACATCGAATCCACCCTGAATTTATTCTGAAAATATCTAGGAGGAATGGGAGGATGCTAAATGCAAAAGTTTCATTTTCTCCTTACTGTATTTTTTCTGACAATTTTACATGCACCTGAATCTCGTGGACCATTAAAAAACTAATAAATTGTATTTTATTTGTTGATCCCATTCCATGAGCCATGAACTAGTCCAATTTCAAAACCATCACTTCTGTCGGTGCAAACGAGTCGAACACGAACGAACTGAGTCGAATTCAAAATTCGTTCGTTAATTTAAATAATGAGCTGTTAAATGAACGAGTTCATAACGAATTGGTAACGAATAAGTTCATAACGGACGAGTCACGATTTACAAATATTTTTTGACACTTCTAAATTATATGTTAATTAATATTGTACAACTTGTACGTAATTATTGAAGTTAAATATTAATATCTATCAATTAACTATTATATAATATGTGTGCTAACGAACTGACCAGCTCGTATCGTAACAGTTCAACTGATAACAAATGAGTTCATAATGCGTCTTTTGTTTTGGGAATGAAAAGTGTTTTTGACGAGTCGAACGACGTACGTATATTTTTTAAGCCCTATCTCTTTGGCTTTCTTTCGGTCCCCTTTCTCATTTCTTCGTTAGTTCACTTGGCAGTTGGCACCACTTTTATTTTACCAGTACAAAGTACAAAGTACAAACATCCAACAGTCACCGCTTCATCGCTTCCAAAATTCTGCTATTTGCTCAGAAACCCTCTCAAACTTAAAAAAGTTCAATCCCATGGCTGTTGCAAGCACTTGTCAGTGCACAACCCTCCCGTGGTACCGTCGCCGGAGCGGGATGATTAAGAGGCGGAGTGGGGCGTTGGTTTGTAGAGCAGCTGTAGAGCAGGAGACTTACAGGGGAGGCCCATCTGGCAGCTACGCGCGCGAGATGGAACGACTATCTGCTAAGGAATCTCTTCTCCTCGCTGTTCGTTTTTCTGTTTGTTCTTATTTTGTTGTGTTTGTTCAATTGTTTGGAACCGTGCAAGTGTTGTTATCCTCTACCACGCACCATTTTCGTATAATTGGGTTGAATTCAAACACAATAGTAGAATCATGGTATTTATTGTTTAGGTTGAATCACTTAATTGAGTTGTGGCAGATCCAATTGATCCATTATAGTACTACACCAGTAATCATAGAATTCAATCACAAAACGTGGCTATGTTCTAACACATTGATGAGATTAACCTCGTTACTCCAGCTTACAAACTCCACTTTAGCTAGCCCTAAATTGTGAAAGTTTGCAATGTGAATTTTTGTTGAACCCAAAATAAACGTACTTGAATTGCACATACTATACTAAAAGTGGGAAAGGGAAAAGAAGTGGAGAATTAAAAGGTAAATAAGTAATAATCTACTAGTGCAACAGGTGCCGGCACTATCAGAGCATGTAGCTGCCAACTTGTGCCTTTTGTAGACCAATGAAAGGGCATGGAAATCAGAGACTATAAATCCATTAAATGAACAAGCATGGGTTATAGCTTGATTATAGTGGTACCATAATGGAACAATCTCATTATGATTATGTGCTTGACCTAGACTAGAACTTATTGTACGAGTCACTGGGAGGTCAGTAGATGAGATGTTGAGAGCTTCATAGAGAGGTCGGTTCCACTATGCCTGATCCTGCCCAATCCTGTCATAGACCACTTAACTAATACCATAAGCATTCAGATAGTTGCTACAAGAGCATTTATAAATAAAAAGCTGTATTTTCCTTAAACTCATCACATGTACGCCTTAGGATTTGTATCTGCTGCTCCTTTTGTATAAAAGCAGGGCTCTGTTTTTTTTTTATTTGTTAACCTAAAACAAATACACCATTTTTGGTTTGGAGTTAGATCTGATCCATTCATCTCAAGATAAGATGGTCCGACAACAACAACAACAAAGCTTTTTGTCCCAAACAAGTTGGGGTAGGCTAGAAATGAAGTCCATATTAGATTTCATTTCCATAAAATTGGCTGGATTTTTACGTTGGCTTTCTAAGCCTATCACAACCCTCCTCCTTTCCGGGCTTGGGATCGGCTATATAAAACATAGGTGGAGTTTCAGATAAGATGGTTCAAATGGAAAAAAATACCCAACTTCTATTTCCAAGCGCACCGGAAACGAACTCGCTCACCATGGATTATTTCCTTACGAAATCAATTTTTTTATGTATTGTTTTTCTTCAATATTTATTAGTGAATAAAGCTACTAGCATCATTTTCAATTCAACCCATTGGAAGCTGTACTTTAGTGAAGTCTTGGCGGTAATCCTTATTCCTCCGTAACAAGTAACCTGTGGTAATGCAGTTCAAAGATGCTGGAGGTTTCCAGTCACTGGTTAGTGGAAAGACGAAGGAGATGCAAAAGATAGATGTCAATGAAAGGATTGTTGGTCTGGAGTGCCTCAATCCCACCACTCGGCCTACCACGTAACTTCTTACTTTTTTTAATTTATATATTTTCTTGAATTTAGTTTTTTAACCTTTTACAAATGGTTTTGAACCGTACCTCTTGCACGAGAACTTGGGGTGATTGATAATGATACTTGCATTACCTTCGATAATGCTCCTCCAATCAACTCAAATGTTCTTGTACACATTCATGGACCAGAAGCAAGTAAATACATTCTTTTGGGTTAAAATGATATGAGAGACTGAAATGATTCTTTGGACTGTTTAACAGTAATTCGGGAAACATTTAAGTTTTCAGTATTCCAAAACTATCAGAACTTAGCTTCATATCTGATTGCTACTTATGTGTGCACCATAAAAGACTACATTCCAGCAAATTATAATTGTTTTTCATTAAACTAATTCTATCTTTTGTTTTTTGAAGATCACCATTTCTAGAAGGAAGATGGAATTTTGAGTGGATTGGGGACACAAGCCCAGAATCATTCATAATGAGATTTATTTTTGAGTAGGTACCTCCTCATAATTGCACTATTGCTATTGGAAAAGTTCCTGCTTTACCCCTGCAAAATATAAAATCATCTAGCACTCTCATGCTTCTGCAAAATGTGAAATACTATTCTATCATACCAAACATTTCAAAATGCCCCTTCGTTACTTCCTGTCCGAAATGTCATAAAAAAGCAATGCTATCTTGGTGTTTTTGGAAGACCTCGGATACTTTTTTATGGCATATCTATTAGTGGCAGGCAAAACTTAAATTTTATTTTGCATTTGCAGGGAACTCTAATTTTGTCGATTCATTTACTAATGTAAATACATGTCTGAACAGGCGGGATCCCAGCACAGTTGCAAGCCTAATAGGAATTGATGTTATGATAAAGGATGGCTATTCTAAGATCAAAGCAGACCTCAAGTTTCTCAATTCAGTACTTCTTCCACTTCATAATGCATATTTTTCTGTTACAAAAATTCTATAGCAAGGATTATTAGACAGATATCAGCAGTTCATCACCACTTTAGTGTCAATTGAGCTTTCGATTAAGCTTGGCTGTACATGAAAATATGAAATTGATCCAACTCACACTGATTCATCCTTAATTTCACAGCTGTGCTAACACCACACACACACACACACGAAAAAATGGAATTTGTTGAACAGATGAATAAATATAATGTTTTGGAAAAATACAGATGCTTGGTGCATACCAGTAAGAACCCGATTGATTTGTATCTAACGTGCTCCCCTTCTTTTACTGCATGAGAACTTTTAGCAATCCTTCATTGAATGAATTGACACTAAGCACTACTAAATACAGAATAGGATTTTTACCATGCCTATCGGACTTCCTCAGATTCTGGTACCTCGGGTTACTTGCATAATGTGTGATTTACAGTTGTCATCCAATTAGTCTTTTTTTTTCTCTTTTATGTTTTACTTTAGCCTTGTGCTGGTATAATATGGATCATATGCTAAATCAGTGGAAGGTAAACAATGTGTGCCATGCCAAACATGTATATTAAACCACAAATGTATAGTCTGCAACCTTTCTCAATGCATAACTGGTATCAGAAGTCATTTCCCCTTTTAATATTGGTGTGTAATATTATAGATAGAAAGCAAGGTGACCCTGACAACCAAGTTGACAGTAGAGGGACCGATGCGAATGAGAGAAGAATACAGTGAGGCACTTCTGGAGACTCCTTCGTTGAGCTCCGACTCTCTTCCTGATCAGCTGAAGCCCGCTTTGGGCCAAGCTTCTGGGGCGCTTCAGCAGTTACCCTCCCCAATAAGAGATCCCTTTTCTAACGGACTCAGGCTGCCTCTTAGTAAGATTTTGCTTTTTTGTAACTGCTTATCCCCCCTCCTTTTTGAACAGTATTTTTATCTTAGATTATGGAGCAGTATGCTCTGGGCGATGGCTCTTAGAGAATAGAGGTCTTGGCCCACTATTTGGTAATGGTGACCAGAACAGAAAAAGAAAATGTTTTTGGTTTAAGAGCTGTTATCAGGCTATGGCCTAGCGAATGCATATAGTCCAAATGTCAGATAAATACTGTCCAAATGAACAAGTGGTATGGTGTATCTTGGTTAAAGGGCTGGTACACCCTTTAGGAATATAGAAAAAAATAGTTCCTGTCAGATTTGCTTCTGTTTCCTATTTGTGAAGTTGAACCGGAGCTTAATTGTACATAACTATCTTTTTATTTAAAAATGTAACAGATGGAGCTTTGCAGAGGTTGTTTATGATTTCGTACCTGGATGAGGAAATTCTGGTAACATTCTTATCATTTTGTTTTACTTTGAAAATTGAACCTTTATAGACAATACTTTATGCATTGTAATGTTTGAAAGATATAAGATATAAGTGGTCTTGTCCTACAATTAGTTGAGGAATGTTTAAATTAATGAAGAACTTGTTATGGTTATATTAATGAACAATACGTTTACTGGGCTTGCTCTTTACCCATCCTCGACCTGTAATGTTTTATCAAACTTTATATCGGAGCATGAGTGAAGCTCTAATTCAGCACTAAAACCATATCGAGGAAATGAATTCAAAAAGAAAACAATCATTCCAAGCCAATATGGAGAAACAAATTGGCATGGTCTTAAGAGACTTGATAAATTGCAATTCAATCTAGGAGGAAAAAAACCTAGTGTCAAGATTACACCAAACAAAACTTCTCTTTATTGTTGGCAATAAACTATGCTATAATGTTCATATCTCAAAAGATTGGAGCATTAGTTAGAAATTGGAGATAATGCTTGTTTCTGACAAGAGTGTTGGTGCATTTGCAAAAGCTTAAGAAAACCCATTGATATCATGGACTTATTGAATTACTATTTTTTCTTTCAGATAATAAGGGATGCGGCTGGTGCACCTGATGTACTAACTAGACTAGAAGGCACACCCGATTCATCTTCCTCCAGTGAACCAATCATAACTGAATATGAAAGCTAAATTATTTTTGAAATCACTTTTCATGACTTAGGTTTGAGTCTAAATGTTGGGAAAATTAGTTTTATGTCACTATAAAAGTTGAAAATTGTCAAAATGCTACTAGCGACATCTCTATACAGAAAATGGCCGATAGTAGCATTTTGACAAAAAAAAATTTGAGTGACATTTTGTCAATTTTGAAGGTTTGTAGTGGCAAAAAAAACCAAATGTCCCCTAAATGTTTATAAGAAGAGTTTAATCCAACAAGTATGAACACTTGGTAGTTAGTATAAACACATGTGAGGTTTAGTATGAACACTCTGAATATTACTATGAACACTTTGAAAGTTAGTATGAACATCCTGGATGTTAGTATGATCACCTGAGAGCTTAATATGACCACTTATTTTATTTAGTATCACGACATGCTTAGTTAGTATAAGCACTTGAACAGTTAATATGACTACATTATTAGTTAGTATGACTACATATTTTATTTAGTATTACCATCAGAGGAGTTAGTATGACCACCAGAGAAGTTAGTATGATCACATCTTAGTTAGTATAAACATTCGATTCGTAGTATGACCACATTATTAGTTAGTATGACAAACTGAGATGTTAGTATGACCATCAGAGGAGTTAATACGATCACATTCTTAGTTAGTATGAGCACATTTTAATCGTTTAATCGCTTTAAATGTTATTTTTGACAAAAAAAAACAAGTCCAAAATAACGTTTGATCTTTAAAGAGACGTAACTTTGATTCACGAGTATGAGCACTTTTCGAAAATAGCAAGACACGACGCACAAACTTTATTGGGCTAATATCCTATAACGATGTTGTTTCGACCCCTAAAATGTTTCTAAAGCCTCCAAATCTCGTTTCTAAGTTTTTTTCACTTTTTTTGCTCGAATGTTCTCAAAATGCTTGAAACAGTGAAAAATCATATTTGAAACAACTAGTATGAACATCTGCTATACTTAGTCTGAACTTCATGCATTATGTGCAAAATAGATTAGAAACAGTGCGAAAACATGCTTGATGCAGTTAGTATGAACACATGTTTTATTTAGTGTGAACACTTATTTTATTTAGTTTGCACTCATGTATTTTGTGCAAAACAAACTCGGAACATCTAGTATGAACACATATTTTATTTAGTCTGATGATCAGTTTTATTTAATTTGAACACATGTTTTATTTAGTCTACACTTCATTAATTATGTATAAAACATTCAGGATAATATGTATGACAAAAACATTTAGAAGAATGTGCGCAGTCGAACTTTTCATTTTTATTTGTGTGTGACTATTTGATTTTTTATTTTATTCACGTTTGAATGTTTGATTTTATCTTTTTAAAAAATTAGTTAAAAGAACAGAAAGCGGAGTGTTTGATTTTCTCTTTTTAAAAAATTAGTTAAAAGAACAGAAAGCGGAGGAAGGACATTAGAGACTATTAGTAGATCCCTTTTAGAGAGGTTTTACATAAAAAAATTATATCGTTTTTTAGAAGGTGTTAGTTACACATGGTACGTCTTTATCCAAATAGAATATTTTAGTATATCTCACTTTCCCAATCCGCATGGTATAGTTAGCTGTCATTTTTATTTAACTATATCATTTAATGAAATAAAGAAACTGCAACTTGATGAGGAGGAGGAGGGTATCCCTTGGCTTTGATGATCTTTCACCTGCAGCTGTAAACATTCAGAGCTTGCATATTTTTGTTTATTTTAATTGGTACAAACCTAGGTAAAGATGTGTGATTGACTTGTTGAATACAAACTGCTCTTGTTGAAAAAGGTTATGTTGGTTAAGGCATATGTAAAAGATATCATTGTCTCAGCAATGTTGGCTTTGGATTGTCAAAGAAAGCTCAGGTTGTTAATTTTTTATTCATCCTTGCTTCAGTACAATTTCAGAAGTACTTTCTTTGTATTCAGGAGCGGAGCTACGTAGGTTCAGAATGGATCAGCTGATCCACTCTAAAAAAATAATTTTAAAATTATCATGTAATTAGAAAAAATTTCTAAAAAATAGATTTATAATTTGAATCTTTTTTAAAATATTCATGATTTTGAACCACCTTGAAAAAAAAAATCAAAATGTTGAACCATCCTGAAAATTTTCCTGGATCGGCCTCTGTTTGTACCGAGATTATAAATAGTGAATAGACTGCTAACCATTGTTTAAAATTTTGGTGCAGAAATAGTTGTAAGTACAAGAGATATGATTAATACACTAAAATTATAAGGAAACCAAGCTTTCGAGTTGAAACAGGAACTCAACTGCATGCTTTAAATTACAATTATATGCATTACTAGACTTATATAAGCAAAAAGCACAAGTTCTATTTAAACGGTTCTCCATTTTTTCTAACTCTACTAATTAAAATTCATCCAATTGGCACGCATTACGTTATGGCCACTATTTTAATATAAAATTATAAACTAAAATTCAACGCATGAGTTTGAATATACGATTATGCACTGTATATATATATAGTTTAGACACTGTAATATATACGGTTATGCGCTCTTTTATAATGTTATCTACATTTTAATTTTTTATTAAGAATTTTAAAAGTGAAAGCATGATAGAGACATGAAAAATGAATTTATTTGTACAGTTCTCATATCACATGGAATTTATTTTAGTCCCGTTTTGTTAATATAAGACATCGGACGGTTCAGATCAAAATCTACAATTTAATACAACAGATTTGAAGAACATAGACTTATGACGGAATTTATTCAATCATATTTAAATATGAGTTCTTAAATTAATAAAAGGCTCACAGAGTCTGCTAGCTTCAGCCTTAATTTTAATGAAATGTCACTACAAATGGGGAGAAACCGAAACCAACGAGTGCAAGTCGAAATGGAATTTGATGTTTTTTTGTGTGTATTGTTATGTTTATTTTTTCTATATCGATTGTTCGATCCGGAACAAGTGAGGTCAAATTTTAATAAATCTGCAAATTTATTAAAGAAATTCACTGATAATTTGTTTCCCATGTAAACGTAAATATATAAAATACGAAGTGGAGTTGCTATTCATAACGGCTTGGATGATACTACGTATAGTAAACCCCTACTTTTAAGTAGATGTTATATCTCTTACAAATATTTTATGTCTTTAAGTCTTTTTTTACAGTTTCAGTTCATGTTAATTTTAGTCGACTTCTATCTCTTTTCGTATTTTCAATGCAACCTAAAACTTCACTACGTACCAGTGCATCAGAAGGACTCCGCTGGATATGTCCATACCATCTCAAACGATGTTGAACGAGTTTCTCTTCAATTGGTGCAACCCCGACCTTGTCACGTATATTGTCATTTCTAATGTGATCCCTTCTTGTATGTCAACATATCCACCGTAACATATGCATCTCTGTTACGCTCATATTTTGTATGTGTTGCCCTTTAGTAGCCCAACATTCTGCTCCATACAACATTGCAGGTCTGATCGTCGTTCTATAGAACTTGCCTTTCAGTTTTTGTGGGACTTTTTTGTCGCATAGGATGCCAGATTTTTGTCGCCATTTTATCCAACCCGCTTTTATTCTATGACTAACATCTACATCAATCTCACCATCACTATGTAGCATCGATCTCAAATACTGAAAGGTGTTTCTTCTAGGCACTTGTCCATCTAAACTGACATCTCCATCTTTTGATTGAACACCACAGAACTCACACTTCATATACTCGGTCTTAGTCCTACTAAATCTAAAATGTTTTGATTCTAAAGTCTTCCTCCACAACTCTAATTTTCTATCCACCCCTTTCTTACTTTCGTCAATTAGGACAACATCATCCGCAAAGAGCATGCACCAAGAAATATCGTCTTGTATATCTTTCGTGATCTCATTGATCACTAAGACAAAAATGTAAGAGCTCAAGGCTGACCCTTGATGTAATCCTATCTTAATGGAAAAGTCATCAGTCTCGCCGTCACATGTTCTGACACTAGTCACAACATTACCATACATATCTTTGATAAGGTTAACATACTTTGTTGGGACTTTATTCTTTTCAAGTGTCCACCACATGACCTTCATCGGTACTTTGTCATACATTTTCTCCAATTCGATAAATATCATATGTAAATCATTCTTCTGCTCTCTATATTTCTCCATCAGTTATCTTGTCAAGAAAATCGCCTCCATAGTCGATCGTCCGAGCATAAAATCAAATTGGTTTTTCGTAACGCTTGTCATCTTTCTTAAACGATGCTCAATCACTCTCTCTCAAAGTTTCATTGTATGGCTCATAAGCTTGATTCCTTTGTAATTAGTATAACTTTGAATATCTTGTTTATTCTTGAAGATAGGTACTAATATACTTCTTATCCAGTTGTTCGGCATTTTATTTGACCGAAAGATGTTGTTGAACAACTTAGTTAGCCATACTATCCTATGTCTCCAAAGCATATTCATACTTCGATCGGAATGTTATCAAGCTCTAAAGCCTTACCTACTTTCATTCTTTTTAAAGCCTCATTCACCTTCGTCTCTTAAATTCTTCGAACGAATCTCCGGTTGGTGTCGTCAAAAAAGTCGACTTGGTTTTCTCCATTTAATAACTTGTCGAAGTATTCTTTTCATATGTTCTTGATCTCGTCGTCTTTCACCAAAAGTCTATTTGTCTCATCCTTGATGCATTTGACTTAGTTGAAATCTCTCGTCTTTCTCTTGCAGAGTTTGGCCATCTTCTAGACGTCATTTTCGCCTCATTCGTACCTAGCTTATGATATAGATCCTCATAAGCTCAACCTCTTGCTTCACTCACAGTTTTCTTTGCATTTTTTTTTGCTGTGTTATACTTTTGCACGTTATCTTCACTCTTGTCATGATGCAAACACTTGTAGCAGTTTGCTATAAATTAATTAAAAGGCAATTTTCTTTCTTGGTGAAGAGCTTTCATGCTGTTAAAGCTTCATTGATCAATATCGTTACATCAAGCACCACAACATCAATATCAAGATGATGAATGAACATACAAAAGATTGATATTTTGTGAAAGGCTCTGGAAATAAAACTAATAATTAATTTAATAAGATGGTTTTGTTGATATGGGCTCTGGGCTCTGGGCTCTGGGCTCCGGGGTGGAGCCGAAGATAAGGCAAGGAGGCCCATCTACGAATTTAAAAAATTGTATTTTATTTCTTATATTGTTTTATTTTAAATACTAATAGTCTCCCTCATAAAATTAAAATTATATAATGACTTGAAAAACTCTTTAGCAAAGCAATTCAAAAAAAGAAGACTTTTTATAGAGGTCCTTGAATCTTCAAACAAAGCCTTCTATCTTATTAGAAAATTTAACATTATCATAACATTATTTTTATCAAAATACTGAGATAAGGAGAATTGTGACATCTTTTTTTTTTCTTTCAAGACAGTGATGTCTCGTGCTTTAGGTTTTGAATTTTAATTATTTGGTAAAATGTTTGATGATGCATCACCATCCAGCCTAATAATTTAATGATCAACTGAAGCATAAATCGTTCAATAATTATTAAAATTATATAACGAATTTTTTTTATTCAAATCTATATTTTGTAATAAATTATTAAAATTTGATGATTTCCTTTGCAATCTAACATAAGCGATTGTTTCTTGTGTACCTATATATATACTGATTATGTTAAAGATTTTTTTTTTCTTATATATCCTCTACTGACAAAAAGATTGATCATAAAATTTGGATAAAAGAATTATACAAATGTTAATTATTGTAATTAAAACATAAACCTTCAAATTCTGACAAGCGCAATCCATGGATTACCAGTAAGATTGTTTCTAAGAATCATCAATTTTTCACTAGTTTTTTTTTATAAATTTCTTGATTGTATATGGTTTCTGTAAATGTTCAGTCATTGTAAGATTTAGATGGATGAGTTGAGATCAATGTACAGTTTCCAGATTAATCTAACATATAATTATATTATTGTGATAAATTGTTGGTAACTTCAATACTGAAGAAAAATCATGTGCATCTTTTATAAGCCATAAATAAATTAGATTAAGGTGGTCCCACCTAAGTTTTCAAAAGATGTGGACCCAGTTAAACAATATGTATTATTTCTAAAATAATTAAAATAATTGAAATAATAACTATTAAAATAATTGAAATATGTATTTTTTTTCAAAAAATAAAATAATTGAAATAATAACTATTAAAGTAGTTAATTAATCAAACCGCCTAGGTTCGTTCTCTCTGTCAAATTAAGGTTCCAATAGTCATTTATTTATTTCACTATTTTATTTTAATGATATACATTTAAGGCAATTGGTTGAGTAATTTTTTTCAATTAAATTTTATTCTTGCCCCCAAAGTTACCTATTTCTTCTTCATTCATCATTAATTCATTCCTCCAGACAAAGAGGAGTTTCTCTTTGTTTTGATTTCAAAATGATTTAGAGAGCAATTTCGTAAGTAAAACATTAAACCTTGATATCTTGTCTAAAACTCGAAGGATTCATATATAGATGCATGATCAGCTAAAAATTTAGAAAATAATAACATAGAAAAAGAATATAAAAAACTTAATGGCAAATTCTCGCATTATACACTCCAAAAGCTTGAAATAGTTAAATTGATTCTAACTCATCATCAATTTTCTTCCATGGCATTAACCATCCCCTCCAAATAGTTTCAAATTATCACAAATTACATAAAGATCAATACGGATATGCAAACAAAATAAGCCAATCTATGGCATGTAATTCAAGAAATTGAGAAAGCACTAGTACAACCACACATTAATGTGTAATGTTATTTACAACATACCAATATATTTCTAATCAATCCGAACACTTTAATTTGAGCATCTGAATTTTCTTGTTTCAAGATAAAAACAATCACTAATACAATCAACACATTAATTGTTCGTGTATTTACAACATACCTATAATTCTAATCAATTCAGACACTTTTGAGCATATGAATTTTCTCTATTTTTTTTTTCTTTTGATCATATGTAATTTACATATAAATACTCTATATAACCAACCTACCATTACAAACAAAACAAAAGAAAAATCATACGAGTACACCTTCATACCAATCACATTCAAAAGTGAGAAAGAAGTTACCATCTTCCTCCAATGGTTTCAAGTATCCATGGTTGAGGCTATTTGCCTCAAAACAAACCTTGCTATCTTCTAGTACTTCTTCCAACTTAATCTCTTCTTCCTCGATTTTAGGTTTCTTTTCGGCTATGGTAGCGGAGTCGATGCATTGCGATTTTCTCTTCTTGCTTGCACTGCCAATTGGCTTTGTCGGCTTGCCGGTGAGCCGTTGTACGAGGTCTCGGAAGTTTGTCACGTCAGTTTTTATGACATCCGGTGCTATAAGATGAATTATTCTTATTTTTGGAGCTATTTGAGTTGACCTTGTGTTCTCCATGGTGTATAGAGAAAGAGATAAACAGATGAAGGTAAGGTTGATTGAGGAGAAAGAAAGAGAGGGGTTGAAAACTTGAAATAAATTGTTGAGTACCTTGAAAGGGTTTTATAGCTGGAGGTGGGGTCGAGAAGGGCAAAAATGTAATATTAATTTGACAATTTCGTGTTATGTTAGAAACATAATTAAAAAAAACAAATATATAAGAAACATATATATCCTTGTGCAACTTATCTTTTCTTAGATATTTGGTCGTATTTTCTTAAAAAAGGAAAAAAAAAAGCTTTGAATTATGTACAAAGTTATTGTACTTTGCGAAGAATGTGTTTTGTGATTTTGGGCTGATGTATTTTTTGTCGAAATTATTTTTATTGCAAAGGATTCAAAATTCAACGATTCAAATTTTAAAGCACATGCTTTGTAAAGTACAATAGCTTTGCTTTTGAATTATTTATTAGATTATATATATATATATACAAAAAATACAATAAATTACTTCATTGCAAAAGAAACAGTCAAAAATATTTTCTGTATCTTTCCGACTTCAATAGAGCAGAAAATAAACAGTAATAAGTTAATAAATAGGCAAAAACTTGGGTGCATCATTCTAGGTGCTCTCTAGATACTTCAATCAATCTGTATCATTCAAATGCATTAAGATTCGCACCATACATTTCAATCAAATGATACAGAGTGATTGAAGTACCTAGGGAGCATCTAAAATGGTGCACCTAAGTTTTCGTCTAATAAATAATTTGTAATGTTTGTTTCAACATCCCTCCGAAATGTCTTGATGAAATAAACAATTTTAAATATTTCACAAGTAAAGGACACGTTATTTGAGAATTTAACAAATTAATGTACAAAATAATTTTCATACTATTCATTAAGATTTTTGTTGGTTTGCTAAAATGATGACTACGAGTCCACGACTACGACAATGATGATTATTATTATTATTATTATTAATGAGTTTATGGTACTTCAAAAAGTACATCACTCACTATACTTCACGTTTGTATTTCAAATTTCAAAATTTAAATGATCTGTTCAAAATCATTGAATTTTATTTCTATATTAAAATCTCTTTCAAGATCAAAATTTTATTTTTTCTTACTATCTTTTAGAGAAGTGAAAATGTGTCAAATTGAATGATCCAATAATCACTAGATCAATAAAATTTCCGTCTCTCTTGAAAATAATAAAAAAATAATAACAAGATTTGATCTTCAATGTATGAGGATTAGGTTCAATGATCGAACAAATCATTTGAACTGTAAAATTCAATATATAGATGTGAAGTACAGTCAATGATGTATTTTGTGAAGTATCACAGGCTCAGTATTATTATTATTATTAGAGAAAAACTTAGATACACTTAGATAAGTGCTTCTTAGATATTTCATTCAATTTCTACCATTTGATTGCATTGAAATTCATACCATAAATTTCAATCAAACGGTAAAAATTGAGTGAAGTAGCTAGAAAACACTTATCTAGCTGTACTTAAATTTTTGTCTTCTTCTTCTTATTATTGTTGTTATTATTATTATTATTATTATTATTTCATTATTTGCTTCCACTCATGTACTAAAGTCATCATACAAAGATCCATTGCTTAGAAAAAGTTATTTCCTGGAGATGCAAAAGTTGGTAGAAATGGGAAGCATTCAGCATTTCCATGGAATTCCAAGTTTCCAACTGCGATTTTTCAGGACATTTATTTTCTTCGAGGACCGTACAATACAAATTTTGATACTGTACGCAACTGCTCAGATGAGATCTGTATTGCAAATCTTTTTTTCTTAATACCACAGCCCGGGATCCGAATCTGTTGCTCATATCACATACGATCAGAACTGTGCTTGCTTCGATCCGATCGTCATGAATCGATCGACCGTCACGAACGGCTGTGATTTGATTCAGAGAACATATGCTTTGATCATTAGATGAATTTTAAACAGTCCAAATCAAAACAATCAGGAGACGAAAAGAAATATACGAGCATCAAATTTGGTTCCCACAACCCGTAGGCATCTGTATAGCAAACTTCCTGCATACATTGCCGATTTTTTTATATTATAAATTTAATAAATAAATTATAAATAAAAAGAAATATTATTTTAAAAGTTTGAAAAACAGACGGGAGTTGAGAACTTCTGTCAATTAGAAAAACTCAAACCACGATCATTTGATTTCTTTGATTTTTTTTGTATAATCTTGAATAAAATAAAAGTTACATTTTTTTACTCTGATTTCAAATCATTGACAATGATCCTATTTTTTTAATGTTCCACGCATATTGTGTTCAAAAATTCAGACAGAACAAAAAAATTCTAACTACGTCTAAACAATGCTTTCGAACTCTGCGTTCAGAAGTGTTTTCTGAACTCTGCGTTCATACGCAATATTCAGACTCTGATTCACAGTTGCAACTTTACTTAAGAATTTCTTTGGTTGAGAATTTGGATTTCTGAACGCATGTGTCTAGCTAACAAATGTGAACATGAACGTTAAAAAATAGAGACATCTTTGTCATTGAATACATGGTCGTAAATGTTATTCTTTTTTTAGGTCAGGTAAAAAAATCACCGTTTCTACGCTGAATATTTTATTATTTAATAATATTATAATTTAAATAATTTAATTCTAGTTGGAATATATTTAGGTAATTTGGAGATACAAAGTACAAATAGCCAATCAAGATCATTGAAAATATTCTTCATACTAACATCAATTTGGAGATCAAATTTTACATTTTTTGAAACCTTTTACTATTTTATCGGATGAGTGCAACGTTGGTTAAATTTGAGGTCCGTAAATTGTTAGATTAATGAACTTTTTACCTATTTGATAAAATAGTAAAAAATAAATAAATATAAATTTTGGTCTCCAAATAGATGTTAGTATAAAGAACATTTTCAACAGACTTGATCGGCCATTTGCATTTTGTATATGAATGTTTGTGCTTTATAAAATATTTTAGCACAACTCCATATATATATAGATATAGATAGGCTAGGGTGTTTCATGGAGCATCCTACCTCTCGTGCTCCACATCCATTATCTCCTATTAGAAAATCCCACCGACCGATCCGAACCGTTGAATATGATCTACATGTTGAAATCTACTTGTAGATTGAATTTTACATTTTTTGAATTTTTTTGCTATTTTTTAAAGAGATGAAAAAGTTGCTAATTAAACTGTTTCTAAACCAACAAAAGTTATATTTTTTTCTACCTCTCTAAAAAATAGCACAAAAATAAATAAAAAATGTAAAATTCAATCTTCAAGTAGATTTCAATATGTAGATCATGTTCAACGGTTCAGATCGGTCGTTAGAATTTTAAAATTAGAAATACGATATAAAGCATTAGAAATTTGATGCTTCATGAAACATCCTAGCCTATATATATATATATATATATAATCTCTATTTTTTTCTTTACTACTTTTTGGAAGGGGGGCAAGTGCATTGCTTTTTGTTTTAATTCTTGGGGCGTTTTCGTTTTTCGCTTGATAACAAAGCAAGGCATTAATTGTTGTAATAATACATTATATTCCCAATTGCATCATACATTAATACAATATTGATGGCTGTCTCTGTTAGAAGTATATAAAAAATACGAACATATGTTCCACGAAACCGAGTACAAGTACCACGCATACGTCTATAGACTGGACTGGTCAAGCATCCAGTTAATAAGAGGTTATAAATTAAGGGAGCTGATATATAGATATTTTCATTGATATCTGCATAGATCTCAACAGGACAGATTTAGTTGAGTTCAGTTTGCATGTTGTTTTTGTTATTATGCATATAATTGATCGGGCGCTCCACTGAAAGTGAATGTCATTACGCTCATCGATGTGGACTGGACAAATCCAGTTGCATTTATTTTGAAAAATTGTTCTAGTTATTATGCATGTTGTTTTTGTCAGTGTGCATGTTGTTTTTTGTTATTATGCAAGTAATTAACATGCAAAATAATACAAATAATATGCATAATAACAAAAACATAATAAATCATAAGTAAAACAAAAAAAACATAATGAATTTAGCATATAAATCATAAGTATTTGACTGTTATGCATGTTATTAGATTCACAATAACAAAAACAACATACAACATGCATAATAACGAAAATAGTAAAACAAATTTTCGTCGGAACTCAACTAGACGTGTCCAGTGAGTATCGATGACGGTATCGAAGTTGGGATTAACGCTGGGTGACTGCGTCAATGTATCCATGTTTTGACGAGATGGTTTTGCACATCAGATCTTCTGCGGCACACTCTATCATGTGAAATTCGTGCAACACTGTTCATTGAGCAATAAACGTTAGCATTTGTGCTGATGGCCTCATACTTATCCTATATTATAATGTGCTATTAGAGGAGCATGCTGGAGGCGACATTGGTCGGACAATTGTAAGTAGATTTTAATATGGCGGATTCAGATTTTTTTGCAAGTGATTTTAATGATGCATATTTTTATTTTCTAAATTATGAATATATTTTTTTAGAAAAAAATTTAATTATTTGATATATTTTTCAGGATGATTTAATTGATCATTCTGGATCTTAGTGGCTCTGTCACTGAATTTCAGCTACAATATATAAACACTACAACAGTTTTGACGTTTAATAGCGGCAAAAAACAGTCTTTAATAGCGGACTAAGGTCTGCTATTAGAGGGGCTATAAAATATTAGAAGGGTCCGCTATAAATTTCAATTTTTAATAGCGAATCATGTTTCAAGGCTGCTATTAATTCCCTCTTTTAATAGTGGACCTTGAGTCACCTCCGCTATAAATTCTAACTTTTAATAGCGGATCCAGAGACAGGTTCGCTATTAAAAGGGGAAATTAATAGCGGACATATTCAAGAGTCCGCTATTAAAGGTTCGCGAAGATTTAAAAAAAACTGACGGCTGATCAGTGAGTTGTCCATCGTGTCAGAATATCAAAAGATGTGACAATTTCGTGCATTTTTTATTTTCTCTTTGTGTTTGACAATGAACTTAAATACAATAGAAATAATATGAAAATAATATAATGAAAATAATTTTTAACAAAATTTTAAAAGAATCGAACTTCAAATAAAAAAAATAAAAAAATTTAAAACTTCAAAACAGACGTGAAAATAGTGCAATGGAATACTCCAAATTGAAAATAATGCAATGAAAAAACTAGTTGAACTAAAAAAATTCAAAAAATAAAATAAAAAATGAACAAATTAGTTCAACTCTTAAAAAAATTAAGAGAGATAGAGATTGAGAAGTTGAGAGATGAAGAGAAAAATTTGAGAGATAATGAAGAGTGGAATATATATATAGAAGAGATAAATGAAATAAAGAGAAAAAGAGATGAGAATTCGTGAACTTTTTCTGAATGATTTTTTAGCATCGGATTGGTTAGAACGGATGCTGCAGATCGTAAGGATCGTGAGCAATCAGTGGGATAAATTTTAATAGCGGACCTCTCAAAATGCCGCTATTAAAACTACATATTTAATAGCGGATCTGACGCCCATCCGCTATTAAAAGTGACCCTTTAATAGCGAACTCTTAGAGTTGCCGCTATTAAAGATTTTAATAGCGGATTCCCACCCCCATCCGCTATAATAAATGAGGTTTTAATAGCGAATTTGCTCGAATGTCCGCTATAAATTCTTTTTATACCGAATTTCGAAGTATGCCGCTAATAAAAGAGAGTTATTAAAGGTCCTTTTTGTTGTAGTGAAAGTTCATCTTTTTTTTGAAAAAAAAATGGTACTAAGAACTGAATACTGAATTACAATTTTGGAGCAAAAAGGCGTTTCCCGGAAGAACTTGAGGAAGTTTCATTATTTTATTATATCGTGTAATAAGTCAATTATGGATGAAATTGAAATGTCAAACAAAAATTTCATATGACATTGGCGGTTGGGCATTAATTGACAACCGGACCCCACAAAAAATACTATACATAACAACGATATCAACCTCTAAATCTAAAATGATAAAACCAGGGATTCCACATTCTAATTGAAAAATGTACCAAAAAATAAATAACAATAACAACGATATCAACCCCTCAAAAGATAAAATTTAGGTGGATCCCACATACTAGGACGAACATAAATTCTAAGGCCATGTTCGGTTTCATTCTCCGTCTACGAAAAATGCACTATTTACGTGAGAATTTCACTTTTCGCTCAAAACAAACAGTGAAATTCTCACGTAAACAGTACATTTTTCGTGAGCGCGAAATGAAACCGAACAAGCCCTAAGAGTCGTTATAACCAAGGATAAAGGCTATAAAAAATGATAGCGATAAGTGAAAGGACATGGAACCGGAGATGCATTCAATCATCTTTCTTCTTTAATTCTCTCCTCAATGTTGTCCAAGTGAAATGCATGTTAAATATCTACGTCATTTCTTCAATAACAAGTCTATATCACTTTTAGTGCATTAATTTTGAGAGATATTTTTTCTATTTTAGTTGCTAGCTCTTGAATTGTATCTGAATGTCTCTGTCGTATTGAATATGATCATAGTTATACTTTTAAAATTACACTTTTAGTATGATTTTGTAAAATTTAAGGTTTCAGTAATCAATTCAAGTTCATATGCTAAAGTGTTTACAATTCAATTCACAATTATATTAAGATCTAACTTTAATGATTCTACACAGTTCTAATCACAAGATATCTCAAGATAGAGAAATAAAGATTGCAAGAAATATAGAGAGAGAGTTGACACAAAATGTAATATGATTCGACAAGAGTATGTTTATCGATTTCTCGGTGCCACCTCCGAACTAAATAATACTATATCAAAAGTGTTTACAAAAGTCTTGCAATATCTCATCAGAATCTATGCAAGAGCCTACAAAAGAATCATCCACGGATCTAAAAAATAAAGATCTTTCAAGAATCTTTAACAATACAAGTACACAATTAGAGAATTGGTTAATCCTAGAAGCTCTCAAAATTCTAACAATGACTAATCAAGTTTTAGATGCTTGAGAAGAAAAATCACAACGCTTTTAGATCGCTAGAATGCTTGTAGGGTGTTTTCTTGATCTTCCTTCAAGAATTTGCATCTGCTTATATAAGGATCAGGCCAAGATCCCTCATCTGCACAATACCCATCACGACGCCTTAACTAGGCATTATGACAGTTGAGAAATTTTTTTAGAATACCCCTGAGATCATATGTCACCGACAACTTTGACTTTGTTGACCAGCATCACGACGCCTTAAGAATATCTATATTGCAGTAATTTAATTGCTAAACAGCTACGTCATCACTTTTAGCAATTAAAGAGATTATAAATTGCTAATACTCCATCATAGCAATTCTATGCATTGAGTAAAAGGAATTGAGAAAAAAAAATTGGTCCAATCATTTTGACAGTGTGTCAATTAAGCAATAATTGCTTAATAAACAAATTTGCTAAATAAGCAATAGACATGTAACCCAACAATTACAAAAATAATTGACACATCATCATAAACAATTGCTAAGCAATTACCAATGTAGATGCTCTAACATACCGTTTGATGGATGTGGAAGAGTCCTGACGATTCTTTAGACCTGTCATCATAACAGATGTTTCAGATAATTTTATCATACATAGCTTTTGTGCTGAAATTCTGGGAATTCGTACCTCCTGAAATTACAATAACTACTCACCCCATGATTCTCAACGCTGCTACAGCGTTTTTGACATGCCCGTACAGTAATTGCTACAGCGCTGCTATAATGCTCACTCAGTAAAACTGCTCATTCTCCCCTAAAAATTTCTGATAATTCTAGAGAATACGGATTCAAATCTTGGTCCGTCATGACGCCTCCTTAGGTGTTGTGACACCTAGGGTCCTGAGATGATTTTGAAGCTTGATTCAAGGCCTTTTGCTTGGTAGATCTTCTCCAAAATTTAACACTTATTTCAATATATGTTTTGAACATTTAGATCAACCTGCATAGACATAAACTCATGCCAAACGTTAGTTCTTTAATTATTTTGCAAAGCGTCAAATTAAGAAAAATAGAAGCCAACAGTTTTAACTTTAAGAATGAGAGGATAACATGTCCTCGATAACAATTTTTTAAAATAAAAAATGGAAAATTTACAAACATATTGTTAAACTTATACATTGATTGTGTTTCGAATTTAATGTAACTTAATAAAATTTTATCATATATTCCATCAAAAGTCAATAAATTTTCACGAAATTTGCAATAATTCATATTTAATTTTTTTTATGAAGTGTCAGTAAAACTTAAATTACATTATTTTTTTGAGGGAATGATGTCTTTCTTATGGGATCTGTCAAGTCTTCATTGATGAAGGTGTTTTCAATGAAAGATTTGGGCGAGGCTGCTTATGTGCTTGGAATTAGAATCTATAGAGATAGATCCAAAAAACTTATTGGACTAAGTCAAAGCACATATATTGATAAGGTGCTAAAGAGGTTTAGCATGGAGAACTCCAAGCGTGGGTTCTTGCCTATGTCACATGGCATTCACCTTAGCAAGACCCAGTGTCCTTCAACACTTAGAGAGCTAGAGGGCATGAGTAGGATACCGTATGCTTCCGCCATAGGTTCCATCATGTATGCTATGATATGCACTCGTCCTGATATTTCTTATGCTTTAAGCATAACAAGTAGATATCAGGCAAATCCCGGCATGACTCATTGGGGAGCAGGTAAGAGTATCCTTAAAAATCTGAGAAGGACAAAAGAGAGCTTCTTTGTGTACGGAGGGGAAACTGAGCTAGTTGTAAAGGGTTACACTGATGCTAATTTCTAATCTGATCTTGATGATTCTCGATCACAATCAGGATATGTATTTATCCTCAATGGTGGTGCTGTGAGCTGGAAAAGTTCTAAGCAGGAAACCACAGCTGATTCATCCACTGAGGCTGAATACATTGCTGCCTCAGAAGTAGCAAAAGAAGAATGTTGGATTAAGAAGTTTATCTCTGAGCTTGGTGTGGTGCCTAGTGTCGAAGGTCCAATTAAGCTATATTGTGACAACAATAGAGCAATTGCATAGGCAAAGGAGCCGAGATCACACCAAAAGTCAAAGCATGTTCTACGACGATATCATCTCATCCGCGAGATTATCAATCGTGGAGATATAAAGGTTTGTAGGGTGGACACAAAAGCGGACACAACTGATCCACTAACAAGGCCTCTAGGCCAGGCTAACACTTGATACATGCCTCTTCGATGGGTATTCGGCATATGAGTGACTGGTTTTAAGTTTACATTCATGTGATGATTTGTACTATTTTACTTGTTTAGAGTTAATATGATTGGCTCTAGTCAAGTGGGAGATTGTTAGTGTTAGTGTTCTAGACTCAAATCATATGTTTGATTATTTAGTTTATTAGTGAATGATTATATCATTTTGTTCCTTGAATTATTATATTTTGTGGATTATCTGGATTGATGATCTAGATTGTAGAATTCCACCAATGAAATAAATATAATTACTCTTAAAAGTCTTTGATCTTGGTAATTAGCAAGGAACACTAATTGATCAATATAAGATCAGTGTGTCAGATTAGATGATGATCACATTGTACAGATCACATGACAAAGAGTTGTCAATGCTAATCACACAAGTGTATACATCGGGATGTATAGCACTAGACAGACCCAAAATGAAATATCACATGGATTGTGTTACGTGTCATTGATATTTCATTTGTGTCATGAATTCTAGGGTTGAGATGTTTATATTTCCTACATGAGAAATATACATCGTTGGTACTGTCCAACGCTCACTTTAACTATGAGTTATATAGACAGTTACTGTAATGTGTATAACTTGTGTGAAGGACTATACGCATCAAGATATCATTGTCCTCTATATATGCTATAGATGATGATATCTCTGGGCCTCTTGATAAAGTTTGTATTATGTACAACAATATGATTATATGTTAATCATATCATAATTAAACTTAAGAAAATCAAGAAATAATAATTAGCAAGGATGACACATTCCTACCTTGCAATTATTTTGATATCATGAGACAAGAAATTGACACAATAATATTTTAATATTACAGGATCAAGATTTTGCATTGTACTTTTCATCTACATCATTTGGGTAATCAATATATCATGGTTAGTTGTATCATTGATTTATGAAATTAAAATGTTTAGTTTCATTGCACAATGATGGGATTCCATAGGGTCACACCATATGAAAGATTAAAAGAAAATATTGTAAAATAATCCTAGTAACATTTAAAGTATGCGTGATATATTTTAAATGGCTTTTGACATATTAATGATGATATAATTAAATGAATATTTAAGTATATCATTAAACATAATCAATTTCTATTAAAGACGAGAGAAATTTCGAAACAATTTTTTGAGGTAACTTTAAACAGGATTTTGCAAAGGCAAACCTCAACCATTTTGAACGTATGACCTATGAAATTAAAGCCCTTTGAGTCTAGAATCCAATAGTTCAAGTTTCAAGTCGTTTGGAATTACTTATAAAAAATTATGACAGATTTAATATCGAAAGATCGGAAATTCAGCTTTTAACTTCTTGGCTGAAATTTGTCTCTCTCTGCCAATTTTTCTCTCATGTGTTGAGACAAAAACTCCATTAAGATTTTTGAAATTTTGAAAAAAGGTTTTGAAACTAAGATTAAGGCTTTACTTGTTTTTCTCTTACTAGTCTTAGAGATACAAGTGTTTCTTTAATCTTTCGGTGGATACCTAAGGAGGCTCGACAGTTGACGAGCTAAGCACAACCACCGGAACAAGGCGCAGGGAATAAGAAGTTGATAAGCTAGACAACCCTACTCGATTTGATTTGGAGATCAAATCATAAGGTATAATATTATTCCCTAATTATTTAGGCAAATAAATATTGTCTTTATACTTATAAAAGCTAGATCATTTGTTTTAAGATGAATAAAAATTTTGTTTTATTTCTTGCTTTCGAAGCATCAAAACTTTCAAATCCTTCATAACGGATTCCTCACCTATCACGATGTTTTCCTGTTCAGAAGGGCCTAGAAGTCAGCCAGGGATGTTGTGAAGGGCAAAAAGGGAAAGGTGCCAACTCGTTACAACGGGTTGAGAATTTCTATAACTCAAGCCTCTCTGTTCAAGATTTCAAGACTCCAAGATGTGCCTAGCCTATATATACTTAGGAGATACGAACCAGACGCATCAAGAAAGTCCTTCCCAAGTTTACAAGCACTAAATTGAGCACAAAAAATAGAACAACAACATTCTCCTTCGGCATCCACGCCCGGAGAGTGTGTTAAGATAGCTAATTATTTAATTTTCAATCTGTGAGAACACTTTGTTGATTGTTCTAGTTTGATGAAATATGTTGTGTTGTCAAGTAGTTCATCCTTGTCTTTGATTGTGTTGTCAATCAGACGATTATGCCTTTGTAGAGCGGTGTAGTCCATTGCAAATAATTTGGAGCCTAAGATAGGTTTTTGTTGTTGTTTTTAATCTAAGATAGGTTCCGCAATTGTAAAAACAGTTGTGATCTAGTGGAATCGGTCCCGAAAGGTATTTTGGATTCGAAGGTCCCATAGATGTAGGTCTAGTATGTTTGTATGCCAAACCATGTTACATAGCGTGTTCTCTTGCTCTTTACTCTCTCTTTTACTATATTTGCACATTATTGCTTGAATTGCTCTATTACTTTTAGTACTTGCTTGATTAAGATTTTAGCTAGGTGATTAAGATCTAAAAGTTTGAATTGAAATTGATAAAACGCTTCCGCAATCGTATTTGACCTTAGAATTAAAAAAATAACATAAAATTATTTTCAAGGGAATCTTATATAAGTTTCATCCTCCAATCACAAAAAATTGAAGAACACATCAGTATTTTTCAGTTTTGAACTCTTTTGTTGGTGTAATTTCAAATTTGGTAGAGTCAAATAAAATACCGAAACATTAATTAAACAATTGCAATAAAACTTCGCGCAAGATTAAAGATAATAAAATTAACGGAAGCGAGAACTTACTATCCATCTCTACGGCCTCCCATCTTTTTCCACTCAAGTAAATCTAAGAAGTCGATGAAGCCAGTTGAATAACATCTCGGAATGATCACTAAGGAGTCCTTCCAAGCGAACACCGATGCTCTTTCTTTTCTTCTAAGGCCACAAATCAATCAAGAAGTAATTATCTTTAATGAGAGAATAAAGAAGAGCTTAAGCACAACACATATGCACTTAACACACCGGTATTGCTTAGAGGCCCAGCGCTTAAATACTAGTGATAACGTATCTTGGAGAGATCTCGTAATTAGTAACAAATATTCTACAAAATATTTGATATCCAAATTCTCTTCAAAACCTTTTCAAAATATGTGTATTATAGTTGTAAACACGCATACAAAATTTGTTATTATTTGAAGCACAAGTCAGAAAGATGTCAGCAAAATAAGACAGAAAACTCTACCTTTCGGCCTAGTCTCTAGCGGCAGCAAAAGGGCTTTTTGTGGTCGCAGATGACTTGAAAACAGGCAAGAAATTTGTCTAGTATCTTGCGGCCGCAACTGACTTGGACTAAAATTCTGCATATTTCTTGCCAAATCTGTTTGAATTCTTTGCGGCAGCAAGTCACTTGTTGATTGGCCCGCTTTTTTGGCTCTTGATCCAATTTAATTAAATTAGTTCAAATAATATTTTTAATTTTACATTAACACTAAAATTAGTTAAATGAATCATATTTGATCCATCAATAACTATAATTAATTCACTTCAATTTTATATATATTCGTATTCAAAATTCAACAAAATACGTATTATATCATTACAGAATTAATCACATTTATACCGGGCCTTTTGCCGTTTTGTTTTTTTTTTTTTCTTAGTAAATGTACAATTCTGAGACCTCTCAGGTTGGAAAATGAGTGGACAGAAGTTTCTGGAGCTTATCTTTTTGTGTATAGATATAGGTATGAATGCAAAAGGCATGGAGCTGCATATTCTGCAGGGATATTTTGTTATTGGATAGTTTGCTATTCTGCGGGTATTCGTTTTTTTTTTTTTTTTTGCTTAGTAAATGACTAAATGTACAATTCTGAGAGATTTTTTTCTTTTCGCGATTTCTTCTTACTTTGTCTGCGTGTTTCTTCGTATGGTTGACGCGTTGTACTGTCCATTCGCAACAGTGCGGAACTTTTTCTGCCGATTTCTTTTACCGTTCGCTGTGTGTTTGTTCGGATGGTTGACGCGTGTCCTCTGTATTTCGTCTTCCAGTAAAAAAGATAGTGCCCACCGCTTCTCCGTTTCTCATTCGCAACAGTGCCAATTTCCTTTTTCGTTGATTTTTCTTGTTGCCTCTGTGCTTCGCTACTCGATGCATGATAATAATTTCTCCAGTCGCATGTATATGCGCGGAGCGCGTTTGCAGACCTAGTATTATACTCCACTTGCATACGCCGTCGCAACCGCAACGACCCAAATTGTGACGAAACCATGCATAGAGAAGGTGCATAGTGCATGCCTACCTATTTTGCTTTGGTGATATGAAACTGCCCCGGACGACTCACACGTGCTCTGACTTTTTTCCCTCGGTTCTTCTTTGACATAGATCGTGGGGTCCACAAAATCAACTTGCATTATCAATATGTTACATTGGAGTCCGAAACTGTTATTATTTCAGGGAAAAGGAGGTCTATTATTTATTTATGAACCGTCGGATTAAAAACGGACGGAGAGATCGTTATAGATGAAATTCAGTAGATTTTTTATATTGATCTGATTCATTCATTACAAATTAACGGTCCAAATTAAAAAAATAGAAGATCTTAACCCGTTACATTTTTACTTGTGTTAAAGTGGTAAGGGGCGCAAAGCAACTTTTACAACTAAGATACCAAATAACGTGTCTTTCAAATTGTAATTTTGTAATCATCCAAAAGGACCAAAAGTGTACTTGGATTTTATAAACAAGATATTTGTTAAAACGAAGAAATTGATATCTCAACATCATACTAACAACTTGTATTGCACTTATCTCAGAATATTTAATATAGTTTAAGAAAGACAAAACATATGGACTAAAATTGAACGATACATGTGGACTACAATATTCAGTGTATTCATATTTTGAAGTATTCAAATTTTTGTTTTAAAAAACTGTATAATTTGTTTACTACATGCGAAAATAACAGAAAATAAAAGATTGGATCTTGATATATTACTATATTAGAATAGCGCAAACATTGACAAAGTTGTTCTCCCGTTTATAGTGTCAAGTTCTAAAATTCGTTATTCAGATATAATTTGAATTTTTTTTTTGTTCATTTTCTTGTAAAGCACATAAGTATATCAAAGAAGTTTAGAAAGGAGAATAAATATTCTAAGATGTAGCAGTTGCTTTCTGGGACCCACACTACAGTAGCAGTTGTTAATTGGTTCAATTGAAGTAGACCTCTTACCAACGGTGCTCTCTGTAGTGCTGTACCAGTAGCACATGAGTTGACATGTTATTTGTAGTTGTACATGTCATCATCATCATCATCATCATCATCATCATCATCAACATCAGGCTCCAGCAGCCGTGGGGATTTTTCTTAAATCGAAATAAATAAATGGATGAATATTACAAATGGGTTAGAATTTAGAGCTTTTAGAGGTTGACAGCTCAAGTTGTCAATTGGTAACAGACTAACAGTACAATTTATTATTAATAAAATCTGAATTTTGATCAATGTAGTACAACTCTCTGCATCCATCTAGAAAATGGGATCCGAATCTGCTGCTTGTATTTGAGACAAGCATGATCATGTTTGTCTTGATTCGATCGTCACGAATCGATTGATCGTTACGGACGATTGTAATTTAATTCAGAGAACAAGTGTTTTGATCGTTATATGAGTTTTGAATAATTCAGATCAAAACAAGAAGAGATTATACAAGCAGAAGATTTGATTCCTAGAAAATGCATTCAAGGATCAATGGTTCTCAATTCATTAACTTCTAAATTTTAACGTAAATTCAGTAATTTAGATTCTAGGATATTGAACTTTTTTGTAACAAAAAGGTTAAGTTTTGGATATAAAATATAATGTATAGACATGAATTCAAAAACAATTCGAGTTTGTATTTTTTTGTTGTTGTTGTTGAATTAAGCTCCTAGGATGTTGAAACTTTTTTTTGGAAAAGAAAAGGTGAAATTTTGGAAATAAAATATATTTGGAGTTTGCGTGTTGTTGTTGTTGTTGTTGAATTAAGCGGTGTTATCAAGTAAAGAACTAAGGGAACTAACAACAAGAAACTTATTCTCTTGAAGGATCTTGCAACCATTACAACAAGAGACCAAGAGGACAAGATGAAGAGAATGTCTGCACTGCAACCGAATCAAATCTAGTGAAGATTTCGAGAAACATCAATCATGCAACAAGATATTGCTTCTGTTTTAACTTTCGATTCTCCAAGTGGTCCTAGAATCATAAACTAAGAGTTTTCATTTTATTCCTTTTTAATACAGAGGAGTTCCTAAAATGCTTCTTAACGGGTCCACATTTGTGTTCACGAAGAATTAAATTCATAACCATATGAAAGTCATTCTAGTTAGTAAGAAAGATTGCGGGTTCGAAATTCAATTGGTAGACTTTAGATGATATAATTTGATGTTCGTCAAATGTAATTCGAGTGACATACATCTTTAGTTTTATATTAAAAAATAAATAAATAGGATGAAAACATCCCTCTTGATCATTTTAATTATATGAATTCAGCATATAATGATATAATATAATAATGTTATAAGTTGTTCTATTCATTAGGCCTCTCTTTTATAACTTTTGTGGCTTCGTCACTATAGGATCCCCAAACAAAATTAGTCTTTCCTAAACCCTTTTAGACATAATTTTGCTCTCTGAATCCTCGTGAAAAAAGTATTATCTAAAGCTAATTTGAATATTTAAAAAGCATAATAGATGTAAGATATATAGATTGCGTATACTAATTGTATAAAAAAAATCGTGCAATTTCATGTAATTAATAATTATTTTTGTTCCATGTCCTTATCAAGTTTCTCTTTGTGGAAGACTTCGGAGTCAAGTCAACAAATGGATATTATATTATTAGGTCTTATTTGTGACATGCTAAATGCGTACATGAACTACATCATCATTCTAATTTCTAAAGGTGGAATAAAAGAAAATATTAACAAGAGGGAGCTTATACTTAGATATCATATTTGATACCAACTAATGATATCGATTTTATTATGCACATTTAGTTGTGTTATCCTGCACATTATTTGAGTTATTATGCATGTTATTTTTTGTACCGAAATAGTTATACATATTATCGATTTTATCATGCACATTATTTGAATTATTATGCAACGTTATTTTTTGTATTGAAATAGTTATACATGTTATTTTTTTGTACTGAAATAGTTATGATATAACATGCATAATAACTCAAATAATGTGTAGAATAACTCAACTAAAGGTGCATAATAAAATCGGTATCAATAGTTGATATCAAATGTGGTATCTACAAAACATTATCCAATTTCTAATGGTGGAATAAAAGAAAATATTAATAAACAAAAATGTTTTTTCATATTAATGGATGTTATATATAGTATCATTTAATTAAAGTGTTTATTTAAAGGGAAAGTTAATGCTCTTCAAGAAATTTTGCTGATAAATTGTCCACCAACAAAACCTTGCGTCGCATGTACAGAAAGGGATAGTTAGCGTTGATTTTGTAAAATACGAAAAGTGTTAATTTTGCAGATGAGAAATTATTAATTATTAATTATTTATGATTTTGTAAAATACGAAAAGTGTTAATTTTATTCCGATTTCTGTGCATGATAACATGGCAAAAAAAGAAACATGGCAACAACGATTTAAAATCATCTTGCTCAACGATGATACAATTGTTGGCATTCAAAGAGTTGGTAAATCGTATAAAAAATCGTTGGCAATTGAATGTTACTGAAGAAAAAATAATTTAATATTCGAAGTAATGCAACTGTTATTATCAAATAACCATTGCCATAGAGTTTCTAAGGCAATAGTTGTTAATAAATATTCGTTGCTATAGAATTCTTAAGGCCAAAATTATTAATAAATAAATATTGCCTTAAGTCTTTATTTTTTAAACGTTTATAAATGATGACTAACTTCAAATTTGTTAGCCAATATATATCACTAAATTGATTATACCATCACAAACAATTATTAAACATATAAACATATGATTTTTTTCATTACAGAAATTATCTCATTAAACTGATTATATTAAAGAAGAAAAAGAAACAATATAGAAATAAAGCACATAATTAGAAAAAATTAAAATGTCACAGATCTTCTTCATAGGTGGAAGATTTTGTTCCTTTAAGATCCTTTCTTCCCTTCAAAATTCCAGTTTTACTGCGAGAATGTCAGTTTTATTGCGAGCAGATCTCCTAATAGCTATTCAGGAGCTTTCGGGTGAGCATCTATAAAGAGATATGCTCGCAACAAAGCTGATATTTCTGGAGGAAAAGAATTGGATAGTAGGTTTCAAACAATGACATAACTCAAGAAAATGCATTTGCTATCTTAAAAATAAAAGATTTACAACGATACAAATGTGATGTCTCCTGTTATTTTTTTTGTCTGAAAATTGAACCGCTCTATCAACGATACTTGATGTCTTGAATGCTTTGGGAGGAATGACCTTGGATGCATCATGTATCTTTGCATCAAAGGCCATCGAGAAACTTATTAAGTGTATCAAACATGATCAATGGCTGACATGATGCACTAAGTTGCTCCTTTGATGCAAAGATACCATGTGCATCCAAGGTCATCCACCCAAAGCACATCAAGTCCAATTAAATAGAGAGTTCAATTTTCTTGTAAAATATCTAACATGAGATTTGACCTTATTTGATTTGTTGTCATTTGTTAGCTAAGACATCAAATGCATTTTCTGAGTTCTTTAAAATCCTAAGTAATACTAATATACCATACAATAGCTTTCCTTGTCCAATAGCTCTCAAAATGCGCTGCCTACAAAAACACATAAATAAAAAGGAAAAAATGTAGAATATCTCATTTTAAATAAAACAAAGAAAAATAGATTAAATAATCTTTATAGGGTGAAACACAAAAATAACCTCTCCTTCACCTACAAAAACACAAAAATACAAATAAATTAGTACAATACAAACGAGGGTCTATCTTAAAACTGACATTCAGCCAATTCTAACATAATTTAGCCATCATAGACTTTTCAACTATTTAAACATCACAAAAATAACAGATTATTCTCAGCCAACATGTCAAGATTATTCTTAGTACAACCAACATGTCAACAACCAACATGTCAAAATAACAAATCTAAATAACATTCAACAGATCTAAATAACAACTAACATGTCAAGATTTTTTAACGAATAGAGCAAGCAACGATAATAATGCACAAAAAATACCATAAATGATGGTTAGAGGAGAAAAACACGATAATGATATGCTAAAAACCTCACTCACTCAAGATCTAGCAGGTTTGAGGAGTCAGCAAGAAGAGAAAAACACGAGATCATTGAAGGTCGCCAGTTGGGAAAGAGAGGGATTTGTGGAGGTTGTGGAGGACATGGTTGATTTGGTGGGTTGCAGGTGTCAGTGAGAGGGAAAAAAAATACAAGAAGGTTAGACCTCCACGCTTCCAGCAAATCAGATCTGCTAGAGTTGTGGAGGCGGTCAGGCATGGAATAGAGGGAGGAAGAAGAGACGTGAGCGCATACTTTTTAAAGAGTTTGGGTTGGAGATAAGACAATTTTTTTTTAAATAATCGTTGGCGTAAGTAAAACTATGACAATGATTATTTAAAAAATGATTTTCTTAGAGTTGTAAAATATTTTGAAAAGAAAAACTGTTGTCTTATCCTCAGAAGAAAATTTTACACTTATGTCAACGATTTTTAATAATTTCTTTAATAATCGTTGTTTTATGAGGATTGTTAAATTTTCTTTCTGTGAAATAGCAATATAGCATGTTGATAGATATACCCAAGAGAGTATATGTATCCTTGGCTTTCCGATATCACCAAAGGTAAAATATAAGCAAATGGATTTTCTATATATACGAAGCCAGATCTTTTTCTTTTGTTCCCTGTTTTCAGACACCATTTTTAATTAGTTGAGTGGATCCCATTAACAGTCCCAATGCAACGCATAAACAGCTCATAATCAACAAGACAATGGTAGATATATAATTTCAAACGTACAAGTCTAGATAACTTCATTGCATGTTCGCAGTAACAACAAATAAATAAGGATAATGATACAATGTTCTATGTTCTGTCTTTCTCATTTTCTCTACTTTCACTGACGCGTGAGTCTCACGCGAGTTCCGCGCTTTAATTTTAGAGAGCCTTTTTTATTGAAACATTGACCGGAGAAAAACATGGAGCACTAAATACATTTCCAATAAATAATGAAGTCCTAAATTTTCCACCTACACTTGTATTTATATTTATAAATGTCAATGTCTTGAGACGTAGAGTTTGAATCCAACCCCCTGGTAAATATATACTAGCACACTTTTTGTTAAAAATTAGAAGGCATTGACGAACGAGTTGACATGGTTATTTGCATAAAAAAATGTAGGATTTTAATGATAATTCAGTCATATTTTGGGAACAAATTAGTAAAGATGAAAGAGAGTTTACTCGACGTGCATGATTCAATGTGTCAAAAATGTGGTCTGCATTGAAAAAGTTAGGATTATAAAATACACCATTTGGTTCCAATTTTTTTTTTGCCAAAAGGGAAAACATCATGTGGAATTTTAAACTTTTAGAGTGTACTTGGTATTATCTATTTATTTTGAATTAGATTTGTTTGTCTGCTTGCTTCATATAATTCAGAAACACTAGTTTTTTCGAAGCCTCTTGAAAGAGGAGTTATTTCGGAAAAAAATCAAACACGTGTGAAATCATATGAAAAATCTCAATAAAATTTTAAATTTTTTTCCAAATTTTGGTGGAAGATTTATCAAAGAAGAGCACGAAATTAACTCTCCTTCTTGTTGTAGTATTTGTTTATTATTATTTAACTCACATGATTCTCTTTTCTTTCAACATGTTGCTATCAAACAACATTAGATAGAATGAAAGAAGATTTATTCTAGAAGAACACTATTTCATTCTTTTTAAAATAAAAGAGTGATATCAAACAAAAAGAAAATTCGACAACTACTTTGATTCTTTTTTAAAAATTCAATGATCAAATTATTACAAAAGAAAGTTTAATATTGAACTTTGTTTTTTATAACAATTAGAATTTGAATCGCAGAGTACCGTCACTTCTTGTTTTTTTAAGAAGAAATTTTTTATATTAAAAAATAAACAGCGCAATTATACTAACTTGTTTTTTTGTTAAATAACATTGTCTCTTAATATATGATTTAAACAAATACTAACTACGCTAGATACTTGGGCCAATTTATTTTGATAACTTCAAAACACACTTTAATTAATCTTCCTGCGCCATGCACCAACAAATTGATATTTCCTGTTGTGCCAAATTTAAACACACACACACACACATAAAATAAAATTGTAATTTCAAATTTAGCACTATCCTATATTCCTATGAAGTACAGCTGAAAAAACGTGCAAGTTTGCAACTACACATCTTCAAAGCCTTTATTGCTGCATGTATATTTAATTATTTATAGATGGATATACAGATGGCATTTAAATATTTAATCGACAAAAGTAGTTGCAGCTTTGAATTATTGCATAGATGAGGCATGCAACAAATGGGATAATATTTTATCAGACAAGTCCATGTATACGTAAAGGTCAAGAGAGTATGGGCACCTGTTAATGCGTCTAGACAGATAAAATGTGTATTAAATAAATATTTCTGTCTCTTCTGTAGTTCTGTGTATAAGAAATCGGTACCAAATGTATCGGTCGGTACAGTAACAAACAGGAATGGTATCATGGTATAAAACTCATTTCTCCTCCTATTAATCTGTGGTTTATTTTTCCTCTTGTAACATGTAGCAAGGAAGCAGATATCGGTCTTAATTAATGATAAAAGGAATATCAAAAGAAAGGTATACCTAATTTAAAATAATACACTGCACCAAAAGAAATAAGTGTGTTAAGAAAAGAGATAGATGGCAATTTCTGAGCCCACGGAAAATTTTCAAATAGAGAAATTTTGATGTACGTTTAATTCATTATATATCAATTTGATATTGTTGTCAATATTATCAAGAAAATGAATTGCAAATGCATTCTCCATCTTTTTACATCTATTCACATCTCTCAAATTTTATTCAATTCAACAATTATTGGGCCTCCAGGTGTCCATCAAATAATTGCAACATTTAAGAAATTGATTTTTCTAGCATTTTGTAGTGTAATGAAACATATTGTAAATTACATCAAAACACCACAGACGAACAAATGAAAAAAAATATTTTTTTTGTCAGGGACCAGCTGCAATTATCCAGAAAATATCAAATGGGTATGTGAAAGAATTACCGGTTTCCAAAATATTGTTCCGGTACTGGTATGCAATGAAGTCGTCTATCTGGTGTGAAATAGTGTTTCGGTGTCTTTTTTCCTTCTCTGTATAAATCACAGGAACTCAAAATTATTGCAAGTCAGACTTCATCTGCATTTACACAGAGTTCCCCAGAATATGGAGCATCCTGAAGCTCACAAGCAGATCAACTTGCCTGTTATACAGAGGCTCGACCGACTGGAACATCTGGTACTTGCCAAAAAAAAATTCTCATAAAGAAATCTTTCTGGTTAAGAGTTCTCCTTTGAATCTTTTGTCAAATTTCTTTTGTTTAATATAGACAAACTATGTCACTAAGTTCCTTTCTTGATCTTGAATTCAAGAAATCCTTTTCTAGGTTCATTTTCTATTCATGACAAAAATCAGTAATGAATACTAGAAAAACCAGACTAGTATTGTGCAAATACATATTTATTGGATTTATCCTTGCATGAACTTGAATTCCATGTATGGTAATTATCAAGCAAATAAAAAGGCTATCTAAAACAGGAAAAGGTTAGTCTCAATGCGTAATATTGCATTGCTGGCCTAATATAAGCGCTTTTGGTGAGTATACACAGATCAATTACATAGAAGCACAGAAAAACTTACCAACTGAAGAAACTGATCATGAGTGTGATCCATGCAAAGATCTATCTACTGCGCTTGAAGAAGTACCTCTCAAAGGATCTCTTCTGGAAAGAGTGACTTCTCTTGAGCACCGTGTGTTGAAGGTAACATCCATGCTATACCATGTTAGGTGTTTCATTTACATTTTTCTTTCCTGTAAGAGAATTATGGCAGTTCAGGCTTTCCGATTACAACGAAAATATAGAACTTCCTTCCAAAAGAAATTCAATGTTGTTTGAGCTTCAAAATAAAATGTTTGGCAAACATTCATGTGCTAGTTTTCTTTTCTTAAAGTTGGAACTAGAGTATATGAGATTGCTACTTGATAATTAGATGAGTGTTTGAATAAGTGATCTAAAGGAACAAGGATCGATGTCTTCCTCTCTTTGTTGATTTTTACTTTTTGTAACTTTTTGTCAGTTGACCACTAGGGTCAGAAGAAGAGAAACAAGAATCATTACAAAAGTCAACCATCAGCAGCTGTCGGTGCAGTCTCGAGGAGAAACTACAGGAAGATAAACAAGCAACTCAGAATGAAGATCACTATAAAGTATCAATTCAGGTAGTAATGCCCTCTGTGAAAACAGACTGGAACAATAAAGAAAACTGATATTTCATAATATAAGCTTATCAGTTTGATCAAGTCATCTTGTATTGTACTGATTTATTACCTCCAATTTCCTTTCAGCCAAAATCAAATGTAAAACCTTTTAACTATTGTAGCCAAGAACAACACAAACAGCAGGTCTAAGAAATGGTTAGCTGCAAATTCTTTACTTCTATTATCTAAACAGGTATGGTCAGGAAGGAAAAACTAATCAGCATCAATTACATTTTATTTGATTATATTAAATTGCTTCGGTTCATATTTTGTTCTCTTTAGCTGATACTTAGCGACTAATGTAAGGTTTTAACTTCATTGGTTACTTTTGTCGATTCATGTAGTGAAAACTCATGTGTGTTGAGATTATTGTTAATTTTTGGGAGATCCTTTTTCAGGAAAAAGAGCTGGAACAGAAGGAAAAACAGATGCAAGATTTAGATGACAAGAAAAAACAAAGGAAAAGTAAGAGAAAGATTACTTCTAAATCAAGATATAGAAGATGGTTGACATCAATCCCAACTTGGTGCTAGAAAAGGAATTTAGGAAATAAAAAAAATATATATATTACAATGCCTCCTGTGAAAAAATAATCTTTGTAATTCCATTTGAATAAACAAATAAGTTTTATGAAGTACACGAGATCAATTTATCTTTGGTCAATTGAAGCTAAAAATGCAAATTCATCAGTTATCTTCATTGCAATAGTGAAGAAAAAAACATCCACCTGTATCTTTTTTTTTCAATGTGACATTAGTTGTTTTTATTTTCGATTGTGATTGGCCCTTGTATCATGGATTTGTCCTCTGTTGACACTTGTTATTTCTGGTTCTCTTCAATTTTGTTAATTTTCCCTAGACATAAAAAATCTATCATTTTGTTAATTTCTGGTTCTATGTATTTGCACTTAATCACTTGAATTAAAAATAATCATCAATCCACCATTTTTGTTTATCGTAAAAGTTGCATATTATTAGACAAAATTTACTATTATGATCTTAAAAAAAGATTGAGGTTTCATGTACTTTAAGTAAGAACTGTTTGATAAGAATCTTTTGATAAGTTTTTCCAAAAGAAGTGTACTTGAATTTTCTACAGCTGGAAGTAACTAGAATTCAGCAGTTGAAAATTAAAAATATGATAAAAAAACACCTAAAAATATACAATATAATTCCAAACCGATGAACCAAAATCCCGGTAACTGTCCATTTAGATTTAACCAGAACCTGACAAACTGGATCTTGAGTCTGGATGAACCACTAGTAACTCATATAATTGAACTTGACTCGACCTGATGTGTTGCTTTCTTCACTATACCCAGTTAATATTTGTACGTTGGTAATAAAATAATTAAGAGATGGGTTGCACAATTAGTATTTGTACGTTGGTAATAAAATAATTAAGAGATGCGTTACCCAGTTAATATTTGTACGTTGGTAATAAAATAATTAAGAGATGCTCAGATATAGATTTCAACACACAGATATTTGACTCAATCCCTGTCTCATATTTTTCATTCGATCAACTCAAGTTATATTCTGTCTCTTGGTCTTGTAATTTCCATTCCATCCACCATCTAGTATTATATTATTTTCAATAAAATTATTGCCGGATATTAAGAAGACTTCATCCGTCACTTTCAAGGACGTGCCTCAAGGAGTGACAAATCCGGATTATCTTAGGAGCGATTCCATTGTCTTGCACGATCGGAACGGAATACGCTTTAGGACAGTGAATTTTCACGATCCGGGTAATTCCATTCTAATTTATATTTAATTTATTTCATTGCTATCCGAATTTTATGATATTCTGTTCCAACACTAACTCTTTGTTTCAAAGAGAGAACAAAATACAGTAATGAAAGAGCTTCCATTTAAAGAGCATTCTGCACTGTGGTGTTCAAAATCATGTTCGCATGATTTTATGAATAAATAGTATACATTATTCGGTTATAAGATGAATTGGACATGGATTTGATTTAGTCATGAACTTCAACTCCTCATCAGCGGACTGAGCTAGACATTGACTGAAATCCATCCATTAGCAACCCTACCTAGAAGAAAAAAATAACGACATTAACCCCTTCTCAAAATATAACGCGTATGATTATTTTGTAAACGCAACGTTGGAAGTATTATTTGAATGTATGTATTTAAAAATTTGAACAAATAAAAAATATATTTATAATTTGATTTTATAATTTATTTTAAATTTTTCTGAAAATTTTCTGAAAAATTCTAATTCTTAAATCTTCCTAATGAAAATCCTAAATTTGCCAACTCTAAAAATTTGAAATATGTAGTATATTTCATATTTCGTATAGATGGATAGATGGTGATTGTGGATAACAAAGGAATAGTAGTGTTAACCTTTCAAGGAACTCCACGAAGCATTAAAGTTCACTACGAAAAGTGTTTTTTCTTTGAGTACTTCTTTTAAGAGAGATAACATTTCACTAAAACACTACGAAAAAGCATAGAATATCACTCCAAGTTCTTCATCTCTGATTACATCATTTAAAGGTGCTAACATTTCCAAAAAAACACCACAAAGCATCTTATTCTCAACGAGAAGTGTTTCTGAACTTAGTACTTCGTTTATGGGTGGTAATCATTGAAAGAACTCCACAAAGCATCATAGCCCACTTCGAGAAGTGTTTCTTCTTTGAGTACTTCATTTAAGAGTGCTAATCTTTCACTAAAACACTATGAAGAAGCATAGAATACCAGTCTAAGTTCTTCATCTCCGAGTACATCATATAAAGGTGCTAATCTTTCCAGAAAGCACCACAAAACATCATATTCACTACGAGAAGTGTTTCTGAACTTAGTACTTCATTTATGGATGGTAAACTTTCAAGGAACTCCATAAAGCATCATAACTCACTACGAGAAGTGTTTCTTCTTCGAGTACTTAATTCAAGGGTGCTAACCTTTTACTAAAATACTACGAAGAAGCATAGGATACAACTCTAAGTTCTTAATCTCCTTTTACATCATTTAAAGGTGCTAACATTTCCAGAAAACACCACAAAACATCATATTCTCTACGAGAAGTGTTTCTGAACTCAGTACTTCATTTATGGGCGCTAACCTTTCAAGGAACTCCACGAAGCATCAAAGCCCACTACGAGAAGTGTTTCTTCTTTGAGTACTTAATTTAAGGGTGCCAACCATTCACTAAAACACTACGAAAAATCATAGAATACCACTCTAAGTTCTTCATCTCTGATTACATCATTTAGAGGTGCTATCATTTTCAGCAAACACCACAAAGCATCATATTCTCTATGATAAGTGTTTCTGAACTGAGTACTTCATTTATGGGTGGTAACCTTTCAAGGAACTCCACAAAGCATCATAGCCCACTACAAGAAGTGCTTCTTCTTCGAGTACTTCATTTAAGGGTGCTAATATTTCACTAAAACACTACGAAGAAGCATAGAATATCACTCTAAGTTCTTCATCTCCGAGTACATCATTTATGAGCGGTAACCATTCAAGAAAACACCAGAAGACAACTTATCCTACTATTAGAAGTATTTCTGATCCATGTGCTTCATTAATGGGTATTAATAACCTTTCAAGAAAACTCTACAAAGCATCATAGCCTACTACAAGAAGTGTTTCTTTCTCGAGTACTTCATTCCAGGGTGATAACCTTTCACTAAAATATCAGAAGAAGCATAGAATACCATTCTAAGTGTTTCATGTTCGAGTACTTAATTTATGAGTGGCAACCATTCTAGAAAACACCACAAGACATCTTATCCTACTATGAGATGTGTTTCTGATCCATGTACATCATTAATGGGTACTTAATTTATGGGTGGTTACCGTCTTTCAAGAAAAACTCCACAAAGCATCATAGCATACTATAAGAAGTATTTCTTCTTCGAGTACTTCATTCAAGGATGGTAACCTTTCACTAAAACACACGAAGAAGAATAGAATACCAAACTAAATGCTTCATGTCCGAGTACATATTTTTATGGGTGGTAACCATTCAAGAAAACACCACAAGCCATCTTATCCTACTGCGATATGTGTTTCGCATCCATGTAATTCATTAATGGGTGATGATCTTTTAAGAAAACTCCACAAATCATCATTGCCTACTACAATAAGTGTTTCTTCTTCGAGTACTTCATTCAAAAGTGGTAAACTTTCACGAAAATACCACGAAGAAGCATAAAATACCAAACCAAATGCTTCATGTCCGAGTGCTTCATTTATAGGTGGTAACCATTCAACAAAACACCACAAAACATATTATCCTACTACGAGAAGTGATTATTTGAATACTTAATTTAAGGGTGATAACTGTTCAATAAAACCCACATATTCTACAAAAGAATTGTTTCATATGTGAGTACTTCATTTAAAGTTGCTAATCTTTCCAGAAAACACCACAAAGCGTCATATTCTCTACGAGAAGTGTTTCTGAACTCAGTACTTCATTTATGGATGTTAACCTTTCAAGGAACTCCATGAAGCATCAAAGCCACTACGAGAAGTGGCTTTGCTTCATTTAATGGTGCTAACCCTTCACTAAAACACTAGGAAGAAGCATAGCATACCACTCCAAGTTCTTCATCTCCGATTACATCATTTATAGGTTCTAACCTTTCCAGTAAAAATCACAAAACATCATATTCTCAACGAGAAGTGTTTCTGAATCGAGTACTTCGTTTATGGGTGGTAACCTTCAAGAAACTCCACAAAGCATCATAGCCCACTACGAGAAGTGTTTCTTCTTCGAGTACTACATTTAAGGGTGCTAACCTTTTACTCAATGTTCTTCATCTCCTAACACATCATTTAAAGGCGTTAACCTTTCCAGAAAACACCACATATCATCATATTCTCTACAACAAGTATTTCTGAACTGAGTACTTCATTTATGAATGGTAATCTTTCAAGAAACTCCACAAAGCATCATAACCCCCTACGAGAAGTGTTTCTTCTTCGTGTACTTTATTTATGAGTGCTAACATTTCACTAAAACACTACGAAGAAGCATAGAATATCACTCTAAGTTCTTCATCTCCGAGTACATCATTTATGAGCGATAACCATTCAAGAAAATACCAGAAGACAACTTATCCTACTATTAGAAGTTTTTCTGATCCTTGTGCTTCATTAATGGGTGATAACATTTCAAGAAAACTCCACAAAGCATCATAGCCCCCTACGAGAAGTGTTTCTTCTTCGTGTACTTCATTTATGCTGCATGAGCACGATTGGCTGAGATTAACAATCCATGCAAGGGGCTAATGGGGGCACAAAAAAGGAAATCGACAGAAGCGCCTCTATCGCCAGATATTGTGCAACTGATCCACACTGCACAAGTAGGGTTTCGCAAGGAGAGTGCAACCGTGCATATGATGCACGTTTCTATAGGTAACAATCTATAGGATGCTCAAAAGAAATCAATAGAAGCGCCTTTATGCACGTTTCTATATACCTTCAATCTGGACTCAAAAGATACTTGTGCATCCTATGCACGGTCTAAGTCAACGAGTATCGATGGTTTGGTAACGTACAACTATTACCAATTGTCTTACTTTATTTTTATAATCCACATTTAATTATACCTAATCATATCATATTTTGTTTACACGTTTTGAGTAGTTACACACTATTTGGAAAGGATTTGGGGATAAAATTGGCATCAAATATTTTCTAGAATATTTATTATTAATTACAAGATATCTCCAAGATACATTAACACTAGTATTTAAGCGATGGATCTCGAAGGGATACATGTGTTTTAGGTCTGCATGTGCTTCACTTAGACTCTATCTTGCTCTCTCCATTAAAAGTAATTACATCGACTCTCATTTGTATGTTGGAGGAAAAGAAAGATCACGCATATTTCCTTGAAAGGATTCGTCAGCGAGTAACTCGAGAGACAAGGAAAGGATTGCAGCAAAGCATGCGCTTTTTCCATCTACGAGGAATTCAAGAAGATGAAAAGTAAGTTTCGCTTTCGTTATTCAATTTACTGTATTATATCTTTCACACAGAGACTTGCATTGCGTAATTAGGATTTCGATTTTTTGGCTAATACCTAATTGAATTACACTAACATATGTCTTTTTAATCATTATAACTCGATATTAAGTTTTATTTCATTCTCATATGTAAAAAAATTTCATCATCAGTTTGTCAAAATTTAGAATATTAAAGAAGTCAGAACTAAGAAGACGGTCAGTCCGACAACCCATAAAACTGATTAAGGCATCTTTTTTGGAGTAATGGTTAAAATAAAATTCGAATCCAAGAATACGAAATATTTCGTGTTGTTTCCGTGATAAATTATCAATTCTTGTTGCGAATTTAGGCAAAACTAAGTTGGCATTTCAAGTACTGGCACGGATACTGCGAGATATTAGACAAATAAATGAAATTCGTTTCTTCTCCATATTTTTTTGGCAAACTCCATTGCTTTATTATTTTCAATTCTTGCGCAAGCAAAGAGAAAGAGAAACATGAAAGCCATAGTCTGCTTTGGAGAAAACCTTTTTTGTATTCGAGCTCAAAAGTGATTGCTATATATATTAGAAGAATATGATTTGTAATTAATAAGAAAAATACAACTTTTTTGAAGTAGCCCACTTTATTTTTTTATAAAAAATGATCAGTTACAAGTAAGAAAGGAATTATTGATATTAATTTAAAGGAAAATGTTCTGTAGATATCAATATTGATACCGACTATCGATACCGATGTTATTATACACATTTAGTTGAGTAATTATGCATATTAATTGAGTTATTATGCATGTTATTTCATGTCATTTTTGTACTGAAAAATTATTATGCATGTTAACAAAATAATGTGCATAATAACTCAAATAGCATGCATAACTATTTAAGTACAAAAAATAACATGCATAATTATTTCGGTAAAAAAAATAACATGCATAATAACTTAAATAATATGCATAATAATTCAACTAAATGCGTATAATAACATCGGTGTCGATAGTTGGTATCGTATCTACGTATCAGCTCTCTAATTTAAAAAAGTCAATTTATGAAATATTATTTTGTAATTTTTGAAATATTTATGGGTGAATTGGAAATCATATTGATAGACTATTGCTTCCTCCATTGTATTTGATACACCCTATTTCCATTAAAAGAAAAACATAATTTCACAAATCACTTCCAAGTTCCAACTGATAACTTGAAAGCTGATTTTGATTTTCTTTTTTCTTTTTTTTTTTGAGGGAAAGCCTAGGCAACTTGAAAGATGAATTGTTCGTTTTCTAATAGGGGCTTCCAGTCTTCCCTCACAATTCGCTATCCCTTTTATGCACAGGAAAGAAAGACCAAATTATTTGTTTTGAAGACCTTTTCAATTCATCATCCAGTAAATTTTTGAATTGATACTCTACTTTTGATAACAGTATCATCAAAGATCAGGTATCTCGATTCTCATTTGATTTATTTTGATTAACTTAATTACTATTCAAATTACACAGGAAATTAACTGCACAAATCTAGCGGTAGGTGTCATGTCTCCTTTCAAATATTCAAAAATGTAATCGGTATGGCGTTGAATTGCATTTCTTTGTCAATCTTTATTTACAAATTTAACCATTAAGAACTATTCTTTTACTCATTTAACCATTAGCAAAATTTCATTGATGATCTATTTTCTTTCTCAATTTTTCTTGAGCATCACATTAATTCCGGTAATTAAGTTATTGTTGCTGTCTTTTATGGATTAGTCCAACTAATTATTATAAAAAATATTGTAGTTAAAACTTAGCTTGTCTGAATGAAATGTTAATACACTAAAAAAGTACAAGGTTCTGAAGGTTACAGTAGTTATTACCTTCACTGATTTCCTATTTAATATCCAACCAAAGGGAAGGTACCCCCTCTCCCTTAAACAGCAAACCCTTCAATAGTTCCATTTCATTCCTCCTATAACCCCAATTTCAAACAAGGCGCAAACTATTTAAAAAAAAAGGAATACAATGTTCCTTTTTACCATAATTAATTGAACTAGTTTAATTGGAAAAGGTTGTAAAAACTTGAATAGTGATTGCAGAGATGGGCCCAGAGTGTATAGGCATGAATGAGAAATTTGTTGCATCAGCAGTTTTTGTCTGGAGATGATGAGGAGATTGTGAAGGCGGTCATAAGGGAACACCACGCAGCAAAAATATTGTGCGTGCTGCGCAGCAAATTTCAGTCTTTGATTTGCATCGAGATTCGTGCAAGTTAAATTTTATAATATCAGACCTCCTGAATCAAATCTGAGCCGTCTGTAACTTACAGCGCAGAAAATTTAGACCATCCGTCGGTGCTGCCCGGTAGAAGAACAGCTTGCGGTCATAAGTGGGAAGATACCATCTTACGCTCTTGAAAAACAACTTGGCAATACCAATCGTGCCGCTAGCATTAGGTGCGGTAAGCTTTTTATATGGGTTTTTGGTTTGGTTAGTTTAGCAAAAAATATAAGAAACGAATGAAAAAAATATATAATAGGAATTGTCATAATAATCTTATAATCATAAGATCAACTAGGATCAATTTTGAATCCATATTTAAGTAATGTGTTAGTATGCAATTATGACGAGTTGGCCAAATACTGAGTATTATCTTTCTGTAAGCATGTACGATGATCAGTAATTTGGATGCAACAAGAGATGGTAAACATTTTTCTATGAGATTTTTTGATTTTTTTCTGTCAGAAGATGATAGTAAAATTTAAGGAACAAATCAAAAGCACAAACTACTTAGACCCATTTTAGCAACTTATGCAAACTGACTCGAGCGATGTTTTCAATTTGAACTCCAGGCGTGAAGCACTGCAAAGAATCACCGATCGAACCTTGGAGGGTCTACCGATTAACCATTTTGATTACGACTCGATACTTGGCCGGTGCTGTGAGCTACCAGTGGGTTATGTGCAGCTCCCAGTTGGTGTTGCTGGACCACTTTTGCTAGATGGGTTGGAGTACTACGTGCCAATGGCCACCACAGAGGGTTGTCTTGTGGCAAGCACAAATAGAGGATGTAAAGCGATTGCCGAGTCGGGCGGGGCTGTAAGCACAGTACTAAGAGATGGCATAACCAGGGCCCCGGCCGGTGCAGTACTAGCTGGTGAGCTCTCGCTTATGTTAGCCTTGGCTGCCGGACAACTCGTCAAGAGCCACATGAAGTACAACAGATCCATCAAGGACATTAGTGCAAAGGATATTTAGCATATAATTCTCGCTGTATTCACCAACTAGAGAATATGTGCTCGGACGGATGTTGCACATACATTCCCTCTGTGGATATTTTTGGTTTATTTCCCAAGTTTAATTTTGCAATTCTTGGGTTTTTAAGGACCCAAATGTTGGAGGATTAACATCGAGATGAAACCCAAAAAAATTTTGAGCCGTGTAGTTAGCTCGCACGGCCATTTGGTAAAATTATATCAGTGCCTTCTTTAATATGCATGTATTTGCATAATTGCATTAATTTGCGTAACAATTTGGTGTTTTCATACCTGTACAACACGACAACGTGATTTCACTATTCTAGTGTCTTGGCTTGGAAGCGTTGAACTTGAAGCCAACAATGTAGTTATATATGTCCTTGTTACGCATTACAAAGTTTTATGATTTGTATTATTCTGTTATTACATGAGGCCACTTGTCTTTATTCTTAATAATTTTCTACATAGCACTTATTTTTAATATTTAAAGAAAATTGTATGTTGTACAGTGCCATTTTAAATTTGTCATTTTAGTCCCATCATTTACTAACGATGCATGCACATGGGTTCGTGACAACTGACAAGATGTGCAATCGCTGAAGAAATATCTGTAAACTATAAATGTTAATATTGCATTTTAATAGACATTATTTGAGAAAGATAAATTTAAATTCATGCTTTGTACATTACAGTCAAGATGCGCAATCGCTGGGAACAAACACCATTATATAAGAAAAAGAAACAAAATTCAACATAGGTGCTATTTGAGAACTAGGGTGATTTGAGGGAGAAAAAACAGATATCTCTTTGTACAAGCGAATATTGCTACTTATCAATGGATGCCTAACTATAATACAAACATGTTGGCTTCATTATGCATTCATGCTACTCTCAGCCAATATATAAGAAATAAGGAAAAGAAAACAAAATAAATGTTTAAATGAAATATTGGTACAATCAGTTGGAAAACAAAAAGAGAACTCACGACTCTCTACTGGGTGTAGGTCTCTCATCTTGTATCTCCTCCAATTCTTCGTCTTCGCCTTTTTTACCGGCTTGTTCCTTCCAATAGGCTACCAGCTTCTTCAGCCGCATCACCTCCTTTGTCGAAGAATTTTTGCTTGTATCATTCACGATACACCTTACTCTTGATGCATAGCTGTTAAACTCATAATTAATGGTCTCAAAACAAAAAAAAATTGCTGACAGTTGACAGTTAAACTAATAAAATAAGTATAATTACTCGGTCCCGATTTTCCAAAGAAGCATATTGGAAAGTAAAAAATTTGAAAGGGTGGTAGTCCAGGTATTTTAGAGCTTTCCATCAGTAATAAAAAAACTTTTATCCAAAAAAGAACCAAACATACAGGAGTGAGTTGTAGGTTTCCTCCAAGTTGGATTCGGCAGGCGAAACATTAACAAACATGAGCGTCTTGGCATTGCCACCAAGAGAATCACTCATGAGCATGGTGAGCTTGTGGTTGCGATATGGAATGTGCTTCCCAGAGGACCCAGATCCATTTTCTGAAGCTAATGCACCTATTACATCACCCAGAGCTGATAGGGACTTGTTTATGCTTTGTGCCTCTTTCAGCTGATTACCCGCCACACCAGACTTCTTCACCCTCTCTGACCCAGCCAGGTCTACGAAACTTAACTGCAGTTTGAAATAATTCCATGCTTACATACATGGCATACAGATATCTGTGAAACAGCAAGCCAAGGTAGGTGCAAATGTGCTACTTAAGAAAATTTATGATGTGCGGCTTGTGACATTTTTTTCCAAATTCAACAGTAAACATTAAATAATTCATAATTCACATTAGTTTAGTAAGATGGCAGTTTAAATTATGATCCAATCAAGCCTATGAGATAAGCCAACTTAACACAGGCAAAAAGTAGAACGGCCCTTAGCCTAGTGGTCAAAGGGACCAACTTCAATGCATACCTTGCCACGACCATGAGATTGGGTCTGGAGATCAGTGCTCTCAATAATAATGGAAAGGATCAGGTGGGATCTCGAGCTTTCATTATTCAATTGTGTACCAGCTGTGTGCCTCTGTACCAATCCTCTTGCTATGATAGACTTGAGTTCGTCAAAGCTCGATATATCGACCACCGTCACATTCTCTACTGATACCACCCCCTGGTACATTCAAAAAATGAATTTACTTTCAGTTCATTTAAGTTGACAAAATATGATTAGAGAAAACAAGGGTTTTCTCTGCACATGCCAGAAAGATGAACTTAGCAGTAGCAGCCACTAAAAGCTGCATTGGGTAGAGCACTGTCACTGAAGCTCCAAGGACTGATTTAAAGGGACTGATTTTTGATAGAAGCTGATTGTAATTAATTAGGAGTGCTATTATGTTTCATTACGTTAAATTGTAGTTTTTGTGCACCACGCAAAGTCTGTTGTTAATTTAACATATTGCCAATTTAGCAGTCTGCATTTTGCAATTTGCTACATGCCACAACCAAAATACAAATCAAGTATTGCTATTGTTCCAGGGCACATTTTTTCCTATTCAGAGGCCAATGTTTAGACAGACTCAAAAGTGCAATTTACTAATTAAGCAATTAACCGGAAATGAGACAACAACAAAAATGGAACAAACTGAACTAACCAGTAGCACAAAATAGAAGTGACAAGCATGGGGTCATATAGTCTTTCAAAACAAGAAAGCCAATTAGTTCCACTGGATCGTAATATAACGAAGGAGATACCTTTGAGTCTTTTTTAACTTCCAACTTCATGCGTCTTGCGTTTTTTGGAAGCAGCAAGTCTACAAGTGTATCTTGATACAGCTCCACCATATATGCCTATAAAAAGATGTACTCCTTTAGAAAATAAAAGCTGTGAAATGTAGTCCAAGCCCAACCCAAATCCTGAATATAACCAGTCCAAACTTGACATGGCAACATGTAGATTTAGAAAGTTAGAAGTGTACAGCAAACCAATAATGGAAGTTATTTATCCTGGATAAGAAGGGAACAGGCACTGAGCCCAAGAACTGAAACATAAACACTGGTCAAACCAGTTTACTGACCCTGGCACAACTTGCATTGGATAATCAACTGCCAAAAAGAAATGCAGCCCAAAACCAACCTGAATATCATGAGGCCTGCTATATTTTCTGCATCTAGAGATTTGGAAAAAGGCTGAGGGAGAGCTAGAAGTAACTAACCTTCAATGAAAAGGAATATTTGGTGCTATCACGTTTGATGATTCTAAAAAGCTCGCTAATAGCTCTAGGGGTGAGCCCAGGATTATTATCAGAGCCATAAATGGTAAATGTCTTTCCGGAACCAGTTTGTCCATACGCAAATATGCAGACATTGTATCCATCAACTGCCGATTGCACCAGATACTGCAACATTTCTCAAGCACCAACAACATATGAGAAACCAAACTTGTAGCCATAGAAAGTAGTAGGGAACAAATGGACTATTTTCTCTTAGTTTTCATACTACTTTGCTGAGAATCTCGCAAGTTCTGTACTAATTTGTTCTGCTTCTGTTTGTAGTTGTTCACATGTATTACATATTTTAAATTTTTATAAGGTTCACTGAACACCAAGTTCTGGTTAAATCAAGAGAAGAGACAGAGAAGAAATCCAAAACAATATAAAAGTTGCTTGCCACATTAGGGACTCATCTCCAAGACTACAATTTCACAAGCTGCATATCACTGGAGTACATGTAACAAGGTATTATGATTGGATATTGCTTTTCTAAATCAGACCATGTCTGCGTATTAACAAGAAAAGACCAAAGAAAAACACAGAAATAATAGTAGTTGCTAGTTAACATTAATTAAAAGAAATAACCTTGGTGTCCTCGAATACTTCTTCCTGAGAGGCACTTGGATCAAATACACGGTCATAAACATGCTGTTTTGATTTTTCATCCTTCCATGGATGTGCAATTGTATATTCGTCAGGGGTAATCACCATATTATTCTCTCTATCCGATATTTCCTTCTCACTCAAGGGTCGCAAGCGGCAGTAAACTCTTATCTTACCTTTCATATCTGTCAAACAAATAATGAAAAGGTATATAAACAAATAAGAAATTACATGCATACAAAAAATGCTACATATGGGCTCTAGCAAAAATAGTAACCAACAATGCATGCAAGCATCTTGAATTATTGCAGTTGTTCGAGAGTGGATAAATATGTGAAACTATGAAAAGAAACCTTCAATAGTGTTGTAATATCGCTTCCTTAGAATTTGTTCCTGCTTGTAACGGGCCTCAAGTTCAACCAGTTGTTCTGCTTGTTTCTTTAATATTGCAGCTGTCTGTTGATTTTTTCTATCAACATCCTACAATGGCATACCTAATCATCAGTATCAAGGATTGCAAGTCGAGCTAATACCTGTATGCATCGACATCATTACAATATGTTGCAAAACCAGCCTTGGGCATGTCCTTAATTTGTTGGCAGTAACAATATGTTGAACCCTCAATTGAGCTTGCAAATAGCCCAGAATACTTCATTAAGACAACTACCAAAGAAGACTAAATAAGCAGGCTAACCGAAATGAACAGGAAAAAGTCGGGACACAAGTCAACTAAAACTTCTCCTAAAGATTAACCTAATATAGAAAGGTAGTTTTGGTTCAATACCGCTTTGAATTCTCTGAGTTCTTCAAGTTCTCTAATATTGGCACGTAAGGCGTCAATTTCATTGTTTCTGTCAGCAAGAAGAGATTCAGTATCTGCAAGGGATTGTTTGGTGTTCTCTAGCTTTTGCTCCAGATCTGATATCCTTGCTTTCAACTTTCTGCTCTCCTCTTCATGCAACTTTTCAGTCGTTCCCTTCTGACATATTATATTTTACCGTAATTTTAGAATTGATTCTACAAACCAACAGTATGGTCTTAAATAAATAAACAAATACACCATTTTGATATAAAATTTTAATCAAATCAAACATCATAAAAGCAAAAGAAGGCCAAAAGGAGATGCATACATTCATACATAGATATATAAAACATGCAACTACATCACAATATCCAATAACATAGGACAAAAGAGTACCTTTAGCAAATTGAATTAGATGCCAGTAAGGGAAATCTAAAAGAATAGGCAGATTCATTTTATAATTTGCACATTTTACTGAATCAGCCTACAAAAATTTAAACTGACAATACTGCAATTCTAACCTCAATCAAGTTTCACTCATACTAATCCAACTCAATTTAATTGCATGGCTTGAGAATAGCCAGGCAAACAGAATAAACTACCTCATCAGTTCGCGTCCTTTCAAGGCGGTGAATTTTTTGTTCAAGCAGTGTTTTTTCTGTTAAGAGTTTCCGTGCAACCTCTTTTGATGCATGCATCTCTCTTGTACATGCCCTCAGATCTTCTTGTATTTTATTCAACATCTGAATAATGAAGAGAATGTGTGCTCTTATGTTACTGACACCTTAAAGTCATGTACATTAGCATGCATGATATGAAACACATAAGACTAAAAACTAGCATCTTTTGAGAAAATTGGAAGCTTTTGAAATAATTGGAAATGGTGTCCAATGTAAAGAACCCATACCACATCAAAAATGAAAACAAAGAAAAACGAAACGGACCGAATGGTCCCCATGTTTTACCATTCTTCAATCAACTTGATAAGTTAATACATACTTGAAACCTAAGTGAGGTTTGCTAGAGTTTTAAATTCTAGCTAAGTCCTGCTAAATCATTTAATAAAAAGTACATTTTTTTTCATTATTTTAATCCAGTTAGGCTCTAACACAATTGTTTCAAGATACAATTTTCAATCATTCTGATCAAATTGTCAGGTCTAACAATTGTTTCAAAACGCATAACATAGCTGTCATGAGGAATAGTTGGGTCTTTGTAATACTGTAACATATGAATGTAAAGATATAGTGTCACCAAAAGCAAAGATATAATGTCACAATACCTCTGAATTGTCGCCATAATTACTAGTAGAAAGGTTGGGTTGGGCGCCTACTCTTGCTAACATTGCTTCGAGCCTACTTTTCTCCACTAATGCTGCCTACAAAAAGAAAAAATACTTTCTTACATGATTATTCCATTAGAAATGAAACCCCAGATGTTGGCAATGCCTGAATTACTTCCATACATATTTATCAAATTTATGTTCCAATTCAATGCCTGGATTACAATAAGATTGCATTAAATAGATAGATTGGTATTTGTCAGCCCTCTCCGATCGTAAATGTACCTGAAAGGCAGCATCTTTCTCATCACATGCTGCTTTGAGACGATCCCGCTCGGTCATGATTTCTCGGGAATCATGCCGCTCAGATTGCAGTGCCTCCCTCAACCCTTCTAATTCTTCTTGAATCACTCTTTCCTCCTTTTGCTTCCTGTGTAACTCCTCCAACAACTAAAAACAACAATGTATACAATCTCAGAAAAAGTAAATTACATTGATGAGAGGTCCCAGCACAGCAGACTTTTATTTTTGGTCCTTCAGAGAGAGTTATTTTGTGTCATTTTATTGTCCATGCTTCATACTATAAAGGCTTTGTTATACTAAAAGAAAGATTCTACAGAGATCCTAATTGTGTGTCATAAAATCTTCTCAAATACTTTATTACATGGAAAACAAAGAAGTTTGCCTCAAAATTCTCTCGGGTTAGATTTGTCTAGAAGAATTAAAAAGTATGATAAATCATGGGCATGAATCTCATTAAGTGATGCACCCACAACATTCAATGTTCTATAATTTATTATCCACCTTTGGAAAAGTTTAAGAATTTAGGACTAGTTAAATTAAAACCAACTTAACTAACAGCTTAAACAACAACAGGACTGGAAGAAGAATCCTCACTTGATCAGCATTCTTGCGTGACTCTTCAAGAGCTCGGGACAATTCGTGGACTCGTTTTTCAGAGACATCCCCACTGGGAGACTTTGCACTTGATTTGTTGGATATTTCATTTTGAAGAGAGGTGCTATTTCCATTTGATGAAGTCACAGGACGTGTCTTTGAGTACCTCCTCAGCATTACGTCATTGATGTGTGTTTGCAAGGCCACACAAATCTCTTCCCCCTATTAAGAAAAAACATATTTATTTTTAGGAGTTGGTAATCTGTACCAGATGACCATCAGTTGGTGCAGCATTGAATGAATTTCTGCCTTGATTGTTAAAATGGAATTTTTCTGAATTTAAAAAAAAAATACTCTTTTAAAATCAAGGATGCAACTCTTTACCTATTAAGGCTTTAGTGTTCTCTCTGGACGTTTAAGTCCCTCGAATATAACATAACAAAATTTGTTTTTGTAAACAACTAAAAAATTAGGAACAATAAGAAATTAAAGCGAGTCAATTGTCCATCTAAATTAAAAGATTATAGCTGTTTGTCCAAAGGAATCAAAGCTTACTATTCTGTCAATAGGATGCTACTCCAGGTAATATATACAGAGTAAGTACCTGTTTAGTTTCAAACTGAAAAATGTGAAGAACCCCAGCTACTCGCATCTTAAAGAAAACGGCATTGTTGCTGCTCCCAAATTGCATTATATCTCTCAGCTCTGCTGAATGTAGGTATTCTTTCGGCACCGGCCGGAAGAAATGAACCTATTATCCATAAATATGAGCAATAACTAAATGAAAATATATCTCCTTTGGTACAGGATGGTGCCAGTAATGGGCTGGCTGATGTTGGTCCGTGTCTCAGAAAGTCTTATCAGTGAAGACTGGGAAACAAAACAGAAGTTCTAGGTGTATGTCAAAGAAAAGTAAATTCAGTGTACTTAATGCTGGTCAGACAAAAAGGTACACTTCAGAGTTCAGACAGTTTGACAATCAGCCAAATGCCTTTTTATCCTACTTTTCTTCTCTTGATCTTGTTTCAGATTATAATTGAATGGCAGTGCATCAAAACTCATTTGGGTTCATTTAATAACAAATTTTATTTTGGCAGTAGTTGCAACTTACCCCTCTTTTATTAATGCCCAGAATAATGCGACCTGGTAAAAGTCCAGTGGGATCATCAATCTTTCTCACACTAAAGAAAACTGAGTTGCCATATGGTAGACTACGTAATATTCTCAAAAACTGTTGCCTTGCATCATCCTTTGCCAAGTGCTCCTGTCAAGTTCATACTACATACATTACCAGGACCGCTAGAAGGATAATTCAATAACATTAATATGAGAGCTAGAGTAAAAATACTTCTCAAAAGATGGTTGAATTGGAGCAAGGAGATATACCATGGATTGATAGTGAGAGATAATTTCAAGCTCCCACTCCCGCTTTGCCCTTGTAATTGCTATCTGCCGAGGCAAGAACCTCTCAAGAAGGGATAGCCATTCCCTATCAAAACACAAATGAAAGTTAGATAAGGGAATATAGGCTTCAAATGCATTTTTCTTGTGTAAAGTTGCAAGAGTAAAGCTAGTATGTACTTGAGCTTACCAAGATCGATAAGCTTGACTTAACGATCTATTGAATCGGTTTCATACATGATACATTTACGGTATTTTTAATTCATAATTCATATAGTACAAACTACAAAGTCAACATATCAAACAATCAAATGTTTATAAGTTCATTTAATACATTCACTTTTTCAACCGCTTGACTTTACACTAAATAAAATTGCAAATAATAATTTTAACATATGAACTTGTCATTCATGAAGTAGATAGGTTTTGCTGGTTTGGTTCAATATTTGAAACTGATTAATTTTTTTGGTTAAGCTTACAAAGGTGTTTGAGTTAAGCTTACGAACCACATTGGTAAAGCTGAAGTATATACTAGATTTAGTCCAATTGTAACATTGTAATACAATAGGTACAATGTGAGGAGGGAATATTGTGTTCTTTTCTTTCTTTTTTTAAAGTGCAACAATATATGTTAAATACTAAAATATATAATAATATGATTAACAAAATCATTGAATAAGAAAGGCGGGATAAGAACAATTGTCAGATAATGAAAATGCCCAAGTGATACTGGGATTGAGAAAGAATGACAAGCTGTAAGGACTAGGGGAAGAGAGAGCATACAAACAAGAGTCAGGGTTCTCTATAAAACCAAGCTCAACAAGAATTTGAAGTGCTGCTAGTCTTGCAGCATCATCTCTACCAACTGGATAGTTTCCCAATATGTAATCATGTTGTAACTGCATTAACAAATAAATGAAACTATCAAATTCTGCTGTGGCATGATAAGAACAGTTACATAGTTATGTGTGCAAATAGAATGGATGGTATGCTACCGCCACAGTAAGAAATATCATATACTCTATTGCAAAACACAAAAGGAATCTCTTTCGCCATTTTTATAAGATGTCTGACCTACACCTACTTCCTCACTTTTCATCTCAAGGGAACTGAGGCAGGAGGGAGTTGTTTGGTTATTTACATCTTCCACGCTTCAAACCAGTTATATACTTACAACTTTAAGAAGATTTAATGGTACAGTATCCTATGCTGCAATAAGAACATCAAGCAGATGAACAACACAAGTATATCTATCTTCTGCTGTAAGACACAAATCAACCTCTTTCACCATTTGTCATAAGATGTCTGAACTATACCTACTTCCTCACTTTTTATATCCACATAAATGAAACCGAAAAGAGCAATTTGAGCTTGTTTTATATCTTCCATGGTTAACTGGTATGCAGTATGCTCATAGAAATTTCTCATTTTTTTAAGATTATACAAGATTTGAGGTTTTGCAAGAACTTCTGTGTGCATTTTCCTAACATATTAAAGAAAAAAGAAGAGAAAAAATACCTGTACGTAAGACAATTGAACAAACATAGGATCAGTGACCGCCTCATCGGACTCACGAAAGAGCCGTTTTTTGAATATGAGCTTGCAATGCATGACTTCTCCTTTGTTTCGATCCTTTACCGACTTAAATTCAGCCAAGAGATCCCCTATGTATTTGTTATCATCCAGTCCAATGTACTCTTCTGCTTCATTTAAGAAAGATAAGTAGAGCTTTGCCGCTCCAAAAAGAAGTGAGAAGTGTATAAAAGTGGAGGTTGGAAATGATACCCAATGCAATTGACCCAAAAAAAAAATCAATTTTTTTGTAGCTATTTGCAATGACAACCAACCAATAAACAAACAGGTAAATCTTAGAGTTCTTTTTCCATAAAACCATGGGTGTTGGGTTGAGTCATCTAAGATCCTAAAGAACCCTTTCATCCATAGTTTACAACAACAACAACAAAGTCTTTAGTCCCAAACAAATTGGAGTAAGCTAGAAATTAAACCCAATACGAATAATGAAAAGTCAATATAAATAATAATAATATAATAAATAGTAAAATAGTAGTAAAAATGGTAGTATAATAATGATAATACTAATAATAATGATAATAGTAATAACAACAATAATAATAAACTATTCTATAAACCATAGCGCCCTAAGTCTCTAATTCTGGACTAAAGTAGTACAATTATACTACTACTTCCAAATTTTAGTGATATAATTCTCATACGTGAATCGCTAACTTCCATGTCTTTAAGTCTCCTTTTACTACTTCATTTCATTTCAATTCCGATTGACCCCTATCTCTTCTTTTGTCTTTGACGTGGCTTAAAACTTCACTACGTACCGGTGCATCAGAAGTCCTCCGCTGAATATGTCCATACCATCTCAAACGATGTTGAACAAGTTTCTCTTCAATCTGGACAACTCCGACCTTGTCACATATATCGTCATTTCTAATGTGATCTCTTCTTGTATGCTCACATACTCACCTTAACATACGCATCTCTACCACACTCATACTTTGTATGTGTTGCCCTTTAATAGCCTAACATTATGCTACATGCACCATTGCTGGTCTAATCGTCGTCCTATAGAACTTACCTTCCAACTTTGTGGGACATTTTGTCGCATAGGATGTCAGATGCTTGTTGTCATTTTATCTAACCCGCTCTTATTCAATGGCTAATATCTTCATCAATCTCGTCATCACTTTGTAGCATCGATTACAAATATTAAAAGGTGTTTCTTCTAGGCACTACTTGTCCATCTAAACTGACATCTCCATCTTCTGATTGAGCATTGCTGAACTCGCACTTCATATACTCGGCTTAGTCCTACTAAGTCTAAAACCTTTTGATTATAAAGTCTCCCGCCACAACTCTATTTTTTTACGGACTCCTACCTTACTTCCGTCAATTAGAACCACATCGTCCACAAAGACACCAAGAGTTATTTCCTCGTATGTCTTTCGTGATCTCATCGATCATTAAGGCAAAGATGTAAGGGCTCAAGGCTAACCCTTGATGTAAAACCTATCTAATTAGTAAAGTCATCAGTCTCATTGTCACATACTCTGACACTAGTCATAACATTATCGTACGTATCATTGTTAAGGTTGACGTACTTTATTAAAACTTTCTTCTTTTCAAGTGTCCATCGCATGACATTCTTTGGTACTTTGTCATGCATTTTCTCCAAATCGATGAATATCATGTGTAGATCCTTGTTCTGCTCTCTATATCTCTTCATCAGTTGTCTTGTCAAGAAAATCACCTCCATAGTCGATCGTCCGAGCATAAAATCAAATTGATTTTTCGTAACGTTTGTCATTTTTTTCTTAAACGATGCTCAATCACTCTCTTCCAAAACTTCATTGTATAGCTCATAAGCTTGATTCCTCTATAATTAGTACAACTTTCATCCATAGTTTGAAACTAACAATTTGACTCTCATTGCATTAATGAGAACAATATATTCAATAACACAAGGTGTTAAAGATACTATATAGATTTCCTAGAGTGGTTTACAGAATCATAAATAACAAAGGGCAAAATTTTGAAAAGAGGTACCATTGCCGATATCTGAAGAAGATTTTGAGCCATTGACAACTTTGCGACACTCAAAAAGGCTGAAGCTGGAGTACACTGTTAGTTTTATTAGCCCAGCCAGTTCCTACAAAAGATGAAAAATATGAGGGTTTGTTTTAGTATGAAGCTATGCATCTGCTCAAAGACACAGTAGCAGATCAACACTCTGAATTCTAAACTTTAGTTTATTATCAAGATTTTGGTCTGATTTTTCAAGGTCCATGGAGTCAAAGTTGGGTCCTAATTCCCAACTCAATTAACTTCAAACTGGTACCAACCACCTGACAAAGATTCAAGTGGTGACTAAAAGCAACTCATTCAAGTTACACAAAGGTTTCACCATATTCTCAACAGCAACAACATTAATCATACTCCAAACCATGTCTTAGTATCTTTAGGGTCTTCGGAGATAATCTAGGTTCCAAAACATGCTTAGGATGGTTGCAAGTATGAGAACCATTGGGCCTATATTGAAAACTGGTTCAGTATTGTTGGAGTTCACAAAAATTGCAATAAAGTAATTTTAGGACCTCGACGGTATCAGCTACAGTTGTGGACATGTCATACGTGATCTCCTCAAAAGTTTCATCAAGAAAAAACACAATGGTTGTTAATTTTCTGGCAGTAAGGAGTGCCTCAATCTCCTCCCGTGCAGGAATTGAGGCCCTGGGACCCGCCTTGACCGAGCGCTTGAGTGCATTGAGGGTGTTGAGAGCCAAAGCTCGCACATCAGGGTCTGTGGTGGCCCCATGAGCAACATAATGCACATATTCTGACAAGTATGCCCCAATGTCCTTGCTAGGGGGCATAGATGATGCACACAGATACATCAGCTCCCATGCTCGAATCAACCAACTCCTGCAACATTTTGTTATGTTAAGAACATACAAACATAGGGGCCATTCCAAGTTACTTATACTCCTATAAAAGGATACCGCCTATATGCCCAACATCTCAAAGTTCCTTCAATAGTACCCAACTTAATTTCTCACGACCTCATGGATATGGCAGCGAACATTGACCAAGGATTAATAATATGTACACTTGAGGTTTTTTATGTATCGGCCACACAAGGCATTTGATACAGAGGTATACTTCAAATACCCCTAACTTAGAAACCAAAAAGAAAAAAATTTAACACTTTGAGCTAGCCTGTTTTTGCTGCAATAGGTTAAATTTATATGCAATGCACAGCCATTGAGCCAATTTCTACAAAGTTCAATCACACTCACTGACAATTTCACAATTTTCTCATGCAGCTAGAGGTTGAAGTATTATTCTACCTTTAAAACTTTTAAGTTTCCACCAGAGCAACACAAGAACAGACATTAACAACTAGAGTCTCACAAAATAGCACACCTGTCCGGATTGCTGCGTGTTTGCTTTGAGATCTGTACAAAGACTTCATCCCGAAGCTCAGAGCGCTTAAGAGTGTGCTTGTACAGCTTGGCTACCAAATCAATGCGTTCATCCAAACCCAGAAGAACAACCTTTTCCGACGAGTCAATGCCCATGTACTTCAGTATTACATGGAAAAGCTTAATAGACCTGCTTACTAGATCATTGCTTATCTTTAGCAATGATGTTGGTATTGACTCCTGAAAAGCAAAAGAAACAATAAACAGAACCAACATAAGTTGACTTGACCTTATCATGAATTTGCTCAAGGATTATTCCAAGCTTTGCTTTATGGTCCAATTGGGACTCTATGAGAAGAAAAAAAAATCAATTCCTAAACACTAGGTATGGCCAATAAGATGAAAAAAATTATCATGCAATAGAACCAAAGTAGGTTTCTTTAATTTTCTTTTGCTTATTTGGTATGTTGAACCTTATCAAAATAGCTACCTGCAATATTGATGAGTAACGTGGTTAAATTTTATTGGTTATAATTCAACATTTGATAAAGTTATTTATTGAGAGGTACATGAGTTTTTATACCCTTTGAAAGCACAACATATCTTCCAAGGTGAATTTTTCACGAAGTTGGGGTCCAACTGATTTCTTAGAGAAGAAGCCACGTTTTCCAGCTGAGTGTAATTGCTTCTGCATAGCTTTCAGAAAACCCTCAACCTAATTACAACGAAAAACAATTAGTCAAGATGCCAAATGTAATCTGTTTTTATTTGCTTTTCAATAGGTCAGCAAAAGGATATACTTTATATTTCATCAGGAAAATGAACTAATTAGGTAAAAAGTTCAGTAAGAGGAAAGTACCTGGAATCTATCGATTAAGGGAATCGCGCCAGCAAGCTCAGGAGGTAAAGACATGGACAATGCTGCTGGGCTACTGCATATAGTTCACAAGTAAAACAGTTCATGAACCCCCCTATAAACCCTAATTCAATCACAGGCTCTAAAGTATGCACAAAAACAGAATCTTAACATGTGTGCCTGATTATTTGTACAATAGCAGCATCGGTACTAGAAATTATTAGTTCAATATGAAGAGAAGGAAGTAAAATGAAATACAAAAAACTAAAACTTGTCCTAACTTGCTATTGTGAGATTTATAGCTGTCAATATCAAGTAATAACCACAAAAGGGCATCTTTTGTGCCCTAAGCCCAATCACAGAAAAATCACAAAAGTATGCATGACCTAAGCCATACATGAGTTCTTTTCCTAATACTGACATCAAGCATTTATGGTACAACACCAGTATCAACACTGATAGCAGAGACTAGTACTTACGGAGTAGCAAAGGTGGAGCCATCGCTTTCATAACCGTCAGTATTGACATTGGCACTGGAGGCAGAGCTGCCATGCAATGGAGTGGCATTTCCATTATTAAGGTTTAGGCTTAATGACTGGCTTGTGGGACCTGCACTAGTTGCCATTGGAGGGTTAATGTTGTCCACTCTCATTCATAACCCCCACATAACATACACGCAGAATCACTCTCTGTAAATCAAAACATAAGATGCACTCAATTAGAATATATCAATTCATTGGGGAAGTTTTCACATCTACCCCAATGCATATATCATGTGCATCCTGAGAAAAGAAAGATATGACATAAATGTTGAAGCAAACACACCAATTGCTTAGTATATCATGAAGCAAAGGGAGTAGTAAGTAGTTAAGGAAATTTAAGAAGAACGTCATGGAGAAACGGATACTGTAGCTATTTGTATGGCCTTTGAAGCACATGGGCGATATTTCATGGTTTGCGGATAAGCGTGATACTTCTTAAAATGGTATGGTTTTGTTAAGCTTCTGACCTAAGGTTTGACAAAAGTTAACTTAACCTCAAAAGTGACCTTTCATCTATATGGGAGTAAAAGTCAAAAGGAAAAGAAAGATGGATGATGCCATTATTGTTATATTACATGTCTAGAACCACAATGTACACCAATATTGGATAAGACTCCCGACATAGAAAAGTCCAAAAATGGTTTTGGGATTTTGCTGGTGCATCTGAAAGTTAATTTGCGCATTTCAACATGTTTAGGAACAAATTGAGGTAGAATTTATTTTATGATTTCTAAATTGAAGTTAAAGGGGCAGCCATGCATTATTGACCAAAAGGAGAGCAAAACCAAAAATATGAACTGTCAAATATGCAAAGGGATAGGAACGCAGGCACATTCCCACAATGACAACAATTAGAAATTTCTAATGGATATAATTCATTGTGGTCAATGGGCATAAAAAATCCACAAAGTTTGAAGGAAAAATAAGGGAAAGCTGTGAACCCTTTTTTGGCAATTTTCCCGAAAGAGAACTATCCTCATCCTGCAAGGGAAAACCCCAAACAAGGAAGAAGCAAAAAAAGAGAAAAGGACAATGTACCTTCGATAATATCTCTTTTTCTATCTAAGTACGCCAGAGACGATGAGTGAGCGATCAATGTAGGTATTGATCGGAGAGATCTCAGTCTTGAGTTAAAAGTTCGAGTCGCCACTATGTTGAGTGGATTCAGAGAGGAGGTATAGAGATTTTAAAACGCTCTCTTTGAAGTCGAAGGGGTTTAGATTCTGTTTGTGTGTTATCTCAGCGCCTCTTCTCTCTATAATGGCCAGGAGACTCGACAAAACGAGATCCAAAGCCGACGAAAGAGAAGAGGGAAGAGGAAAAGAGGAGAGGGATTACAAAAAGAAGAGAAAAAAAAGAAAATATTTTCTGGTAACTACCAAAAAGAAATAGTATTGTAACTTAACCCTTTAGGGATACAAATACTTCAGAGTGTATATGTGAAAATTGCCCGACTGAATACAGCCAGTGAGCCAGATCAGAAAGAGAGCAAGGCATAGAGGTAGCGAAACTTTCAAGGATATATGCGAAAATAGCACGAAAATAAATACAGAGAGAGAGGGAGTGGGGAATTCACGAGGCAAAATTTAAAGAGAGGTCACGCTTCTCGTCGCATAGCGACAGAGAGAAAAGCTCGTCCCCTAATCTTAGAAATGAATTTCTAGCATCACTCATAAATTTTACCAATTATTAACCTTATATATACGTGACGCTATCGAACGAACAACATGTATTCGTAGCCATTTATACCCAAGAATAAGTTTCTTGTAGAAATTTTTTGGTGCTTATAGACTAATGAAGTACAGTGAAAAGTAAAAAGTATCAGAAAGAAAAAACTTGTTTTCTGAGTCGTCCGACTATGACATCACCAATTCAACCCAAAATATTTTCACACAATATCTGCTATATATTTAATACCCATATTGTTATGATCCTGCATAGGCTGAAATTTTTCTCTTAACTTTCAGAGATCAAATTAGCCGTAGGATGAAGTTCTGTTTTATAATTTACGGCACTACGCGTGCTTAGAGATGGCAATGGACCTAACCTGTAGGTATAATACTAGACCCAAACCTGATCTGTCATTCTAAAAGTCATACCTACCCACCTGGGCCCAAATCAAATGGGCCCAAAATTCAGCACATGCCTGACCAACGGGCCAGACCCTTAAGCCCAAGCCTGCCTGCACTAGCCTGTTCATGCCTGTTGGTTGTCTTACCTGTCCTGGCCCAAAAGACCCGATATACAATTAAGCATTCAGCATATATTAAAACAACATAGTTCAAAGAGGATAACAGATATGAATTTAATTCAGCAATCAACACAAGTATTCAGCAATCATTCAGCACAATAAAGAGATACAATTCAAATTTAAGAAGAACCAAAGTATAATCAATACAAAACAGCATTAATTCACCACAAAATATAATTAAAACAACATAGTTCCAGTTTGCTAAAAAACCATCAAAACAACTAAAGCATGAAGCATGACCAGCAGACCAGCAACAAACTTTCACCTACAAATTAACATATATGAATTTTAAGAAACAACCAAAGCATGAAGCATAAGTAACAACAACATGTAACAACCGAAAGACATAAGCTCAATACCTTCCACTGAAATCCAACAAAATGATTAAACTCTAACAAAAGCTATTCCACAACCTAACAATAAAGAATTACAAAATTATACATGTCATTTGGCTGATATCAAATTAGAATTTCAGAAGTTACTAAAACAAAGAAGATTACTCTTTAGTTTACCTCAATGTCATCCTCAATGAGCATGTCATTTGGCTGATATTCATCGTCATCTTCATCATCTTCATATGTTTTGAACACGTTGCGTTTTCCCGATTCTGCAAAGGAAAGAATTATTAGTTAATAAAGAAACAAACTGCATGTTTAATTACAAAAAAAAGATACAACAAATTTTACCTTCAAACTCAATCCGTAACCAATTTTGAGTACATGCTAGAGCTTCAACCAATTCTGGTTTAAGTCTATTTCTTTGTGGGTTAATAATTCGACCGCCCATGCTAAAAGCTGATTCGGAGGCAACAGTTGAAACCGGTATTGAAAAAATATCTCGAGCAATTTTTTGCAAAGTGGGAAACTTGGGTCCATTACTCATCCACCAAGTGAGTACGTCGAAGTTTGGTATTCTTGGAACCAAATCTTCTTCTAAGTAATGATCCAACTCCGTAGTAATATCAATTCTCCTTTTCTTTCTTCTTAAAGCAAACAATTCAAAATCCTTTGGTGCATCACCACTAAATGCACCTTCTACACTATTTGGTTCCTCAATCTGTTTCTTTGAGGCTCTTTTTTGATACTCACGAAATAATTGACAGCACACATCAACAATTTTTCTAACTGCACACTCATGATCATCACCATAAATTTTTTCATAGTAATAAACTATGAGTTCCATCTTAAACCTTGGATCTAAGAGAATAGCAATGCCCATTATACTATGAATTTTTCTCCAATACTTTTCATATTTACCCATCATTTTAAATGCCATTTGTGAAACCATTGGATCAGAATCTAAAAGCCAATCTGTTAAAGCCAATTTTATCTCACAAATATTTGCAAAGTAGTGATTAGCTGTTGGGTATTTCTGTCCAGAAAATAATTCTGTTGTAGTGTAAAAAACCTTAAGCTTATCACATATTAACTTGGCTTTCTCCCAATCTGTTTCAGATGGCAAGTGTTTGTATTGCGCATCACGCAATTTCAAACGTGGGAAAACATCCTTATATATTAGAGCTGTTTCTAACATAGTATAGGTTGAATTCCATCTTGTTTTAACATCATAACACAATTTTTTTGTACTACTAATGCGTAATTGCCTAACTGCCTCTTCAAACTTCTCAATTTTTTTGGGAGTGCTAGACCAATACACACAACTTTCACGAATTTTTTCCAAACTAGAAGCTATTACATCTAACCCATCCTTCACAATTAAATTCAAGATATGCACGCAACAACAATATGTAAAACCTCACCACCCAACAAGAGTTCACTGTTTTCTAGTTTTTTGACCAATGTTTCGACAACCCCATCATTGACACTACAATTATCCACTGTAACTGTGGATAATTTTAAATCCAAATTCCAATCTAACAATACCTTCATTAAGTATTCCACAAGAACTTCGATCGTATGTGGTGATGGTACATGTTGAAACCTACATTAGCAACCAGCAAACACATCAAAACATACAGTACAAATTTATATCTGAATTTGATAATGTAAAATGAACCAGAAAGAAAATGGGCAGATCTGAATGTACCTTAATAAGCGTTGTTGGAGACCCCATGATTGATCCACAAAATGGGCAGTAATTGCCATATATGACTTCTTTTGATTGTCGGCAGTCCACATATCGGTAGTTATTGCCACCCTACCTTCATTTTTCTCTAATAACTCTATAGTCTTCTTCATTTGACTCTTATAGAGTTTAAAAACATCAGCTCTCACTGTGTTTCTAGATGGCACTGTGAACAACGGTTGCATACTATTGCAAAAGACCCTAAATCCTATCTGGTCAACAATGGACAATGGATGCTCATGTAAAACAATCATCCTCACTAAATCAGTCCTACACACTACTTGGTCAAATGTATAATTGGTTATGACAGTTTTTCCCTCAAGTCTTTTGGCTAGTAGCAATTTTTGCAAAGCTCCTGGGTTTGAGTGCTTACATTTTCTTATACATTTTTCTACATGAGAGCTCAAGTGTCGTGTACCACTATTGGTCCCTCCTGCAAGTTTACTCTTGCAATAGTTGCACACAGCCACGAGCTTACCATCAATCTTCTGCCTTTTCATATGTTCCCATACCCAAGACCTCAGTTTTGTTGTATCCAGATCAGGACTGACCTCTCTTGAAGTTTCAGGGGTGCCCTCCCTCGGTGTTGCCGGGGTGCCCTCCCTCTGGGTTGCCGGGGTGCCCTCCCTCTGGGTTGACATTTGCCTATTAGATTGGAAAATAACACAGATCAGGATTGACCTCTCAAATTACAGATCAAATGACACAGTCAGTTCAGTATAAGAAAATCAACGAGTTAAACAGAAGAGTAAAAAAGACAGATCACAGAAAATCAAATAGGACAGATCACAGTCAGTTCAGTATAAGAAAATCAATCAGTTCAGTATTAGATTGCCGGGGTGACCATCCTTAACTACTCCACAGTCAGATCACACTTCTCCACGGTCAGATCACAGTCAGAGCAAAAAAAGAAAAAAAACATGAATTCAGAAATAATTCTCGAGTTTGAACTGGTGCATCAGATCACAGTCGGTGAGAAAATCACACTGTGGAGAAGTGTGATCAGAAGTAATTTTTTGTTTGATTTTCGGTTGATTTTCTCACAGACAGCCAGTTCAGCCATTTCAGTAATACACTTCTCCACAGACAGCCAGTTCTGATGCAAGTGAAAAATAAATAAGAAAAATCAAACCGAAAATCAAACAGAAAATCAAATGTCTGAGTCCACAGACAGCCACTCGAATTCATGTCCACAGACAGCCATTTCAGTAAAATCAAACAGAAAAATCAAACCGAAAATCACACTGATTCTTGTATAACTGTTTGGTTTTCTGTTTAACTTTCTGAGTCCACAGACAGCCATTTCAGTAATACACTTCTCCACAACCGAGTTAAACAGAAAATCAAATAAGAAAAAGACATGAATTCGAGAATCAGTTCAGCAAGTGAAAACTCGAGAATCAAAAGTTATACAAGAATCAGTTCAGTACCTGACTGTCTGTGTCTGACTCGAGTTGTGCCTGAATCAGTCCCTGTTCTGATGCACCCTTTCTCACTGGTCGTGGCGGCTGAGGCTTGAGAGAGAGAAACTCGAGAGGGCTGAGAGAGAGAGAGATCGGTGGCTGAGGCCTCTGAGAGAGAGATCGACAACAGAGAGCCTCGATTTCTAGGGAGAGACTCGAGAGGCCTGAGAGAGAGAGAGAGATCGGCGGCTGTGGCCTCTAAGAGAGAGATCGGCCACAGGCACAAAGAGACTTGAGAGGCCTGAGAGAGAGAGAGATCGGCGGCTGAGAGAGAGGTTTCTCTCGGTTTCTAGGGTTTGGCGACTGAGTTGCTGAGAGAGAAAGAGAGCTGCTGAGAGTTGAGAGAGAGAGAGAAAGAGAGAGAGAGAGAGCTGCGCAGCTGAGAGTTGAGAGAGATATTTTCTAGGGTTGAAGTTATATATACGTTTAGATACAGAAATTTTTCTCTTAACAGATCACAGGCTCACAGGTCACAGCCCAGTAGCTCCCAGCATGATCCAATAATACTAATATGATTAGCCCACCTGATTCCTTATGGGCCTATTCTCAAGCCCATGCCTTACCTGGCCTGATCAGGTGCCTGACCTGACATGGCCCGTCGTAACTCTGGGCCAGACATGCAAAGTTTCGGGCCGGGTGGGTTTAATCGGGCCACCGGGCCACTGGGCTTTGTTGCCATCCCTACGCGTGCTTTTGTATGTAGAAGCTGAAATTTCTTCTCTGACACGTTTGTTATAGCGTTTGTAACACAAAAGTCATATTTTGCTGTCATTCTTTATACTCCTCTTCACTCATTCCTAACCTATGCACTCGCTCCAATGTTCAAACTCATTCAGGACGAATTCAGAATTATGATCAGGAGTAGGCACTACTTACAAAATATAAATTTCGTCA